>OX243814.1:24534685-24943709 GCA_945859605.1 Lumbricus rubellus
AAAATAAAATAAAATATTCACATAATTTTATTTATAGTTAACTATTTGTTTCATATTTCAGTAATGATAAATAAAAACGTAGAAGAATATACCTGAATCACTCACACCGTTAGAGATGTACTGGTATTTCTGTCATAATGGCGTCGACAGAACGAGTTAACTATGTAGTCTATGTTTTTATCTCCATAATAATGACGTCGAGAAGAGTAAATAACATAGAGTAGAATCAGTAGAACAACGTCACTAGAGTTTTTAAATACTGAGGAGAAACTATTCTTACACATAAAAACATTGGGAAGCCGAAAATTGTATTTATCATATTTATGAAATAATTTCTTCTAAAGTCAATTAAAAGACTACAAATTTTAGGTTTCTCTCGCGGCACACCTGAAATCTCACGCGGCACACTAGTGTGCCGCGGCACACAGTTTGCGATACAGGGAGCGTCAGAAACCAGTGAGTGAACTCACTAAAATGGACATAATTTTTGTTCTGCTTGAAATATCTTGTTGAAATTCGACTGTTTTAGGTAGATATGAATTAACTTTAAGCCTGTAACACTTTATTAAAACATTCGTACTTCTGGCCAGGATATTGGCAAAAACCACAGAGGATTACTTTTTTGCCCACCCTGTATATTACGGCGTCTGTATGGCCAAAGGCGTGTTTCCGTCCAACAGCCATGGCAGCGCTTCTTCCATGGTCAGATATGCATATACCGGTTAAACATTCTTATGGATTTTCTTGGTGCACAGACACCATAGATAGCATCTCGACATCTAGAGCAATTTAGTCACACTCACATATTATATAATATATATACAATATATATATATATGTAATTATGTATATATGTATCATATATGTGTGACTAAATTGCTCTAGACGTCGATATGCCATCTATAATTGATGCCTGTATTATAGACAAAAATTTATATATATATACCGTATAAAGGCGTATATATATATATATATATATATATATATATATATATGAGTTTGCTACTTCCGCCCACGGTGCTGCTTGTCTGTCTGTTTGCTTGCCAGTTTGTATGACTATCTTGTCTGTCTAGTTACCATCCATCAGAGGCGACAGAGATTGAAATGGAGTCTCTCTGCTTGTGCCTTAGTCTGAGATCTGCGTCTATTTGCGTGTCCAAATTCGTGTTTATCTTCATATAGCTTGATTCGACCGAGGGTTACTCTAGCTGGTCTGCACGTCTGTCTCTCTGTCTGTCTGTCGGTCGGTCTGTGTGCCTGCCTGTCTGTCTGTCTGTCGGTTGATCTGCATGCCTGTCTGTCTATCTGACTGTCTCTCTGTCTGTCTGGTTGTGTCTGCATAGTCAATGAGCTTTTTTGCCGCAGTCCATTGCAGTTGCACAGATAAACACTAAGGTTCGTCTAGACATAACCGCACTCTAGAGGGCAGCAGAGTTGACGTCAACGTCACGTGACCACTATGTCTGCCGCTGCAACGTTTGCAAAACAATGCATTCAAGGTCGTTAGAAACACTCAGCATCGCAGAATAATTTTATATATTCTATGTCGACATTAGCGAGTTGCAGTCGATTAGTACATTATCGCAACATGCATATCAATCAAACTCTCTGTCAGCTTCAATGACGACCCGTCCGTCCGTCCGTTCGTACATTCACATTTCGTCTGGTGGCTCCTCCTGGCGGTGCATGGAGTGGCTACTGACAGAGAGAATTGACTGGAACCTGGTAGTGTCGGCTGCCTGAAATTCAAAAGGGTACGGGCGTTAGAGAGAGAGGTTGTGGCGTGTACCACTGTGCCAAGCATGATCGCCACAGGTTCAACTGATTTGTTGGCCAATCCATATGGAAGAAGAATACTTAACAGAAAAGAGGTTTTTACCTTTCCAAGCGGATAATAATAATAATTCTTTTTATAGCGCCGTAATTCAGCCATCAGCATCATTTTAAATAGTCATACATACATACAAGTCATACATACATGCATACATACATGCATACATACGTACATACATACATACATGCATACACAATTACACAATACACATGCATACATACATACACACATACATATATACATGCATACATACATAGTTACACTCACACATACATACATGTTTCTTATCTGTCAAATGTTTATTATATATATATAACTATATATATATATATATGTATATAATATATAATTTATAGTGTAAAGAGTTTTATGCAGGCTCATTTGAATATATAGATGGATCCGCAGATTCCACCTTGCTTCTCTTGAATTTTTTTAGATGTTTGATTCATGACTTTGACATTTCGGTTTTTTCTCGATTGATCGATTCGAGAAATTCAATATCAAAAGTGGTCGATCGATCTTTCGATAAAAACAACGATCACATGCATCACTGTTGTCTGCAGTCTTAAAAATGATCGTCTACAATACTGTACACAGTGTACAATGTACAATATTGTACATGCAGGCGGATTCGACTCATGCATCATTCTGCGACCACAGATTCCCATGTACGATTGCACCGTAAGATCTACCATCCTGCTGTCTCCTCTCTGCTCGACCTCTCCCCCATTCTGACCTGACCCGAAACGGATCAAACAACCAATAGCAATTAAGGATTTGATATCATATGACTAATAATGACTTGATATCATTTATGACTATAATAAGGATTTGATATCATTTATGACTAATAAGGACTTGATATCATTTATGACTAATAAGGACTTGATATCATTTATGACTAATAAGGACTTGATATCATTTATGACTAATAAGCTGATCTCTCTACATGACGTGGCTATTGTGTGGCCCTGAGAAAATAGCAGATGTGCATTACATTAAAATGAATAAATAATGACCTTCATGCATGCGAGTTGACGCGCAACCTTGAAGCCGAATTTTATAGCCGAAGGCTGAATCTTCGGCTGTAGGCCCTAGGGGAATAGAACACACAACCATGAAATATGGATTTTTAGTCGATGGTCCTTTGAGGTTAGATAGTGACGGTTGACATTAAATCGAATTTGCTTCGCAACCTTCATGTAGGCCTATACGCTGAACCGATTTCAAACGGTCCTGTATTTCTATGGAGATGACTTCATCAATTGAGAAAATCAATCAATGATTCTTTGCGCATAGATGCTGTGCCACGTAGAGTATGAAACACAATGTACATGTCTGTCAGTGCGAGCACACACGTGGTTTCTGTGGCGGACTATTGACTCTTCGGGTCGATGACTAGACTACAACGTTGGCGAATGAATGTAGAGTTGTAGACGAAGACCCACAACAGAAGAATTTCCCAGGTGGATGACATGACATACATGTAATGCATGTTTTCTAAAGAAGGATCTGTGTAAAAGCAGACATCAATCAGAAGCCGCTCTCATTCGTCCCTAAACCATGTTTATTTATACACTGCTTTTTCTTTGATAGACGACAATCCGTAGAGTGGTTTGCAGTTTGCTACATTGCTATATTACTGTAGAGTGCAGGTTCTATAGCCGTCGTTTCCACTGAACTGGCTTAGCCTAAAAGCATGATGCATATAATTATTATCTCAACAACGCAAAGTGATTTTATTCTGATTTCTGCTATCTATTATATCTTCAAAGACCAATTTTCATGGTATGCGCTAAACATGCGTAGATTGCCTTTCTTCACGCTTATCATTTCAATTTCTTCTGCATGTTTACTCACTAAAGCAAGAAGACGATGCCTGTGCTATTAATACTGAACCAAGGATTGGTCTGCCAGTTCAGCCATTATCGGAAAGCCATGTAGTAGTAGTAGCAGTGCGTTGAAAGTAAACACGGACTGTAGTACTCGAGCTAAAGAACCTTGGTACTCGAGTGCCTTAGGCTACACGTGCTAATGATGCCAGACCCATCTGCCTCCTCCAAAGCAGCCCATCCAACAGGCCGTGCAGCTTCCTCTATAACCGCCCCCGGCCAGACGGCGTCGGAGGCTCCTAATGCTGCCCTACGCCTACCTACCTGCATCTGTATCTAATAACCCATCCCAGGCTGGCTTCAACCAACAGCGGGCTAAGCTGGTCTACTCGTGTGGGTAGGCCGACATAATATTATTATAATGTGCAGCAGCAGGGGCCAGCTGGGTGCCCTCTCTCATCGAAATCGGCGGCGGTGTGGTGATTAACCCTGAGGAGTGTACGGGGGCCTTCGCCGGCCCTGACTCTTGGCCCGGGTTCCCAGGGTCACTGACAGACGCGCATCCACAGTGAATCTGAAAATTCACGCAGCACTTTTGAAGATGATGAGACGGACGAGGTAGTCTACTAAGGAACGTGGCTACATATTATGTGCACGTACACTCGGGCTCTGCTACGAAAGAAATTCCTTTGTACAACGGAATTAAAGCTTTATATTTATGAGCCTCGAGAATGGCGGACATTGGGCCTCAATGTGTTTAGCGATAGGCTTGAAATGAGATTATAAGGTCAGTTGGGTGCTTTCTCTCTTCGAAATCGGCGGCGGCAGCGTCGAACATGAGACCTGGTTGCAAACTTAGAATGTATCGTCAGAAAGATGAAACTACACCACTGTGGCAGATTTACTAACGAAAAGTTTTCTGAGACATAGGCTTATAAGTATTATAATTATACTCTGTATAGATACAAAGCTGAAGGTGTTAACTGTTGCTTGTAGGCCTACTATGCCGCGTGTAGACCTACGTCGATCAAGTCTGAACGACACCCACAGATCATTTTGGATGTACGAATTCTACAGTGTATAGGCCTACTCAGAAAACACGTCTTTTGAAATGGATATGCAATGCTTGGATATACAATAATATTTGTTTTACTGCTCATCCGTGCGCACTTCAGTTCTACCAATTTGCAGCAGCAGCGTTTCTCTATGTGATACATCTATTGAAACTCTTAGGCAGACGCGTTTTCGTTGCTCCGTCCTTAGTGAATCTGGACGTAGTACGGTCCGTCGTTGATTAGATAGCAGGTATCTTTAGGTGTGGTTACATCATCACTCAATCCTCGCTTCCATTCGGATATCAGCCGAACAGAATCACGTTCTCGTGTCTACATGGACATCGCAGATGTTGTTGCTACGATCAATGACTCAATGAGACTTGCAGATTACAGGTAGAAGCGATGATGTTCGCAGCTAAAGATACAGTATTATCAAAGATATCTTTGGTATTATTATTTAATTATAATTATATAGATAACCTATATACACATTATACAGGTAGGCCCTATAATATTATATGTTTGTTTTGTTTGTTTGTATGCGCAGCGCGCACTTGTTATAGCCCCCATTAAAGATCTCTAGTCAGAGGCGCTCCCGACTGCATCGGAGTTTCACGCCGAAGAGCTGAGCAATTGTGAGTGAAGGACTTGCCCAAGGCCCTTACGCGGCGACTTGAGGTAGATTCGAACATGCAACCCTTCGGCTGCAATTAAGGCGACGAGCAAACCCACTACACCACCGCGCCCCACGTTGTGATAATTAAAATTATAGACGAACATAACGGACTATGTGCTTTCATTGAGTCGGTCTTAAGAGTATATTGTGTTCGCGCTGCCTCTAATGACAGAATTCTTTTGCTGAAGTACAGCATCTTCATCTTTAATGGTTTCCCATTGCACTTCAGTCGTCGGTGTTCAAGTTGCCACTGGAGTCCACAATGCACTGCTTCGCAAGCCATAATAATTATTATCTTCTTACAGTCTGAACATAAGTATTAAGTATAGTTAAAGGAGCTCGGCGATAGATGAGAGTAGCCTGCATACACCTGTTATTCTAGGCAGCTGCTCAGACTACTGCTGCATTGACTGCCGTTTCTCCACGATATTTTCACGTGCATAATGAGTTAATTGTAAATATACTTTGACGCTGCAATTAGCCTAATTCTCTATGGCACTTTTACCTAGCTAGAGTGATTAAAATGTTAATCAAATCAAACCTGCGGTGTTATTTATAGCAAGAGACTAGTCATCTAAGACCATTCTGAATGAAGAAAAGAGCACTCGGTTTCACTCTAGCTCCAAAGGCAGGCAATGGTAGGACGTGTTAGTAGCTTCATTTTAAAACATGCATATGCCTATGCCTACAGTAGGCCCTATGACTGCGAATGACACTGGCCAGTCCCTTCCCCGCCACCTTGTTTCCAGCTGACATCGGTTTAGTATTCAGTTTTAGCTGAGTTGGTTAGAGACTTAGGGGCATACGTGGAGTAAACGTCTTTTGATACAAATGCCTGCATGCTCTTTCGGAATATGAACCCCTAACCCTCCCATTCATAGACCAGCACTCAAACCAATGGAATTATGAAGTCTCTGCATTGTGCATTAAGACTCGTGTTTGGGCTAAAGCACCATGTTCAGAGAATACTTTGATGTTACGAGAGCATACTTTGATGTTCATAGAGAATATTGTGATGTTCAGAGACTTTGATGTTCAGAGAGAATTTGACTTTGATGCATGTTCAGAGAGAATATTTTGATGTTCAGAGAGAATATTTTGATGTTCAGAGAGAATATTTTGATGTTCAGAGAGAATATTTTGATGTTCAGAGAGAATATTTTGATGTTCAGAGAGAATATTTTGATGTTCAGAGAGAATATTTTGATGTTCAGAGAGAATTTGACTTTGATGCATGTTCAGAGAGAATACCATGATATTCAATGGATTTTACAGCTGATTATTCTGTATAGCAAGTCGATTTTTTTAATTTCACGTCAGATGTGAGGTCGATAGCTGAGAATTGTCCTCATCTTCTTCAAAACTTAGCCTATAGGCCTACTTCGATTGTGTCTTGAATTTGGGAAGTCACTGGGAAAATCTTTCAACCGATTGTGTTAAATGTATGGTTGCTGCAATTGCTCGCATCTCTGCCCTGCAATGTGCGTTAACAAATAGACAAACCAGTCTTCTGTATAACTGCTCTCCTTTTAAGACTAAATCGAGCATTTGACTCATTTCTTTTCTTATTATTTAAGAACTGTCCTACAAATGAAAGTCGAGGCTGTATATAAATAGTACGAACAATTATTGTATCAGGTCTCCAAAGTGTAGTGTTCATTACTGGCATTAGTAGTCTAAGATGTACATGTACTTACACTGTTGAAGTGTTAGTATAGCCCGAGGCAAACTCAGATTTTACTTGGATCGTGCATCAGCCAAAAACGCTCTAGGCCATAGATTGTTGAGATAATTCGGTCTATTTAGATACAGTGAATGACGCACACATAAACAGCGGAAATAGAACTGCTTGGAAAATGCTAGAAATCAATTGCCTTTTTGCACCTCACCTCATGGAATCGTGAGCGGCAGATGGTATATTATCATTATGGCGCTCCCATTTTAGACACACCACCTTAGAAATTGCCAGACGCTGTGTACTCTGGCCATGGAAATAGCAGCAGATGATCCCTATAGACTTAGCCACCCAGGTTAGAATCCCGGTTCCATTCAGACCGCATTTTCAAACTGTTCGTTACATTACGGGTCGTCGATTTTGATACGATGAATGCTCTTTACATCATTTGTTAAGCTGTTCCTTAATTCATTGATTTATTTGCTCGTTCGTATGTTAAGTTATTCGTTCAGTGAGAGGATGTATGCAACACTTCTTTAACCCTTTAATGCCGGAGGGTATAGGATTCCCCATACCAATTACTACCATCTTGGCATTAAGGGGTTAAGACACAAGCTTTGCTGATTTATATTGACTAGTAATGTTTTTGTGTTTCACAGGCAACAAATATGACGTTATGGCATCATAATGAAATCCTGTCTAAAAGAGATGGCACCTAAGGTTGACGTTGGGGTCGTATTGCTTGTCTCAATAACAATTCTCCAAGTGGCTTACACAAGCTGGTCAGTTTTCGGAGGTCAGTCAACTGCAAGTCATTACAAGTCGTCATACTCCATCACACAGCAGAAGATCAGCGCGGACATCAAACTAGTCACTAACTCAACAAAATTAGTTCTTGGACATCGACGAAAAGTTCCAACCATGCGATATAAACAAAACCGAGAATCAGACAACCACAAGTCTGCTTTAGATGAGCAGAAAGGCATTTTGAACGTCCTAAAGTCATATCGTAATGACCAGAATATATTTTTCCCAACTAACCAAAAGTTGTCGAGTGATGATATATTGCCTTTGAAGCATAATTCACCAAATATTCCGCCACAAAACTTGATATCCGTCGTATCGAATGCTCAAAAGTCTGGCAATCGAAACTCACAGTTTATTCTCGATAAACCAAACATCTGCGACGGTTCCCCATTGGTCGTAATAATCGTCTGCTCCGCTTGTGAAAATTCAGTGATGCGTGACGCCATTCGTCAGACGTGGGCCAGCCAACCGGAACCGGACGTGACGACACTGTTCCTCGTCGGTCGTCATGGCAACGCCAGCATCGACGACAGCATATCATCGGAGGATGACGTCCACCATGACGTCATTCGGATGGACTTCGTCGACTCCTACGCAAACCTCAGCCTCAAATCAACTCTGATGCTCGACTGGACACTGAAGCACTGCTCGTCGGCAAAGTTCCTCGTCAAGACGGATGACGACACGTTCCTTAACACCCCACTTCTCATCCGGGATCTTCGTAAGACGGTACACACTCGATTCATCATGGGCAACGTCATCGCCCTCGCAAAACCAGTTCGAACACCCAACGAAAAATGGTTCACGTCTCTATCCGCCTTCAACCGATCAGCCTATCCCACCTACGTTTCCGGTGCAGCATACGTCATATCCGGTGACGCCGTTGCGCAGTTATATAGCGCCAGTAGAGGAGTGCCGTTGTTTTGGTTGGAGGACGTCTACGTGACTGGATTACTCGCTGGATCTGCGAGGATTCCGTTGATCTTCAACGGAAAGTTCGACGGATTCAAGGAATTCTCGAATGTCTTCTGTTCTCTTCGTTTTCATATCGTCAGACATCGAATCAACGTTGAGCAAATGGTTGTCATGTGGGAGACTGTGCGCAGCAACTTCACTCGAGAACAGTGCACATAGTACCGGCGGCTTTGGTCTTTTTTATAGCGCAATGTACTGTAGCAAGAACAACGTAAGATAAATTAGATGATCATCAAGGTGGTCGTCTTTGTCCTGCAGAAGCAACCTTCACTGAACATAGAAACTTCCTAGGCTGCGTCTGTTCCCAACTCAGTCACGTTTCCATTTCTTGGCATCAGTACTATTATAGAGAGAAATCAAATATTGTAGTATTAGATTGATTGCAGAGTTGGGAAGGTCAAAAGTAACGGCAGCACAATACAATGTGTCCAAGCAGGGATGCAAAGAAAGGCAGGCGAAAGGAAGAGAGAAGGTGGGGGGGAGGAAGATAAAGAAATATGGGTAGGAGGTGTAGTACTGTAGTATGCATCTTTGTAGATTAAGTGGAAAATAAAGTGTATTTCATATATAGGACCATACAATGCAACCTGTATATAAATGCACCAACGAATGATGCATTCTTTCAGTGATGGCAGTCTAGAATGTTTGCATAAACGCTTCGAAAACTTTGTAACATTCGGAATTATGTAAACATCGTCCTGACGGTCAGCTGCACATGTTATATACAATTTGAGTAATGTCCTCAAGGATCCCTTATCCGTGATCGACTTGGTTTGGTCTTCGTGGCCGAAACAGCTGGACCGCTATTATTATTAGGCCTACGGTCGCCTACCACATGCAGGGCTGTGCTTTATTTCTGTCATCGCGACATTCAGTGAGCGTGAGACGTTCTTGAATATCGTGAAAGGCGTGGCTATTAGTTGCTAGAATGTAGTAAACTCAGAATATTTATTCGTAGAAGATGGTGCAGTGTATACAGTCTAGAGTGTATATACAATGTAGGTGTAGCCTAGGGCTTACCATAATATTATAGGCCTACACACAACTCGGCGCAGTCTTCGAAGAAACCAAATAAATCAGATTCATGATCCCAGAAACGTCGCTATACGGCCAAAATGTTTCCCCTTCTATAATAGAAGGCGTTTCTATAGCGCTGCTTTCAGAGTCTTCTTTTTTTTATAACGTTGTGAAGATAACGATCTGTTTGTTGTGTCAGAAATGCGACACGTATTTGGCAACTCTCGACTGAAACCCATCTTGGCCTGCAGCTAGCTTCATTGGTTAGTGAGTATTATATATATATATATATATATATATATATATAGTCTTTTCCTGTGTGTGTATATATATAATTATATATATATATATAAATATCGCTGCGTCCAACGTGACTCTGCACGTGAGTACTTGGACATAGCGGTTCGTCTTCCGGTTATAATGGTTTAAAATTGCCTCTGGCTAGCGCGGTCCCCGTCTATATACGGGGATTTGAAATGGTGTTGCGTACTGCGTTCATTCAGGTGGGAAATTCGGTTGTGAAAAAGGTTTATCATTAAGCTCATCCATAAAAAAGTGCATATTCTAGACAGTATAAGACCATGCAAATAAGTGTGCATATACATGTAATATGTGTGCAATAACATGTGAAGGCCTATATAATGTAAGCCCTTGCATGTATTAGCACTTGCTATAGCGCCCCTCCAGGATCCTACTTCTTTGGATGTCAACAAAAAAATTTCCACTAACGCACTAGTGATAGGCTACTAATGAAGAGGCGCCATATAAATGCATCTAATGAATGAATGAGTGAATTAATTAATTAACTAATATACAATATACACAGTGAATCTGTTAAATTCAAATTAAAACCTTTAATGAAACTACCCATGTTCTGAATTTCCGGCTTTGAATTTTTCACACTTTTGCTTAGTAGGCTAATTTAACCCTGACCATTGTGTTTTGAACCCTCATGCAAAACTACGTAGGCCGTTGACTGAATGGCGAAGAAACGTGAACTATTTTCAATATTAGGCCTATATGGAAAACGACAGCTTCGTTTGCAAGCTTTCACATCAATCAAACGCACAGTCTTCCGAGTTGATCAGATCACACTGTGTGTCAGATAAAAATCTGAGAAACTATATTCTTCTGAGAAACCCATTTATATCTGATGCAAATATACCAACAAAGTAGAAGATGCAAGGAAATGTACGACGCTGTTTTACATTTTTTTTCTATACTGCTTTGGGCATCCTGATTGATGACTGATTTCAGAAGATGAATCCTTTTTTTAATAGAAACACAGAATATTACTGAATATATTTCTGCACGTGATTACTGATTAGGTCAAAATATCTTATTTAAATACATGCATGCATACACCATGTAGCACCTCAGAATAGCATATGCCCTGTGATAGATATTATATGGGCTTGGTATAACCATTTCAATGCCAGCCATAAATGCTATCTGTAGCTACATGGCTACATAATTATCATGAGTGACTGTCTTAGCATGCTGTTAATAAGTGTTCACATGATACAATTTGGTGTTTGCCTATTTTGTCTCAATGTCATGTGTTCAGGATGTGACTCATATTATGTATAAAAAATCTTCTCACGAACCCTAAAGTTTCTTTTGGACATGACAATTATTAAATTCAAGGGCAAATTCTCCAGTTTTCAAGATACTATATTATAGGGGTTTCCTTATATGGCCATAATGACATCCCTGATTTTTAGATATTTGAGTAGAATAGAGGAAGATTGTAAGAAACTGAAAAGCTAGAACCATATCTTTCTCCTTCGGTGAGAGTTTGAACCTTGATCTTTATGGGCTGGCTGTCAGACCGGTACACTCATGCACTCACATAGTTAACTCTCGCGGGTAGGCCTATCATTTTTTTATCCTAGCTAGTCTTGGTGCAATAAATTTTGCTAGCAAACCCTGTAGTCAATAAAATTTGATGCTGCACATAACTGCAGTTAGAAAATTAGAATATAATTATTTCAGTTAATGAATCTGTTAAATCTACATTATCAAGCATCGATCGTCAGAATTTTCATTCATATCTTAATGTCAGGGCTTTTTTTAAGGAATTTTTAGAACTGCACAACTGCACAAATCCATTTAGAACTGCACATTTTGGCCAAAATTTCTGAATACACCTTTTTTAGTCTTAAAAGTGTCTGAAAACATGCTTTTTTAGTTGTCGAAATTTCTAAATTCACCTTTTTTAGTTGTAAAAATTTATGAAAACACCTTTTTTAGTCGTACAAATTTCTGAAGACACCATTTTTTAGTTGTCAAAATTTCTAAATACACCTATTATAAAGACACCCTATTTTAGTTGACAAAATTTATGAAGATACCTTTTCCAGTTGCTTAGATTACTAGAGACACCTTTTTTAGTTGTCAAGATTTCCGGTGTCAGAATACATCTTTTTTATTTTAAAAATTTTCTGTAGACACCTTTTTTAGTCGTCAGAATTTCTGAAAACATATTTTTTTAGTTGTCAAAATTTCTGAAGACACCTTTTTTAGTTGTCAAAATTTCTAATACACCTTTTATAAAGACACCCTATTTTAGTTGGAAAAATTTCTGAAGATACCTTTTCCAGTTGCTTAGATTACTAAAGACACCTTTTTTTAGTTGTCAAGATTTCCGGTGTCAAAATTTCAGAAGACATCTTTTTTATTTAAAAAAATTTCTGTAGACACCATTTTTAGTCGTCAGAATATATTTTTTGTTGTCAAAATTTCTGAAGACACCATTTTTAGTCGTCAAAAGTTCAGAAGACCGTCGGAAACGGCTTTCTTAGTATTGTTCGCCCAATTTCATTTTTAATTATGTGCTAGTGAATAATATTCTATTATTTTTTACATTTTCCATTTCTGATGGTGTTTTCATGGTTCTATTTCATGGTTTTTACATCAGGTTCTAGTAATTGCATTATACTAGTTTTTATGTTTTTATATTTTCTATATGGGGGTGTTCAAACACCCAAAACACCCCCCCCCCTAGCTGCGGCCTTGACGACCTCCCTCTCCTCCTCCTCTTTCCTTTATACTATTAAATTTCACTGAATCTTTACCGCATCCCCTTTCTCTTTTCCCAACCACATAACCTCACACACGTCTCATGCCTTTTCCTGCCACATCACATGTCGGGTTTTTTTCACTTCCGGTTTTTATCGGGGTCTGGGCCCTCTGGGGCAGCCCCCTGGAATTTCTTTAAAAATTGTACCTGGAAGTAGTTGAGTCTTAGCGAATTTTGGAGACATAAACCAACTCCTTGTGAAGTAGTACACAAAGCTATATTATTAGCTACCGTTGCTTATAATTCTGAGTCGCAAAATAAGATAGTGATTTAGTTAGGCTGGTTTCAAAGTGTAGACACAAACTTCAATCACAAAACTTGCAATAGACCTACTATAGGCTTCTCCAAATGTCATTTTAAAGTGGCGCATTATTCCAAATCGGAAATCAATTAAATTAAATATTTTTTTAACTGCACAAAAATGCCTTTACAACTGCACAAAATCCATTTAGAACTGCACATTTTGTGTAGAACTGCACGTTAAAAAAAGCCCTGCTTAATGTCGTGTGTTTTTTGCTCTTAGAGACTTAGAAGGACAGCTTGGTGTTTTTTTGCAGCTGCATATTACTGCTTCAGTTATCACATATTAAGGACTCATGATTCACATTATTTTATATCTGATTTATGATACAATTATGCAAGTAATCCAATGCAGCCATTGCCAGCAGTTTTTCTTTTTTTATTTCCTGGTCTGATCATATTAAACCATCATCGCGTGATCCAGTTGTTTTTGTGTGGTCTATAGATCAGGGTGAGACCTGCAGGGAGTTAAAAATTAATGTGGTTAAAAATTAGACTCGGATTCTTCTAATGGCTTTTGTGGCTTTGTCGAACCTTCAAGCGTCATCTTGAGGGCCATAAAGGATAAGATGTCGCCCTCACTGTAACGTGCTTATGGGGGGAGAGAGAAAGACAGACAGAGACAGACAGAAAGACAGACAGAAGCAGAGAGAGATACAGAGAGACACACAGAGAGACACAAATACACAGACAGAAAGACAGAAACAGAGACAGACAGAGAGACAGAGAAACAGAGAGAGACACAGAGAGAGACAGACAGACATTGACAGACAGAAAGACAGAGACAAACAGAGAAACAGAGAAACAGAGAGAGACACAGAGAGAGACAGACAGACATAGACAGAGAAAGAGACACAGAGAGAAGTAGTGAGGGAAAGAGACAGAGGCAGGAAAGAGGGAAATAAACAGAGATAATTTGGACCTTGATATCACGATTCTCAATAGTTTCAACGCCATGCACTGATGGTATTTTGTCGTAGGCTATGTACCATTGAGTCCGCCAATGGTGGGAGCTTGGAGGTCATTCCTAGTTATGCTCCATTTCTTCATATAATGTTTAAGGGTCTCAGTTTTTGTCGGCCGGCGTTTTGTCTCGTTTGTGTTTGATGGTTGCGGGTTCGAATCCACCTCAAGCCTCCTCCTGGGGACCACGAGCAAGTTATTCACTCGCAATTGCTCATGCTCTTATGCGCAAAACTCCGATTCAGTGTCCGCGCCGTAGTCGCTGTAGTCAGGAGCGCTTCTGAGTAGTTTCTTGGAGAGGCGCTATAGCAATTATTCATACATAAGTACGTGTTCTACTGAATTGACTATAACTATAGGCTACTGTAATTCCATTATCTTTGGTCTCTAACTGCGAGTATTAAATTAAAAATCCTTATTTTGATGTCCACAGTTCAGCGAGATTTTGCCCAGAAATATGCTATACTGATGCAATATACTCCGGCGTCTTTCAGTCTTCTCGCATCGTGCTCTCCGCTCTTCAGACAGATTTTGATGTTTTGTTTATTCCTCATAATAGAATAGCTATGGCTCAGTTCCGGACGTTTACCACTCTTTGGGCTGTCCCCCATCTACACGCTTTCAGATTCCAGCTGGCTATCCCTCCTCCTCTACCTCTTCCTCCCCTCCTCCTCATCTTCCTCCTCCTATTCCTCCTCCTCTCACTCCTCCTCCTCCTTCTCTCCTCCCCCTCTTCTGTTACTTTCTAAAAACCTACTTCTTCTCCCGTTGCCTTGAGTACAGCTGGCCTATGAGCAGTTTACCCTACAGTCCCTACTAGAGGCGCGTTATAGGCTAATTGCCTGAATACCGGTACAATAATAATTAATGGACCAAAGGTTAAAATGTGTCTAATTAAAGGTAGGCTAAACTGGGCTAGGTGTTTCTCCTGCTGTTTGTGCACAGCCTTCAAGTGTCATTACCAGCGAAATAAAATAGTCTGAAGTAGGCCACATGCAGAGACGGTGTGTTTGCAGAAAAGGCTCTCCAATCTCCATGCATGGGTCTAGAGATTCAGACCTTGACTGCTTGCATGATTAGTCTGCAAAACGCCAAGGTTCAGTGCTTTGTTCCAAGTTGACCAAACTGTAATAACAGGAACTTTGGCCCCTCATAAATTTGTTTACGTACAATTGTGTGTGTGCGCGCGTGTGCGAGAGTGTGTGCTTATTTGTGCGTGCGTGCACGCGTGTGATGAGAGTGTGAGCATGTGTGTGCGTGAGTGTGTGTGTGCATGAGTGCCTGCATGATAACGTCCCTCGCAATCTTGTCATCGCACTCACTTCTAATAACTTGCGCAAGTCTTAAATGCCCAACTATCAACATATAATTTCGCATATAAGCTTAGAGTTCATACATAAATTGGCATGATAATTCCATCTGGCCGGGAAACAAATGCTTGCGTTGAAATATTTTCTGTATCTGAAAACCTACCTGAGACATGCATTGACATAATACACGTACAGGCATACATATACAAAACGTCATATCTTTACCTACATTCATGCACTCATATATACATATGTACACAAATATACAAGCATGCAGTACATAGATGCATATTTGTTTTTTAGGTATAGGCTCACGAACAGGTTGCTGGTTTTTTTGCAAAGGCAGCTCATGCGTGGTCTGATTGTATAGCATATACTTCGGAACGTGCGTTCAGATAACGTACAGATGTACATGCTATAATTAGGGTATTCCATGCACGTATTTGCGCACATTACCGTACGTCATGTGTGAGCGTTTGTGTGGCTGTGCCTGGCTGTTCCATATATGGCACTTAGACCGACTAATATTTGGTTCGTACATCAAATAGTCTTGCTAAGGGTCTCATTTGTGCGAACGTGCAAAGCTTACGAATCGTCAATGTCCAGCAGCTGTCCAATGTCCATCCACATTCTCTCATCGACGGGGATATGCTATTGCAGCTTGCGGGGAGGAATATGTCCGAGGGAATATGTCCTGGAGGAATATGTCCGAGAGAATATGTTCGGGAGAATATGTCCGGGGAAAGAATATGTCCGGGAGGAATATGTCCGAGGGAATATGTCCGGGGGAGGAATATGTCCGAGAGGAATATGTCCAGGGGGTAAATGTTCTATATTCGCTTGCAGACTGTGGTGGAAGAGGAGTATGTCGGTCGCACATCTGAAAGCTTTGGAAGAGGAGATGGTATGAGTTCCGGATAATTCATGCTATAAGAATCCATACCCTGATCTTCCACGCAGTAGCTTCTAACCCTACCAGCCAGAGGCGTAGCGACCGCCCTCCGTACCCTCCGACCGAAGGGGGCCCTCGGCAAGAAAGGGGCCCCTAAAAGTGCCAAAAAATGAATGAAATGACTAAAACAAAAGGTCATCAACTTTCTCGAACTGCGAATTGATGAAATTTTCCCGAGATTTTGGCCGGATGACTAAAAAAGGGTCGTCACAAATTTATGGAACATTAGGCTCGGAGGGGGCCACGTTCATTGTTGCTACGGCCCTGCTACCAGCAGGGTGAGAATTGCCGGGGTTGGGGGTTTCAACCCCAGTCTTTCTTAGTCTTTCATAGTAAAGTCAGTTTTTAAACCCCAATTTCAAGTGGATAACGGTCCAACCCCCAGTTACTTTTCTACAATTCTTACACTGCCTACCAGGAATGGCACGACAAACCCTTTATTTGACCGCTTGTATTGATGTAGGTCTATATATTAATATATATTCGCTTAATCAAAATCAGATTACAAGATGAAGTGAGATGTGATTAAAATAGTACAGTGGCTTACTTTGTTCATTGTTCAAGGGTTATTTGTTTGGTAGGCCTAAGCTCTTTTAAGAGTTCCTATATTAATACAGGCCTACAGGGCATACAGATATGAAGTTCTTACTATTTCTTGCAGTTTCTTACTGCATGCCAGATCTGAACAGATTCCAAGTTCATGCTCAAACAGTTCAATCCTCCCATCTAACAACAGCGTGAGATCGTTCTTCTACCCCTTCCCATTTGCTAGACGCTATTGCACTGTGGTCTTCTATGCACATAATATTCATACAAAAAACTAAGCTACAATACGGATCCATGGGCCACAATGCAATTGAAGTTTAAGTATGTTGATCGTGGATGAACCGGGTGAATAATATTATTATAACAGTTGATGTAACATCAGTTCATTAAAATAATAGAAGTGTTTTCGACCCCGAGGCCTAATAGTTTAAA
Source organism: Lumbricus rubellus (assembly GCA_945859605.1). Lineage (NCBI taxonomy): Eukaryota > Metazoa > Annelida > Clitellata > Crassiclitellata > Lumbricidae > Lumbricus > Lumbricus rubellus. The sequence continues at coordinate 24,552,142 of OX243814.1, forward strand.
TACAAATTAATGGCAGCCATTTTGACGGCAATGTAACGCAGAAGAACTTGAACATATTATGCTTACACTGCAGAGGGATAAACAAGAGAATTGGAAGTTCGAGCACGTTAATGCTATACCAAACTGTTTCCAGGACTAATGCAACAGCTAGGCTTACATTGTAGGTTGTAGGCCGTTGCGAAAACAAGTCAAAATCTAGAGCAGGAAGAGAATATGCGCACTTGCTGAGAGCTATCCTTCATACGGAGCAATCAGCTTGAGAATGTCCGAAGATATTCATGCATACATACATGCATGCATACATACATACATTCATACATACATACATGCATGCATACATACATACATACATACATACATACATACATACATACATACATACATACATACATGCATGCATGCATGCATGCATACATACATACATACATACATACATACATACATACATACATACATACATACATACATACATACATACATACATACATACATACATACATACATACATACATACATACATACATACATACATACATACATACATACATACATACATACATACATACATACATACATACATACATACATACATACATACATACATACATACATACATACATACATACATACATACATACATACGTACATACGTACATACGTACATACATACATGAATACATGAATACATGCATACATGCATACATAAATACATACATACATATATACATACGTACATACATACATGAATACATACATACATACATACATACATACATACATACATACATACATACATACATACATACATACATACATACATACATACATACATACATACATACATACATACATACATACATACATACATACATACATACATACATACATACATACATACATACATACATACATACATACATACATACATACATACATACATACATACATACATACATACATACATACATACATACATACATACATACATACATACATACATACATACATACATACATACATACATACATACATACATACATACATACATACATACATACATACATACATACATACATACATACATACATACATACATACATACATACATACATACACAGTACATACAGTGGCAATTAACTGCTTAATCATTTTTTTCATTTAACATATTGGCTTAGAATGATTCATTGGGTAATTAAGACCTGGTACAAAAAAATACAGATGCTGTGTACAGCGCAACCAAGATTAGGCCTACTCCACTGATCTTGCAGCGCAACAGTATGCACCTGGCATCACGTGATGTAGCCCTAGGCATAGTAGGCTCGGCAGTTGAGATCATCAGGAAGTACATGTAAGTTACAAAGGGAAAACTCGTGATCATGGAAAAACCATCCATAGATTGCGTGAGAACATGACTTGTAAAAACCATACAATTATATAACACGGAATTTCTCTCTAAATTTAGGCCTACAACTTTCTTTATTGGCTCACCGCGCACGGCTGCTGCTTATTAGACATTCATATATATACTTATATAGGCCTACATATGAACTGCCTTATGCAGGTCATATTATGTTTATTCACTTACATGTTTATTCACTTAAATGACCGTGGAATCACCAAAATACCTCATAAAACCACACTGAAGTTGATGATCTGGACAAAAACAGCATGTAGACTAGAATCATCAAACTGTTCGTGGTAGGCCTACTTTGGCTGTAGGCTACCTCAAACTGCAAATGTGTACTGATATAAATAATTATTTTCTGAAATGGACCAATGACCATCAATTTAAAGGAGTCTCGAGTCAATATTATTGACCGTCGTTTTAACTTCATAGAATCTTGGCCTGCTAATTTTGCTTCAATGTAGGCTTAGGCATACACATTACACAATACATGCATTCCGAATTGTCCGGGTTCAAATTGTCCGTCACTGAATTGTCCGGTCTGAATTGTCTGGACATAAAAAACCGACCTCTTGGCTTGAAATCAGAAGTCAGACATCAGCAGTCCCATACGGCGTAGACCTACGTGCCATTTACATAATTATATATAAATATGACCTAGGCTATACGTAATGAAATATCCGCTCACCAGTCACCACACACACACACACTCATTAGGCCTATTATTATAGGCGTGGTCTTCTAAATTGCGCTGTCGGTCTAGTAGGCCTATGATCTCATTGGCTTTTGCGACATACGCATAAGTGTGCTTACGTCATTTGTTGTGATAATACCCGGTAAGAGCTGTCCTGATTTCGTTTTCTCGGCTGCTGGTTATGTCTCCTATATATAGGATATTGGCCTATATGCACACATCGCAGTCTTCTCACATTTGCGCTGGAGATTTGACAACACGGAGAAAGCAAGAACTGTTTTCAGCAAGAACTGTTTTCGTCTCGGATACAGTCGTTCTAAATTCTAACTATGACTTTATATCTTCAACCTCAAACGACTTCATCTTCGAACTTTTCGAACATGGAGAACAACAGTGTCGAATCGAGCAGACTTTCCGAGCGCAGACTTCTTGCAAAACGTCTTTGCGTTAAGAGACTTCTCGAGAGCAAACTGTCGAAACTTTTCTAAATCGTTTCACCGACGGAATAATATTAGCAGAATCTCCGCATCAAAGTATTAGGCTCGTTGTGCTGCGTTCACATCGATCGATCGAGCATCCAGTGCTTTTCACAGAAGATCGCAAAAACTCTGCAGCACCACACTATAGCTGCTGCCTCCGTTCTTGCCACAATGAGCGAGATAGATTTGGATGGAGGGAGTCCATCCACTTCTCCCAACCGAATGCCGATGTCCTTGAAGCAACTTCTAATCAACCTGTACAGGAAGATGGAAAGACACTCTTCGGTTGGTGAAGGAGCAGATGGGTCCTACCAGTGCTACCGTGACATGCGCTACGCCCTCGTCTTCGGGACCAACAAGCCACGGCCCCCGACCGCTGCTGGTCCCATCTGTCGCCAGCGTCACGGTCAAACCATACGCGCGGCTAAAGTTGTCTGAAGATGATGATGATGATGACGACGACGACGACGACGAAGATGTCGTCAACGGATGAAGATACCATCAACGGATGAGACGATGCCATCAAATGCATCAACGGATGAAGATGGATAGAATCGAATGAACGTCGTTGTTTATTCCGTGCACGTACTGTATCTTATTTGGTAAAATCTCTTATCAATGTATGTCGTATAAGAGTTCGTTTACTAGACATTTTCCTGCATTCTTAATCTAGTTCTATTTTTGTTACTCTCCGGTGAAATGCATAGGCCTACTATGCATAGGCCACATTATGTTTGGCTAGTTTTTTCTGCAACATGCGCTTCACTTGAACAGATTTAGAGATGCTTGAAAGCAGCTGAAGCGATTATTAGCAATAGAATAATGTGAGTGAATATTTTGATATTGAAGAGTAAAATGACAGTGCACTATTATTAATAACCCAGTCTTAATTCGGCCTCTTTTGTAGAATATCTTGTGGTTAATCGTCAGCATTGTTATCACCTGCGTAGTCTGAGTTTCGAATTCCCACTGTCCTCTGTCATCATACAGGCGCCTCATAAATTAATCCACCTCCGTCTCTTCGGCTATTCATCCTTCTCTTCTTGCATTCTTCGCCTTTTTAACTGACTCCTCTCTCCCTATTCCGTCCTTCGCTTCCAAAACAACTAACATTTGTCTTTTATATAGCACTATCGTAATAAGATAACATTTTTTTTATTCAGCCATGATAGGCTATATTTTACTGTGGTTTCGATGAGCATTTGTATGTTTGTAGCAAGTATTTTTGCGAGGGAATATATTATTTTTGAAGTGTCCTGTTACTGCATGGTGATCATACTGATGTTTAGTTTATTTACTTGCTGTAAAATTAACGTTTGATCACGATTTGAGAATGTGATTCAAGGACAATGTCGACCATTTAGATGGATTCTATTTATTCTGCTCTTTTCGGAATTATTAGGATCTTATTCCAAAGGTTTTGTTTGATCTAGCAGGCGAAGTCGTTTCTCTTTGAATTAGATCTAGGCCTACTAAATCGTAAATAAGCGCTTTAAAATAATTGTGTAGAGATCTATTTGAAGTGTCCTGTTACTGCATGGTGATCATACTGATGTGTAGTTTATTTACTTTCTGTAAAATTAATGTTTGATCACGATTTGAGAATGTGATTCAAGGACAATGTCGACCATTTAGATGGATTCTATTTATTCTGCTCTTTTCGTAATTATTATGATCTTATTCCAAAGGTTTTGTTTGATCTAGCAGGCGAAGTCGTTTCTCTTTTAATTAGATCTACTAAATCGTAAATAAGAGTTTAAAATTTTGCAATATTGTGTAGCCTATTTGATATTTGAATTTGGCAGTAGTTTTCAAGGGCATACTATATTAATTTTTTGTATACAACTTAGATCTGGCAGACCATATTTCTTTTGATCGCGCTCAGCGTTTGAATGAATTTCTGATCTTTTCACTGTTGTTATTGTTATCAGACTTATGTAGGCCTATATTTCGTATGTTAAATATTAAAGTTGTAGCCTACAGTATCCAAGCATTCAATTGTATTTTTATACGGTGCTAAATATATTATGATCTTAATAAACTTTAGAACCATGATTTGTCTTAATTTGTCAGATGTGATAATAAATTATGCATTTTCTATGTAGGCCTAAACTCGATCGTATGCAATAAATTCTTGTGAGATGAACCCCGAGTTTATCAATAGTGCAATAAATTACAATGTGTAAAATGTCCTCATAATTATTGTCTGTCCTGCATTGGCACAATGTAGGCTATTACCAGTCAAAGCCATCAGGATTTTATTATGTGACAATACATATTTTAACAGATAGCCTAAATTGGAGATTTTCATTTTTGTAGGTCTGCACAAATTCTGACAATTTGCATCATTTAGTGCAACAAAATGTCTCAACAACTTTCGCAGTTACTCTACTCAAACATGCATGGCTTTTCATGCACTTTATAGATATCTGATAGCATATTATTTCCATACACGGATGGGCCTACATATATATATTTCTAGATCTGCAAATGCACTATCAAAGGTACAAGACAAATAGAAAATTAGACAGATAGGCCCTACAAGCCCCTACATGTATAGGCTATAGGCTACTCACACATACAATAATTTTTTGATCATGGCTACCAGGAGCCACTTTATTGATTCTAATACTGAATACCATATACCACACTGCTGTGCACCTTTGCGACGTTGAAATGTTCAGTTGAGACGCGAAGATTCTTGCCTGGCTTTGGAATGGCGATGACCGTGTCCGACACCTTTTCAGCAGAAGGACACTTACCACAACAATGGGACTTTCTCCAAGGCGATGAGGTTTTCTCCATGACAATGCGGACTGGCTGTTATCGGAACTCCATGTGGTTGATATTAAATAGTGTGTGTTGAAAATCCAGCCATATAAATTTGTCATGCTGGAGATATACAAAAAAGATAAGATGATGATTGATCATTGAATCGTATGACTGAGTGAAAAGCTCGAAGCCGTGAATCAAAATCTAATCGAATTGAGAATGACAAGTTTGCGATCATCCAGTGTGTGATGTTCCGGATAACGCCTGTTACATCAGTGGGTTGGAGTCTTGGTGGGGCCGGGTTAGAGTGCGGGAAGGGCGTAGCGGTTGGAGGTGGGGCCGTGGGTGATGCGGGGTGATGCGGAGTAGAAGCGGTGAGCGGTGTATGGATGCGGAAGGGGTGGGACGAGGGCTGGGGTGGGAGCGGTGAGCAGGGTGGGAGCGGGGTGGCGTGGAAGGGAGGCGAAACCCCTAAATTTCCCGGGCAACGCCGGGTATCACAATCATCTAGTAGAATATAATCCGTTTATGATCAAGAGAAAGAAAACAGACTACACGGAATAGTCATGCTTTATAATTAATTGATGATTGAAACCCAAAGTTAAACATCATGTGCGTTCATTTAATCGATCATATTAATAAGAACGTTGATAATGAAGTTATTATCATAGGCCTAACTGTAATATTTTTACTTAGCCTACTATATTTCATTGGGGCGCGGTGGTGTAGTGGTGTAGTGCAGGGGTGTCAAACCTTTTTGAGTGGCGGGCCAGTGTGAACATCTTCCAACAAGTGGCGGGCCAGGGTGTCGAAGCACCTTTTTGGTAGTGATCTGATAGGGAGCTCTGAGCTTGGTCAGCTAATTCCCAGAAATGTTTTGTTTAAGTAAATCTCAAAGGCTTATAAAATCTTAATTTTGATAGATCTATTCATTATATTTATCAGTCGTGGACATCACATAAAACTAGTTGAGCTTTTAGCCTAAGCATATAGGGTCATTGTATTCGAGTTTCTATAGCTATCTAGGTATTGTTATAAATGGCTCACATTTATCTAACGGTAAGCTTGCAAAAAATTAGGCTATCACTTTAAGTTTAAGTCTTTAAAAGTTTAAGTTTAGGTAAAATGTCTCTCCGGTGTACCGACTGGTACTGTACCAATGGTACATCACGGAAAAATATCACTAATTAGTGTTAGTAGTAGTTGAACTGGAAACTTGACATTATTTTCTTTTGACGAGAGTAGGGATATCAAGCTGTATAGAGCAAGCGCTACTCTGAGATTTGCATGCAGATTCATCATTTCAGTCTGTCAGTCGAGATCTATGTTTTGTCTTAACAAGCGTCATCTTTGAAAATGCTTGCTCGCATAAGTATGAGCTGGCAAACAAACACAACAATTTCGAGCAGCATGTTAGCAGACAACCAGCCGGAAACCATAGCCTAGATACGCAGTCTACACAGAGCTGTGCGTCTGAACAACAGTGATGTCAGTAAGGAAAACCTCTATGTATTTGGTGCTGACAGTAAAATAAAAAATTTTGAACTTTTATCCTCTAATTTTGTAATTTTTAAGGAAGGCTCAGCGGGCCAGAAAAAAATCGTCGGCGGGCCAGAATGCGGGCCAGCTCTTTGACATCCCTGGTGTAGTGGGTATGTTCGTTGCATTGCAGCCGCAGAGTTGCAGGTTCGAATCACCTCAAGTCGCCGCGTAGAGACCTTGGGCAAGTCCTTCACTCGCATTTGCTCAGCGCTTCGGCGTGAAACTCCGATGCAGTGTCCGCGCTGTAGTCGGAGCGCCTCTGAGTAGGGAGCGTGAATGGGCGCTATAACAAGTGCACACACATAAACACATAATTTATTAGGCTCTAAGTGTGCAATTGAGTCAACCAACAGTGCATGGCTTATTATTGCATGGCCGTCTGCTAATTGAGCAATATTGAATTTTAATTACTTTATCATAATTTACAAGCTATTCATGGGAGCGCGTTTGTTATTGTGCTTACGAATGTGCAGTATTAATTGCTTAGATAAGTTGCACGACTAAAATAAACACATGACCAGGCAATGGGACTTTCCGTCAAGCCTATATAATAGTTCACTGAATTTCATATGCTTCGTCCTCAACTTCAATTAAGCTTATCCCTTCAATCTTGCTTGCATGTTATCAGGGTCTCATTAAGCCTAGTGCGGGCCAGGGTGCTGTGATTACCCACCAATGGCAGAGGCTCTGACAACCCCACCGGTCCATCATGCACATATTCATAACCACGAGCGCTCAAAACTGTTGGCCCGGGTGCTGCAGCATCCTTAGCAACCACCGTAAGGTGCATGGTTGCTATGGATGCGGCCTGTATGTGATATCAGAAAAGGCGTCGTATATATATACGCATGACTGCTGCTTTCATATCGATGCACACCATGAAGGGGACTAGCCTAGACCAAGAGCCTATAGGCTGAAAAACGAAAATGAAAATTCAAAGAAGTAGGTATAGTTTGTCTAGCCCTATATAAGTTGCGCAAATACACACACAGGCCTGGCTCCATTCTAGCTATACCCACTGAGTCAGATACCCACACAATCATAATAAAGTATGCATAATTACACATGAATAATCACATGATTGCAGAAAAGGGAAAACATTCCGTTAGAGGTCAAATGTAGAATGTAGGCCCATGCATACTAAATTTACCTCATAGTCATATAATCGGAAAATACATTATGCCATCATGAACTTATGTAGCCAGTAGCCTATATAGGCCCTGTATTATATGGCCTATACCTACAATTGGCATTGCCCTAAAACAATAGCGCACGGCTATAGCTTTTAACATTAACTTAAGCAATCTTGCCCACGGTTATCAATTATTCCTGAAGTTATGCTCAAGTTGCTAAACAGGATTTCATTTCAAGTACAGTACTGAGCAAAGATATATGTCGGAAACTATTTTCTCTAAGGTACAGTTTTAAAGTTCTAATTATGCTTTCGTATCACGAGCTTCAAATGACTTCATTTTCGTGTTATTTGAGCATCAGACACAACGACGAATTAGGAAGACCTTGCGGTTATAGAATGCCTGCGAAACGTCTACTGACCATTAGCAGAAAGCCTAACAAATCGTCGAAACTCTACAAAATCCTACGGTAGACTAATAGTTTTTAACAGCGACTACTGCAACTGTAGGCTATCTGATATATATATATACAAATTTATACAATTCGCGAATTGTAGCAGTGAGTCAAATTTGCAGCAAAGAAAAAATGAACGTTCTGCGCAGAGCGAGGGACAACCTCAGAAAGTTTCTTCAAGAATCGCTAAACTTTTTCAGTGAAAGCGAGAAATCCCCCTCACTGGAAAGTGAAGAAAGGAAGTCCATCCAGTGCTACAGAGATGTGCGCTATGCTCTGGTCTGGGCCGCTGTTGATCGCCGCCGCAGTCGCCCAGAAGCAGCTGCTAGTGAAGCAACAAACAGCAGAAGTGCTGACAGTCGTTCATCCTCAACTTCGAAGACCTGTCATCTGTGACAGACCTACATGACATGGTGGCAGGTGAAATGGATGAACTTCTGTGAGCTATAATACTCTCCTCTTCGGTAAATCACATACAATGCGACTTCATTCGAATCTGCTTTTTATGGACCGCTAGCATTTTATCCACGCTGGATGGACTAATGAGATCGGGTCTACAGGGAATTGTCAACTGTTCTCTCAATGACCATCAGTGGCTGCAGGCCGCACTTCCTATCAGATATGGCGGACTCGGTTTTCGCTGTGAAAGTTAAAAATATAAATATATCCGGCGTACGCCTACATTGTAGATACAATTATAGGCTACAACAATATTTTCATGACTTGAAGGGAGAGCCTTAGTCGCTTCAGTAGGCCTATTGCTGGTAAACACGCGCCAGTTGTAAATTGTAATGTGTCACTCCGAGTCTATTTTAAAGTCAGGTCCATAAATTAGCACGCATAAGAGTTGCGCTGTTTAATTGCTGCAGCAAATTTTATCCGGATATTTTAATTGCGCTTTGAAAGCTTTTTAATGACGCTTGAATTGAGACTGACTAACAGGTGCGCAAAGGTATGATTTCAAATTGACTGCATAGGTTCTTTAGACTTTAGTTGTCTATGTAGGATTAGTATGCTATTTGTTTTTTCTATGATTTTTCGACCACTGGCACTGATCCAGGCCTGTCGTTTTCTTAACCAAATTGTAGCCTACCCGAAAGTTTCCTAGACTGGTAAAGCCATAGCACATGATAACAGCCGCTTTGTTGAACTATTTACGAAACGAGTACAATTACGTCAATGCAAACATGCGTTATGCATTCTATCGCATGCCATGCTTTTTTATCGTGCAGTTCTACACAAAACGTGCAGTGCTAAATGGATATGAGCAGCTGTAAAAGCATTTTAGTGCAGTTTAAAATGGTTAATAAAAAGTTTATTTTAATCCGATTGTGAATAATTTACTATGGAGGATAGGAAGGGAGAGAATGGGGGTTGCGCGGTTATAAAAATGGCTTAATAAGAATCCATGATTGCATGTGAGAAGTTAAAATGTCTTGATGATTTAACTATATCACGATTGTTTGTCGGAGTCAGACACCATAAATTATGGCGTGCATGACTTATAACCGCTGTTCATTCTGAATCTGAAAACAAAATTTACCAAAACAACATTCTTGAGCTCCTCCCTCCACCAATAAAAAAGAGCAATTGCGTAATGCGTGCATCAGTAAATACTGCTGCGGTTAACATGATAAACATAGGCCTCCACATTGTAGGCCTGCGCCAGGCCAATGCTGTTTGCAATCAAGGTGAGCCAATATATGTTAAGCAGAATATAAAAATGAAAACGAAATTATGGTTTCAGATATTCAAAATATAAGCATATGAGAAGTGGAGAATTTTGAACATCAGCAGCGGTAAAAAAGAGTCAATGTTATTTCATAAGAACACACTCTGACTAATTCACCACCACCACCACCGATCTGAGCGTCTTGTTGACATAATTATGTTAGCATCGTCTGTGCTAGCAAGACAATGTAGGCCTACTTAACATAGCACGGTTTATAAAGTGTGGAAATTTCTGACAAACTATAGCCAACGATCGCCCTCCAAGGATCGCATTCATCACTATGACACTCCTTCTGCATCAATCGTATGCTGCAACATTGACGTGTAATCATAATTATTAGTCATTATCACGTGCGAAAGCGACTGCCACATTTACCAGGATAGAAAGAATCACGCTATCGTCTCGGAAATGTCCAACATGTTTTGCACTTTCATTTCCATTTTCTTTTTCGAGAAAATACGAGAAACGTTTCGACCCGGTTCTGTGAGTTTATTTGCTGACTCTCAAAATAGGCCTACATGGTTACGAGGTTATAGCTTGGTACGTCAGCTGTGCCTTGGACTGCAAAGAGGATTGGTAGCCTAGGCTTAGTGGAAAATCATCATAGTCAAGAACATAACATAAAACTCATTAAACTTTAAAAAACAACTATAGTTTGACCCTTTTATTCTCAAATTGTGTATAGTCTTTAGACAAGGTTCAGCAGGCCAGAAAGATGTCGCCAGTGGAATCGAAATGACCGTCGAGTCGACTCTTTGGCACTCCCTCTGTATTCCTATACTCTATTCGGTACTTTACGACCCTGCCTTATACGTCTACGGTATTTTTACTTATCCTGAGAATTTCGCTTGAGAATTCTATACTTAGATCTAACTTTATTTATTAGCAATCGCGGCGCAGTCACTGCTCTCTCAATGTATAATCTGCTGATTTGATTTTTGCAAATTAAGGTCAGAATGGGTATGCATGTATAATGAAAATTGCAGAACTATAGCCTAAAGCTAATCACGAAAAATTGGAAAGTTACGACTAGTAATGGCGACGGTCAGTCGGTGTTTGGCCACATACATGTATCAAAACTAATTCAAATATCGAAGAATTCTGTGAGCATGCAGCATGCTATAATAGGCCTACTTCTATGTAGTTCATTGCATGTATACAGTTCGTCCAACTTCCATTAGAACTCTCGAGATGAGACCAGTGCATGCATAAGTTGAATGAAGAGTCGTTGAGTTAACGCTGAGCCAAAGAACAGGCAACATTTTTTAATTAAAATATTTGATGCGAAGATGGTGATGGAATGAAGAACAACGCCATACAGACAATAACTATGGGTCTATAAACCAAACATTTTTACTGAGAAAGGGACATAGCCTATTTCTTCCAGTCAATCGTCTATAGTGCACATTTACTTCAGCAGTTCCAATGTTGATAATAATATTATGCATCGCTACTTCTAGCTTTCGTTTTCTTTACTTTCAGTCAGATAGTTACAAAAGTTTATTATTCATTTTCCTTGTCATTAGTCTATTCCAGTGGTGGCCAACCTGCGGTACGCGTGCCAAAAGTGGCACGCCGGTGTCACGAAATAAAGTCTCCCCCCGAAACGAAGTCTCCCCCCGAAACAAAGTCTCCCCCTGGCTGAAAATCTGTTTTGGAAGAAATTTTTCTTGTGTAAAAGTATACAAATGTTCGTGTTAAATAACGTGTTATCGTGTTAGCAACGTAAACTAACGGTTTGATATGCTCATCTATTAATTTTATGCGATTGTAGCCGATTTCACGATCAACGGGGGAGACTTTGTTTCGTGGACGGAGGAAATATTCTCTCCCCCCGGAGACTTTATTTCGGAATATAGTCTCCGGGGGGCGAATTTATTCTAGAACAGATCCTCCGGGGGAGAATCTATTTCGAAATAAAGTCTCCGGGGGGAGACTTTTAGGGGGGAGACTCTGTCGCGCGACACCGGCCTACGATGAGTGGCACGGAGGACCATGTAATTTTTGAAAAATATTTATGCTAGACCTGCTAATTTACAATGTTATCTCTTAGGAAAATCCAAGGGCTCCTATATATTTAGTGCAATATATCTAGATGTCTATGGCGAAAATCAGGCACCTCTGTAACTCCATAGCTGCAGTGACCATGCAGGGCAAGGTTAATTAACTGCAGACGGACACAGCACAGGCGCTCGAAATGGACTGAGGCAGGCTCATCAGTCGACTGACGGTCAAAGTCCACACTCTCCACTGCATCTATTCAGAGATAAGAAATTGAGTTTCACCCCACTGTAGGGTTGCAGGATAAAACAAAGGAAGAGACTTCCAGATCTTCTCAAATTCAAAATAATAGGTTTTTGGTGTTGGTCATGTCTTTAGCATTGCTATGAAATTTTGCTGTGTACTGCAACAGTTGTGGTGCATGTATTTAAATAATTAACATTGAACTTCACTTCAGTGAGTTACAGAAGAACTCTAATGAAAACTACCGGCCTAGGTAAGCTATCAAAACTAATTTTAGAGAAATAACCTCTTAGACAGAACAGTCATTTTTTGACAGAACAAGTGATGAATTGACAATGATGGTCAAACTTATACGAGTTCAGTCTGACATCAGCATGAAAGAAAACTCATTCTGATGGCGAGTAAAGTCTTTTTCAAGTTTTGTAAAGCCTGGTTCAAAATCTAAGCAATAATAATAATGTCTAACACTGCAGCAATGGACACACTGGACACACGCTGTGATGAGACCGAATACCGAATTTTCATATATATACACATATATGTATATATATATATTATATAATAAAATTATATCTAGTTACTTTATGCAAGTGCAAGTTTCAAATTGGAACAGGTTACAAAATTTCCTCTTGTCAGGTAGGCTATATATAGCCTATGTAGTGGCACGCGGACGGTACGGGCGATAGTTTGTGGCACACTGAGTACAAAAGGTTGGCCACCACTGGACTCTATTCCATTGTTTTCCCAGATCTCGAGTGACTATTGAGCCTCGACCGTGTTCACCAGGGCCGGATTAAAAAATGTGGGGGCCCTGTTCGGAAAATGTTTGGGGGGATCTTCGATCGAAAAATTTGATGACCTTTTTTTAGTCGTTTGATCGAAATTTCTTTACAACATACCGATTTTCGCGTCCGAAACAGCATGCAGACGACCTTTTTTAGTCGTTTCGTCAGAATTTCGCCAAAATATACCACGTTTTCCTTTAAAAAAAATTTTTCTCGTGTGTGGGGGCCCCTAAAGTGTGGAGGCTCCTGTTCGGTCGAACATGTTGAACATGCCTTAATCCGGCCCTGGTGTTCACTTTCAATTTCCCAATGCATGCTGCAGGTGGCCATTGCTCAATTTCTTGTTGTTTTATTGCTTGTTTTACCCTGTGCACAGCAAGTGCAGCATTGATCGACAAATCAAGTTCATATAAAGGTAATTTTTGCGAAGGCTTCGGATTAAGATCATCAAATGTTCGGTTTTATGATCTATCATTCATTGACAAAGAATTACGTAAATGTAGTCTAATGAGAAAGCCGTCGTAAATATATATTTTTTTATTTATATTACGATATATAGACAAATATAGGCCTACATATACTGTATATACACACACACAGATCTATATAGGCCTATTAATATTAAATAGGCTACACACAACTTCTACATTATAATTTTATGTGCCGATACACGTGCCACTATAGGTTTTGTATGTAGGGTTATTGAACTCGTTTCTGATTCGATCGATGTTCGCTGTGTATTTCCGGTTGCCCTTGGGATGTGTGCGTCGGTTATGGCAAGGATATTTCTCAGTGCATAAGCACCCATGCATGGTCAGCAGACGATGAATATACGTGTATGCAGAGTCACGTCTGCAGCTTCTCTGCCTACATGTCTTCCTCTGTATCTCTGTAACTCTGCATCTCTGTATCTCTTTCTGTCTCTGTCTCTCTTGTATATTCTACCCAGTGGTTTGGGTTACCATCGACGTGTACAGAGAGCGCAGTTTTTTCCCAACCGGTTATTGGCCGCGGCATGCATACAAAGCACCGTGGTTTGCCGTAGTTTCAGACGGGACTGATCTATGGTATCGATGACCTCGTTCTGATACGACCGACCAACCGACCGACCGACCGACAGACCGACCGACCGGCCTTCAATACTGCGACGACCATGCAATGCACCACTGTGACCACTCCCTCCAGACATCAACACCACAGCACACAACAAAACGAAAGTCCATCCTAGTTAGTATGCAACTATGCATATTATACTCCGAATACTCGTCAGCTAAACCGCAGGCTATAGTCGCTGAATAAAAATCATAATCTGGATTCATGCCTGTCTCTCTGTCTGTCTGTCTCCTTCTGTCTGTTTTTCTCCCTCTGTATTTTTCGCTTTCTATGTGTGTGAATATTGTATATGTAGGCTACATATATATGATATATATTATATATACACATGAAGGGCTATAATATTATGCATATGATAGCATGTCCATCTTTGTTTCTGTTTGTTTGTCCATATGCAAGGTGAGAATCAAACTCTAGACCCCCAATTATATTGATCACGCTTCGATGCGCAATGATCATCTGTTAGTCTGTTACCATATTACAAAACAGCCTCAGACTTTATGAATCAGATAAAAGCAGAAGGTATCATCCATACAGAACTCATCCATATCTGGCTTATTGCGTCTTGAACACAGTTCGGCTACATGTATATTAGACATTTGTGACCCGCTTCATGAAAAGGTACCATAAGTCGGGTTTGGAGTTATTATGCCTTCACAAACCAGCTAAGTGAGCTGAACATTTTGCTGAAAACCAGATAAAAATCGGATGATAAATGACCGACTTATAATGATGAACATGAGAAATTGCCACTTTATTTCCATCGATGAGTATCGTGGGGTCTTGCACACTGGGAGCGCTTCTGAGCGATTTATCCTACAAGAGGTTCACGACCAATTCTCAGTGTTGTCTATTATGTAATATTATCAGTGTTATTAACTTAAAAGTCCTTTTCACCTGCTGCTAAAAATACCAAGAACTCAAATTTGATTAAAAAATTTTTTTTCCCTTCACGTCTTTATGCGCGATTTCTGGGGAAACTGTACCCCGACTTATGGTACCTTATCATATAGCGGGTCACATTTTATTGATCGTGTCTCGACTGCGGTTCGGCTTCTAAAAAGTTTTTGCTATTAATAACGTTTTTGTTGCCGCAGTCTGGCTGATAAATATTGCGATATTTCGTGGAGATTTTTACTGCTGCATCGTTGATGCAATATATCTTCAGATTGTTATTTATGAGGTTTTTGATAAAACAAGATGAACGACAAAATATTGCGGAACCAGGATCATTCTTATCGGTGCTTGTATGCTTACTTGTACGTCTGTCTGCAAGTCTGATTATCTGTCTTTCCATTATTTTAGTTATTGTAACTCGGTTCCAATTTATACTTGTGAGGTGATAAAAGACTATTCTTGATCTACTTCATGCTACTATTAATAAATACATGAAAAATACAAGCATACATACATGTATATAAAAAATTATAGCCTACACTGCCCTTCAGGTATCTATAGACTAGGGCCTATAGGCTACTATAGGCTACAAATACGTGCAAGTCGTACGAAAATGCACACATGTAGACTCTATGCACACATAGGGTCCAAGACCGTAGCCATGATTTTATTTGGAGTGTTTACTCAGCTGAAATAATTATTCAGAACTTCAGCAGCTTCCACATCATCATCACAATGTTGTGATCTAATCTATATTGTAAAATTTCACATAGAAATAAGAGCTTCAGAATCAAATCCTCCTTAGTTCTTTCAGCGTGTTTCAGCAATTTATGCATTATTTTATTTTGCATTCTTTCATTTCGGGGAGTGTTCAAACACCCCAAACACCCCTCTAAATAGACTATAATACGGCCTTGATAGAGCGCATACATTTATGCATACGACCGAGTGTGTTCCGAAAAACTCGAATCCCTTGCGTGCATAAGACGTGCGTTAGATTAATCAATGGCGAGAGATGGACAGAACTTAGCAACTCTGCATGCTTAGAATCATGACCAGTGCAACTCATCATTCGGTGGTCCGTCCGTCCCTTCGTCCGTCCGTTTGTCCGTCCGTCCATCCGTCCTTCCGTTCGTTCGTCCGTCCGTCCGTAATCCGTCCGTTTGTCCGTCCGTTCGTCCGTCCGTCCGTCCATCCGTCCATCTGTGTGTCCATCCGTCCGTCTATCCGTCCGTCCATCCGTCCATCCGTCCGTCCATCCGTCCGTCCGTCCGTCCGTCCGTCCGTCGTACTAATGGCATCTATCGATCCAATCGCTTGACCAATTGCTCGAACGCTGACAGCCGTCAAAGCGATGTCGATTGTTTGCAGAGGCAGATTGCACGGGGTAGGGTACGGACCATCTTTGGTGAAGAAGAGTCACAGGGTAAAGTTAGATTTGGACTCAGAGTTGATTTACACCAAGTTCTTATTTGCGATTTACGACGTTCTAGTCAATCGAGTGAATAAAGTGCTGAACATACACTCACACATTCAATCGATAGTCAATGTTAATGGTTTGAGATTTCGCTCAGCATTTACTAGAGTATAAGGGGCAATCATAGCAGGGCTTTTTTAGCGTGCAGTTTTACACAAAATGTGCAGTTCTAAATCGATTTGTGCAGTTGTAGAAGCACTTCTGTGCAGTTAAAAATAGTAAAAGCGGTCATTTATCATGCGATTGGTAGTAATTTCCCACGGAGATGGGAAAGGAAAGAGGAGGTTGTGCAGTTCTAGAAATTCCTTAAAAGACGCCCCGGGGCAATGGGTTAACTATGGATATAGTATTATGTTTGTTTGTATGTGCACTTGTTATAGCGCCCATTCAAGTTTACTACTAAGAGGCACTCCCGACTACAACGCGGACACTGCATCGAAGTTTCACGCCGAAACGCTGAGCAATTGCGGGTGAAGGACTTTCCCAAGGTCTCTACGCGGCGACTTGAGGTGGATTCGAACCTGCAGGGTAACGAACATACCCACTGCACCATTGCACCCCACCAATATGAGACTGGTGGCGGTTGTAGTATTGATCCTATAGCATTGGGTCCATGTGTGGATGTGTGGGCGCAGCTGGTTCAGATCTATCGCTAGAGCTAACGCGTAACGTTCGATGAATGTATAATTAAACGAATCGTGAATGCTGACAGCCATCGCGGGACCGGAAGGCATAGATGCTGAATGGAGTTTCGATGGCACCATTCACTTCCTGTCTAGCTTTTGTCTGCCACTTAGACAACTACGCGGCATTCAGTCTCTCTGCTTAATCACTCTAATCGTTGTCGTCGTTGTCGTTGACGACGTAGGTTTAATCATCAAGACAAAGCAAATGACGCAGCATGCAGCCTAAACGAATTTTTTAGTAGACAGCCTCTGAATGCATTGAGACAAAACTATTGCTTTTCTGAATCTAAAATAGTAGGCCTAAAACACTAGGCCTAGTGAACTAAAACATGGCGTATGTCTGTCGAGAATTTTCGGTGAATAAGCTGGACTGACGAGGATCTAATTTCGTAGGCTCCATGTCGCCGCATCATTATCCCACCTGCGAATATTTCTGAAACCATTTCCTTATCATTATCACCACCCATGTCACCACCGATATCAATAGTAGGCCTATATCATTACCGCCTTCACCACCACCACCACCACCACCACCACCACCACCACCACCACCACCACCACCACCACCACCACCACCGCTGCTGCTGAGAAACGTAGAATAAAGATTTCTAAATTTGGATCCGTGTGAACGAATTGCCTGCAGGCTCCGATGGCATCCTTTCCGACCTCTGATCTAACGATGCTGGAATTAAGGTCTAATATGCTTTTTGCGTGAGTGGTGAAGTCACCGCAGCTCTGTAATTTGTAATTTCTGCATGTTTGGAGAAAACTGTTTGCACAGAAAAGTAAAATACGAACGTTGAGAACGATCCACGAACACATGATGTACTTATGCAACATCAGCAACACATGATGTACTTATGCAACATCAGCAACACATGATGTACTTGTGCAACATCAGCAACACATGATGTACTTGTGCAACATCAGCAACACTGTTGGTAAATAAGTAAGTAAGAATGTAAGAATGCAATTAATCAAATCAGTAGGTTAATTGTCAACCTCATTTTGGTGTAGTCTACACGCAATGCACAATTGCGCATCCTAGTATTAATAGGCCTACTCATAATAACAAACGTGTCATCGGTCATCCGTCATTCTGTCAGGCTGAGGCTCAGTCTGTTTGGAGCTAGGCTTTAGTCATAGGCCTACCACCTGCTGTGTTGCACTGCCAATCCCTGCTGTCTGGCAGCTGTTATTTGCTGATAATAATAATTTATATGGCAGCCAAAGCATTGTCTGGACAAAGAACGATTTAGCTATAAAGCAGGCTGTTCGTTGCAGGTGCTCTAAAGACATTTTATTACGCACAGCACTTTATGTATGCGATGCTCCTCCTGACGACAGACAATGAAACCTCGTCTATGTAGTGATTAAATATTTTTCATGACTTTGTGTGGTTCATGATGACGTAATAACTAATAATATTACAGACGCACATGCATTACCTCACTGTAAGCCCGATGATGCTGGACAACTGTAATTATCGGTTAACTTGCTTAATAAGGTCCTATATAGCATACACAGCAACCGTCTCGGGTTAGACTCCAATCAGTGGCGGAGCCAGGATTTCAGTTTTTTTTGGGGGGGGCTGAATACTTGCGAAGAAAATTTGAAAATTTCATCTGCAAAAATTTCTGACGACCTTTTTTTAGTCATTTGGTTGAAATCTCATGAGTATGTCACATTTTTAGGGGGGGGCCTAAGCATCGAAATATTTGCCTTATTTTGGGGACTTAGCCCCTAGCCCCCTCTGGCGCCGCTACTGACTCCGATATGTATTCTCAGAATCAGAGTGTTCAAATCAATCGGCTATTACAGTGTTACAGTTACAGTAAGCACTACATCCCTATTTGGCTATAAGATTCCATGGCCATAATTCTCTCATGCTGCATGGTGTGTCCAAAACATGGGTGGGGCATTTCAGCGACCATTATTTTGGCATAAGTTCAATTTCTCTATGCGTTAGTCACGCATAGAGAAATTGAGGTAACTGCATGAATCGTGATTTTTTAAAATATTTTTACACGAATAATGGGTGGCCCTGTTAGCGGGATTGTCCATTCCTTCTGGGTCTCCCTTCTTAACCAAATTAGACCTACATGTATGTTAAAATATTGTTCACTGCCATAATAGTATCATGTTTGTGGTTTTGGTTGAAGAAAAATAAACAAATAAATAAATAAATCGTGTTGTCATCTTTTGATGGACATGTAAAAAGAAAATCAGAATTGTATTGCATAGATTTTGGTTGATTGTACTACTACTTAGTCTAGTCTAAGCAATTTGTTGTTCATTAATAAAATTAATATTCTTGCGGCAATTTCTATTATGAAAATATTCTGTTTTAATTAAAACATGGGGCGCTCAATTGCACTCTGCATTAATCGATACATTTTACTCACAATTATTATTATACGTATCACATCCACTGCATAAATATATAAATTAACATTTCCCCCGTTACCATAGCATTACGGATCCCAGACTCTGATGCCACGGCTGCCTGCGATCTGCCAAACACCATGGATTCAGCAGCTGACTGCTTAGAAGGCAATCTAGCTTGCACGTCGTCGTCGTCGTCTCGTGTATCCGGTCAGCATCGATCTTTCCTTGTAACACTGTATACTGTATAGCACGTTCTTCCCAGACGTGAAATCGTCGAAATCTCACCTGTCGAGATGGGCATAAATATATAGCCTATATATAACGTATATGTATATATATATTATACATAATTATAGCCTAATGATATTATATATATATATATATATGTATAATGATATAGAGTCTACATGTACATCGATAAACAGCCTGCTTGCAGAAAGTACTAGACTTCGAGTGCTTTTTATTAGGCCTAATTGTTATCGTTATTATTTTATTTTGAACCATTGCTATTATATAATTAGTTATTTTTACTAATGACCTATTTAATAATAAAAAAATGAGTAGGCAGGCCTATACGTAAAGGAGTAAAGAGAAGGAATATATAAAACAGTTAGGCCTGTAGGCCTACGTCAGTCGAAAATGATGATGATGATGATGATGATGATGATAATGATGACGACGACGACGATGATGATGATGACGACGACGATGATGACGACGATGATGTTGATAACTATCCAAATAAGTCCTCAAACACCTAAATACAGTCAACTGCCGCCAACCATCACATCGTTCGTCTGGCTTCCGAAGCCACGTGACAATGGCCCGGTGATCAACGAGATGAGAACGAGATGATGAACGAGATGAGGAACGAGATGATCAACGAGATGAGAACGAGATGAGAACGAGAGCCTTAGTTCATCTCGACCTTATAGACTAGGCTATAGAGTCTCAGCGCGACACACGGAAACTCACGTGAGACCTGAATCTGACAATCCGACAGAATTCGACTCCGTTACGATTCTACCAATTCCGCAATTGGACTTTATATAGACACGTTATTATTTTAGTCGCTCTTTTTAAAACGAGTACTTTTTTATGAACCCGTTGGATCCTGTGTAGGCTACTTTGCGGCATAAAAAAATCAGCAGACCTATCGAGCCAGTAAATTAAACCAATTTCAACCAATCGTATCCGAAAGTCGGTTCCTGATTATGATCATTGGAGTGTAATGGCCCTCAGGGTTTGTGTATAGTTCTTGTGTATTTCCTAACTAACTGACGATGAAGATGGAAATGGTGATGGATGGAAAAAAAGACACGGAAGTGTATCTTATCTAATCTAGTTTGACTCCGACAATCTGCAGTGGTTGCCTGTGTATGTATGTATGTATGTATGTATGTATGTATGTATGTATGTATGTATGTATGTATGTATGTATGTATGTATGTATGTATGTATGTATGTATATATATATATATACCGGTATATGTATGTAGGCTAATGTATGTATGTATGCATACAACGCATGCATGCATAATTACATACAGACACATGCATTAGGATGATCTATGAAAGGGAATAACTGGATCGCAGGTCGACCAATGATAGGATTCATATCATCATATGAATCGTTGGAGTAGATCTAATAAAGGCAAGAGCGTTTGCTGCTGCGCTCTTAGATTACATAATGTTTGTTTGTATGTGCACTTGTGTTAATGTATATCGAATAATGTATATCGAATAATGTATATCGACTAATGTATATCGAATAATGTATATCAAATAATGTATATCGAATAATGTATATCGACTAATTTATATCGAATAATAATATATCGAATAATGTATATCGAATAATGTATATCAAATAATGTATATCGAATAATGTATATCGACTAATGTATATCGAATAATGTATATCAAATAATGTATATCGAATAATGTATATCGACTAATTTATATCGAATAATAATATATCGAATAATGTATATCGAATAATGTATATCAAATAATGTATATCGACTAATGTATATCGAATTGAAATAGAAGTCGAGTCCATGGTAAAACGAGTTTTGCTGAACACCGAATTAAGTGACATCGCTACAATATTATAAGGTACAGCAGTGGTACAGTGGTACAGTGCTAAACCTAGAAGCATATTCGAGTCCTGATTGTTCAGCGCTATTATAATAGTGCACAATGACGAGTTAAGTAGACGATATAATTAGCCTATTGACACGAGTTTCCCTTTCACGGCCCCACAACATCAGATCTAGTCACACAATTATTTCTGCAAAATCCATTCAAAGCTAAATCCCATTTTGTTCTGCGCTAGATTCGGAACGCAATCGTCATTAATAAACATCATCAGCAACTGAAAGTGTAGCCTAATTATAGGCCTATATGGATCGGAAAGGTAGGCCCAATTGTTCAACTGTATACAATAGCTCTAAACGAAGAACAATCGGGGGCTATGGAAGCTCAAACACAATAACAAACAAATGATATTGAATTGACGAATTATACATGTACAATCAACAATATGAATGCATTGAATGGCCAATACTACAGAACATTGAATATCGAATTAAAACCAAGTTGCAATGTCAGTGAAAGCCACAGCCATGCATGGCCTATAATAGCAGCCATGTGACATATTCGACTCTGATAACTCTCTAAACACAATGAATAGGCCTTTGACAATTATTATCACGAAATTGATGCCAAAAGAAAAGTTTGTCATTAAGGTTTTAGACTCAACAAACATAGGAGTCTATGCGACATATATAATAAGCAAACACGCGGTCTATCATAGGCCTCTGATCATTGTCGACGCATTGTAGAATGTAAATAATCAGTTAGGAAACTTATGATTCGAGTAGGCCTGCCAATCGCAAGAAAATTATTATTCTTATTTGTTAAGAGGTCTTTTATAATTATAATCGACTTAAGTGACGAGACGAGTTTTTACTGGCTCATGAGTCAATTCAAGACTTCAATAGAAACAAAATAGGCTAGGTCCATGGGCGGAAACCTGGGCGGAGACTGGGGGGGGGGGCGGAGGGACGAACGAGTTGCCGAAGGAAAGACGCGAGATTTTTGGACGGTCGAATGGCTGAGTGTCGGAAAAAACGAAAAGTCAAGAAAAAATTGTTTCCGCCAAAAAGTTGATGGCCTTTTTTTAAGTCCTGACGATCAACGACTGGGGAGGGGAACAAATGCATGGGGCGTGCCCCAACACCTCCATTGGGAGGACCGTCCCCTTGTTCCCCCTAGATATCCACCCATGGCTAGGCCTATGAATTAAGAAAACTGTGGACCGAGTTTAGCACAGTGAAATAATTGAACGCAGAAGACCACAGGGCAAATGGCAATCATACGCTGTTGTGCCATATTTCTCGTCAAATTTTGTACAGAGGGCAAAAACAATAATAATGATGACGACTTATTTGAAAGAATAATAGGCCTAGGCCTAACTCTGATGTTGGTGAATGTCATTTTTAAGTCTCACAAACTCTAACTTTCACCGTCATGTGAATAGGCTAGGCCTATATGATCATTTGGCCAAGATCGCTATTGTAGTCCTACAGTGTAATGTAAGAATTGTGAAAAAATAACTGGGGGGGGTTGGACCATTATCCACTTGGAATTGGGGTGTGAAAAACATAGGCCTACTTTACTATGGGGCTCTAAGAAAGACTGGGAGGGTTGAAAGTTGAAACCCTACCCCTCTGGCAATTCTCACCCTGAGTGTAGGCCTAAGCAGAGAGACTAACTTTACAAACCAGTCTAAGCAAAGGATTTGGTAGGCCTACCGTTTCCATGATTATGTTGAGCTACATCGTGCTTGTTTTGCTCGAAAATCAAAAGAATTGGGCGTAATATTAAAATCGATAATTAATCAGCGTGTCGTTCTGTACACTGTACATTTGACTGAGAGCTTCCGTTGTGTAGGTCTATAGGCCCATGTATTGTTAATTAAAAACATTCAGCGCAAAAACGGATGTATAGGCCTAGACCTAATGCAGTTGCACATTCGGGAGCGTGCAATCTAAGCTCTACACAGTCTCGAGATCTTTAACTCACAATCAACCGGACGAAACTAGATCGGTAAAAACTATACAGAAATATACAGAACTGCGTGGGAGTTTGCGCAATGTCTCGTATAGCCTGGCATAGGCCAGGTCAGCATCATTTAATGGCAATTATTATAGATCGACTGCAATCCAAGCTAAAAGAAACATGGGGCACAATCGATGGACAATTAGGCTAAATGTCTTTCCAGAACAATTAATTTCGCGACCGAAGATTTAACTGTAACACAATGACGCCATTGAAGATAGCCTATGCCTACGATTAAAAGACGGTTGTGAATCGAGAAATATAGCCTACAGTGACACATAGCCTATCTGTTCTCAACGAATTAAATATTTCAATAGCCATGGTATTTTAACGTGTTTTATATGGTCATCAGCCTACATATTAACCCTTTAATGCCGAGATGGTAGTAAATGGTATGGAAAATCCTATACCCTCCGGCATTATATATGGTTAAGACAACTGCTAAAAGCAAGATTCATGTATGTTACTAAAAGCAAGATTCATGTATGTTACTAAAGCAAGACTCATGTAGGCCTACGCTGCTAAAAGCAAGAATCGTGTATGCTATTAAAAGCAAGATCAATGTATAGGCAATAGGCCTACTGCTAAAAGCAAGCGTGATACACTTAAGTCACGACGGCCTACTATATACAACAATTAGCTCTATTTAATGCATTAGGACTAAGACACAGTAAAGCGCATAAGCCTAAAGAGCAGCATTGTGGCACAACGAGCAACTCATCATCTAGGCTGAATACCAAAACTTAAGCTTCTGCCTAATTCTCCGAGTTGCCTGCGACCCTCTCTGAGTGTAGGCCATACGTTTCCTTTCGATGCATGTGGTAATTAATTCCTTGGATTCCAGATAAAATAATAATTAACGTTGAAACCAGATAATTAATTCGATTCCTGCCGTTTTTGAACTAACTGGTATAGACTAAACTCACCACTATTGCACTTGAAAGATCTAAAGAAGTATTTGAGAAGTATTTGAGCACATTAACGGTAAACTTTGGTAGCACGAAAATTCACCGGCAATTTTTAGATGCAAAGCCTGAATACACCATCAATACTTAACCATTGTCCAAGTTCATGATTCTGATCGTAAAAACCACCCAAGGCAACATTCCGGCAAGCAACTTGCTGCGCCTACTCTAGCGCATTTAAAGAACCTCTTAATTGATTATAGCCTAATAAATTTGCAAGAGACTGCAGCAAGCCAAACTTAATCTTGACACAGTGATCAGTTTAACAGCATACGATACTCTTACAGAAGGAAGGTCGGATGCAAAAGATAGCCAAACGCTTGTGAGGAAGCAAAGAACCTGCAAACCTCCACTGGCATTAGAGCGTGATGATTTGCGATTAGACAGACCCATAACTGGAACATAAAGCTCTATGTCTATGATGTATTGTATTGCATATTGCCAGAACAGTGCAGAGAATTGTGTGCATCGTCCATGTAAGAGAATTCTCAATCGAACCAGACTCTCCATAGGAAGCAAGAAGCAGAGAAGAGACTGTCTTCAAGCGGTGTTGTACCTCGGGAGAAACTCGCAACTTCCACCTACTGCGTAAATCACTTGAGGGATATGCCAACTGGAACTGATGCTGAAAGTCAGATGCAGAGGTCCAGAGCCGATGGGCACCAGAGGCCCATAGCACCATCGTTTATCATCATCATCATCATCATCATCATCATCATCATCATCATCATCATCATCATCATCATCATCATCATCATCATCATCATCATAGGCCGACCGTCCATAAAACAATGGAGTGTCCAGATAAACATCACCAATCACCTGATTTGACAAGAAATATTTGCCATTTATGTCTAATAATAATAATGCTAGGCGATCTACATGTCTATTGTATAGCTATAATCACTGTGTTTCACAACAGTAGCCTATACGAATTCGTAAATAATATTCAGTGCTAAGAGCCTTACCAATGTAATGGCCACTGCAGATGACAACAAACCTTAGGAACTCAGTGGGACATTCTTGGTCAATGCTGATCAATCAAAATCACAACTTGAGGTAAACTTCAGTACGATCTTACAGCAGCCAGTGCAGCTTTCCAAATACTGCATGAATAGGTCATTCTACACTGAATTATTCTTAGCACAGACTGAATTAATTACTTTTAATTATATCGGTCCTTTCTCACGTGTGTGTGGGTCAACGACATTCAACTGAAATTCTATCAGGCATTACATGGCATTATTTCACTGGACGGCACCCAGCATGATGTAACCTGGTACAAATAGTAAGACCCACACTCCCACAGTCTACAATGCACCCATGGTTCCCAATGGTTCCATTGGGAGCATAGGCAGAGACTCGGTCTAGAAGTTGGGGATGGAGGGGGACGAACGAGCGGCCAAAGGACGACCGCCGACACACGACAATTTTCCATTTTCATCGACCAAAATTTCTGATGACTTTTTTTGCCGTAAACATACTGTAACTGATATTTTAGTCTTTACTTCTTCAACCAAAAATTTCATAACACTGTACAAATTTACGACGCTGTTTATGAATATTTCTAAAATATTGGGGGACATGAGCATGGACGGTTCCCCCACCACAAACATTGTGGGGTGAGCGTCCCCTAAGTCTCTGCCCATGGTTGGGAGTGGAGCCAACAGAGCACATAATGGTGGATGATGGCAAAAGATTGTGCGTTCGTTTAATCCCTAATTAATGTGCGTTTGACAAATGACGAAGCTAATAAAACATGCAAGAGTTCAGTTATGTATTAAAAACAAAGGTCTACATCATCAGCAAAACATCATGGATTGGCTCGTTATCATGCACAATCTACGAATAGGAATAATATAAAACGTTTTTCAACTATAGTGCCAAAAAACACGAGTAATTATGCTTAATTATGCAAAGTCAGAACGAATAAAAGGAGATTCAAGAATGACATGCTCAAGCTGCAGCGCGTACACGAACACACACACACAGGAATGTCACCTCGCCATGTAGGATATAATATTGACAAATTGCAACAGTATATATGTGTATATAAATGCTTAGGAATGCTAAAATCATATGGAACAGCAGCAGCCTCTTAATCTCATGGCACAAGTTTTACAAGTCGTCCATGTTGACGTTTCATTTAAAAAGTTTCAAACACTGACGACACCAATCACCAAATTATACAACAACATTGCGTTTGTCTATCTGTACAACGTAACAAGACTCCGCTTAACTCGTGCCTTCACGTAAGTTTCGTTACAAGATTGGCAACTAAACTAAATCGTAGTAATATCTTAAGAGTCGACGTTAAAATGTGCAGCAAAATCTATCTACTATAACAGTTGTCACAGTGCGAACTATTAATCTCGCCGCACGTTGCCAAAGCTCGACCCCTCCCTTCCCCGACAACATCCCTTAACATAGTCGTTGCTTGAGTCCACTTGTACGCTTTCATAATGAATCGCCGTTCAAATACACATCGTTCTGGTTTACAGTATTCAATCAGGTAGATGGATGAGATGATGGATTGGTCTGTCTTTGTACGTAAGAAAGAAATCGGATTCCTGCAGAGCATCAATCATCCTGTGCTGGACTCTCACCCGGCGGCCGCGAGACACACACAGCTACGAGAATTGGAGAAACAGCGCTAGACTAGATAACGATGATGAAGACACGAACGCTTCTGCAGCTATTCAAAAAGCGGACGAAGAAGCGAAGTAGGAGGAGGAGAAGAGATTCGTGAATGGCATCGTCGTCCGTAATATATATATTTATATTTGTAGAATGTGGTAAAACCGTAGTTGTTCAGACGTGTGTGATATGAAAGCGCAAATGAAATTGAAAGACTACGTGAAGGAACATCTTTCAGTAGAACGTGTCGGCAATCGCCTTGCAGTCGGCGAGGGTCTTGCCGAAGACGCCGATCTGACATGCGATGGCGTCATCGCGGTTCACCATCGAGTAGATCACCACCTCGCCGTCCTTCGACTCGTCCGCCTTCGCGATGAGCGCCTCCGTCGTCGCGTCCTTGCACATCACCCCGGTCAGGAAGATCCCGACGTCCCAGCCGCGCTTCTGCAGCTCCGGAGCGGTCAGCATGAGCGGCGTCGAGCCGAGGATGCGTGGGTTGATGTCGATGACGTACTGCTTGCCCTGGTCGTCGACGAGCACGTCGATTCCGAGCATGCCGAAGTAGCCCTTCGCGTGGAGCGCGTCCACGACCGGCTCGGTGGTCGCTCGGAGCAGTCTCTGCCACTCGTCCTGCTTCGAGAGGTTGACGACCGCGCCGATCCAGATGTTGTGCTCGTCCATGATCTTCTCCGTTGCCCCGATCCAGGTCAACTCCCCACGTCGGTTGACGTACAGATGGCAGCAGAAGCTGTACTTCACCTCCTGGACGAGCTCCGTGAGGACGGTCTCGGCGTACGGCATCGTTGAACCGATGCACGCCATCCAGTAGTCGTAGTCCTCCTCCTTCTCGATGATCCACGTGCCGTGACCTCCGGACGACCTCGACACCTTGAGGACGCACGGCAGCTTCGGCTCCGGCAGAATGGCCGCCTGCGGACACTCGATGTCCCCGATGAAGTTCTTGGAGTAGACGTGGAAGTGCACGTCCGGATCCACGGCGTGCAGCTCGGCCGGAAGCTCCTGCAGCGGAAACAGGCAGACGTGCGGAACCTGCTCGCCAAGGTCGCCGTACCTCACCTTCACCTTCTCGCCCAGCTTCCTCTGCCAGTGGGCGACCAGCAGCGGCGATGGCGGCTCGGCCACGTAGGCGCGGACTCCGGCGCCGAGGACGGCCAGGTTGCGGTGTGGCTTCTCGAGCCGGTTCGACTCGTAGTCATGGTCACGGAACTCGTCGTCGAGCAGGTAGCGCGTGCTGTTCACGAGGAACGACGGATTGCCGAAGTTCTCCTTGTAGCTGGTCGGATACTCGAGTACGAAGATGGCGTCTTCTGGTATGTCATTCTTGTACAGATCAGCGATGGTTTGCATGTCTCTCCTGTCCTGCAGATCGAGGGCAGGAATAACGGACGACAACGAGTTCTTCTGCAACGACTGAAGAGCAGAAAAAAACAGACTCGTCTTTAATACAATTCTCAATGTTAACCGATCAATTAGGTTTTCAAGTCGTATGGTCATTGTCAAGGTCAAAGATAGATCAATAAATAAATCAATCACATGAATTTATATAGCACCCCTTCAAGATCCCTACTCAGAGGCGATCCCAACTCAGGCCTTGTCCAAAAGTCTTGAGAAGACGATAGAAAGAGCCAGCAGAGTCATGAGAGAGCGAGCAGAGAGCAACAGGGAGACCGTTCCATCACTTACAAAGTTAGGGTTAAGGCTACAGTGATATAAATCAAGGTGCAATTGAGAATCGTAAGGCAATGACAGGTGTGCTAGTGTGGGGACAATTTAGGGAAAAGCAAAAGATTTTGAAAATTGGAAAGATGTGTGGTAATGATATGATCCATGATGTGCCATGAGGTCCCGTATGCACTTTGGTGTTGGGGGAGTTTCTCACTTCCAATCAGTCAGTGGGTCCCTGGACATGAAAAATCACCGAGGTGCTTGTCCGCCATGACGGCACGAATGACGTAATTGACAAATCCAATATGGCCGCCGCCGGCCATATTGGAAAATTTATCTTCTTTATTTCTTACAGCATATGCACGTGCAATACCTCTAATGGTACTGATTCAGGTATGTAGAATTCATTTATGATATTGTTTTTGTCATCAGGGGTCATCTTGAGGTCATAAGGTCATGGTCAAGGTCATTTTTTCATCTTTTTCATTTCTTACAGCTTATGCACGTGTAGTACCTCTAATGGTACTAATTCAGGTATGTAGAATTCATTTCTGATATTGATTTTGTCATCAGAGGTCATCTCAAGGTTATAGAGGTCAGGGTCAAGGTCACCGAGTTTCATCATTTTCATTTATTACAGCAAATGCATGTGTAATACCTCAAATGTTACTGATTCAGGTATATAGAATTCATTTCTGATATTGTTTTATCATTCGGGTCATCTGAAGGTCATAAGGTCATGGCCAAGGTCATTTGTTGCATCAATGATGTCGATTATAACTCGAATGAATGCAGAAGTATAAACAGATGTTATTGCTTTAATTGAACAAACGTAGCTAATTATGACCTGTTAGAAGTCAATGCTGCTTTAATATGTCATTTTTCACTGCATCACTACGGCAGCCGAATGGTTCTTTGCCAGTCGATACTCTGAGGATGGGAAACCAGTGTTGGTGGAGGCCGGGTGTCGCAATGTCAGCGACTGGGTAGAAACAGCAAAGTTTGATCTTCTGTAAGGGGCAGGCATTGAATGGGAAGAGGCCGAGTCCGGTTCGGGTTCCACCGCAGCACGGGTCAGCGGAGTGGTCCAACTTGCATGATTCGATGTACTGAAGTTCGGAAGTCTTGACGGATGAAGGTCAGACGGAATCCGATCTTGTGGCTGGAAATCGATGGTCTGAACAAATCGTATCGAGTGGTTTGCTGACATGTGTGAAGAATCAACTGGATGTCTTCTTTCGAAGGCAACTCCTGACGATTGATACTTCCACGAGTTGCTGTTGCCCGTTTCCAAAGTTACTGCACCGCCATCTCTGATTGGTTCTCTGTTTCTACGAGTAACGTCCTGTAGACAGAACTTCGTTTCTTTCGGCCGTTGATCGGTTTGCTTTTGTTGAAGTACGCCGATGGTCAGTCCAGAAAGACATCGTTGCTTCTGCTGGACGGCTACTTCCGAGTATCCTTCTCATAGCGGAAGTCGGACCAGCCTCGTCCTTGAACGTCGGTCTTTGTTATCGAACGGAAAGAGGTCTTCGATCTAGTTGCTTTCACTTACTGAAGCTGTCCAAACGTTGTTCCGTGCACTGCCTCATAACGGTTTCCAGTCGCCTCGATGGCCTCGAGGAGCTTGCTGAGGCTGGCATAGGCTGTGCCACTACTGGTGGTGGTTGATCTGACTTCCTGCCGCCGCTCGAGGTGTGCCCGCAGCTCATCGATGGCCTTCTTCTGCCTTCGAGGAGCTGGCTCGACATCTGTCTCAGTCTCCCAGTTCGTCGTCGTCGTCATCATCGTCGTCTGCCGCCCGGCTGGATCCGACAATTTAGTTCCGTCGTTTTTCTTTTCTGCTGCTCTGCCATGGCCACGCCTTGCAGATTGTAGACCTCGTTTGATCGATTCCAGTCTCGAATTTTCCAGATTTACGAACAACGGAAACTGCGGTGTTGCTGGTCGCTCCACCGATTGACGTCCAACGTCCGATTCTAATCGTCGAGAGTCGAAGCCTCCACTTGATGGAAATCAACCTATGCTTGGGTTTGAGGAGTTTCCAGAGAATCCAGACCTTGTAACGGTCTGATCGTCAAGGGTTCTTCGGAGATAATCGTCTAAGCTCAAGGTCGAAAGGTCAAGTGGTGCATCGTCGGCGTCATTCGGTTCTGCCCGGCGAGGGGGTGTCGTTATGGTTCGTCCCCGAGGTAATTCAATCGCACTGAACCTCATCGATGGGGTTCTATGCTGAAGGCTCTTGAGGCTCTCTGCATGGTACTCGGATCTGGTCCAACAAATGATGAACCGCTAGGCTTCGAGGTCTCCTGCGATGGATGGAAGGCCGCCCATTGAGATGGACATGGTTGAGGGACCGCGCTTGACTGGACGTTTGGGTGTGGTCCAGCCACTCGAAATTCCTCACGGAACATTGGGGACCCATGCGATGATTGGAGGACTGACCCTGAAGAGAAACCATTATGATGAATGCCTCTCCCGCCGCTACTGTTACTCGAAGGCAGAAGAAGGCCATCGACGAGCTGCAAGCACACCTCGAGCGGCGGCAGGAAGTCAGATCAACCACCACCAGTAGTGGCACAGTTTATGGCAGCCTCAGCAAGCACCTCGAGGCCATCGAGGCGACTGGAAACCGTTATGAGGCAGTGCACGGAACAACGTTTGGACAGCTTCAGTAAGTGAAAGCAACTAGATCGAAGACCTCTTTCCGTTCTATAACGGAGACCGACGTTCAAGGACGAGGCTGGTCTGACTTCTGGTATGAGAAGGAAACCCCGGAAGTAGCCGAACAGCAGAAGCTACGATGTCTTTCTGGACTGACCATCGGCGTACTTCAACAAAAGCAAAACGATCAACGGCCGAAAGAAACGAAGTTCTGTCTACAGGACGTTACTCGTAGAAACAGAGAACCAATCAGAGATGGCGGTGCAGTAACTTTGGAAACGGGCAACAGCAACTCGTGGAAGTATCAATCGTCAGGAGTTGCCTTCGAAAGAAGACATCCGGTTGATTCTTCACACATGTCAGCAAACCACTCGATACGATTTGCTCAGACCATCGATTTCCAGCCACAAGATCGGATTCCGTCTGACCTTCATCCGTCAAGACTTCCGAACTTCAGTACATCGAATCATGCAAGTTGGACCACTCCGCTGACCCGTGCTGCGGTGGAACCCGAACCGGACTCGGCCTCTTCCCATTCAATGCCTGCCCCTTACAGAAGATCAAACTTTGCTGTTTCTACCCAGTCGCTGACATTGCGACACCCGGCCTCCACCAACACTGGTTTCCCATCCTCAGAGTATCGACTGGCAAAGAACCATTCGGCTGCCGTAGTGATGCAGTGAAAAATGACATATTAAAGCAGCATTGACTTCTAACAGGTCATAATTAGCTACGTTTGTTCAATTAAAGCAATAACATCTGTTTATACTTCTGCATTCATTCGAGTTATAATCGACATCATTGATGCAACAAATGACCTTGGCCATGACCTTATGACCTTCAGATGACCCGAATGATAAAACAATATCAGAAATGAATTCTATATACCTGAATCAGTAACATTTGAGGTATTACACATGCATTTGCTGTAATAAATGAAAATGATGAAACTCGGTGACCTTGACCCTGACCTCTATAACCTTGAGATGACCTCTGATGACAAAATCAATATCAGAAATGAATTCTACATACCTGAATTAGTACCATTAGAGGTACTACACGTGCATAAGCTGTAAGAAATGAAAAAGATGAAAAAATGACCTTGACCATGACCTTATGACCTCAAGATGACCCCTGATGACAAAAACAATATCATAAATGAATTCTACATACCTGAATCAGTACCATTAGAGGTATTGCACGTGCATATGCTGTAAGAAATAAAGAAGATAAATTTTCCAATATGGCCGGCGGCGGCCATATTGGATTTGTCAATTACGTCATTCGTGCCGTCATGGCGGACAAGCACCTCGGTGATTTTTCATGTCCAGGGACCCACTGACTGATTGGAAGTGAGAAACTCCCCCAACACCAAAGTGCATACGGGACCTCATGGCACATCAAGGACTAATAGATATGGAAAGGAATGGTCTGGCTATGGGTCCACTATCTTTGGCACTATCCTTTTGTCTCACAGAATAACACAATCCATCGGTCTTCAGGGCAAAAACGAACGAGTGCAGACATCAAGTTTATATAAAAGCACAATAAAAAATGCAGAGATTATTTCCTAGAGACTTCATTTGACATCAATCTAAGCTGATTTCTGAATGAAGGTGGAACACGCAGATCTAGATTTGTTCATAGACAGGCATCCAATCTTAAAAAAGCACAGCAACTGCAGACAGACAAACGAGCAGACACACAGACACACAGATGAGCAAGCACACACACACAGACAGTCAGACAGACGGGCAAGCAGTCAGGAAGTGGCATTAAATGTCTTTTGGCTAGAGAAATGGCACCCTTCATATACACGAGATAATTATTCGCGTCTGCCGTCAAACAACGAACGTCAAACCGGAAGCGTTTTCATCACAAACATCGCTTCCTCTTATCAGCGCTCGAAATTCGAGCGCTTTGTTGCTATGGTAACAGCACGTACCTGCATCTATTGTCAAGCGATTTTTTCTACGTAAATGACGGAAACGAGATGATGTGGTGACACTAAAATCCTACAGTGCAAGGTGGAGAATTGTAGCATGGCTTTTCTAAACCACGACCATTTAATTTAGAGTTTGGACCTGCAAGTCCACATAGATACGTGCATATAATTATATGTATTCATTCACTCAGTTTTCACTTAGTGAGGCCCGACCCAATTCACCAAAACAAACTACAGCTTGACATGAAATATCAGCGCTCAGGGCATTTAGGAACAAGGGTAAACCCAACAGAGACCAGTGTCCCCTAAAATAGGGTCACCAATTTACATCCAGCAGGCTCTCTACTGGCGGCAATGAAGAACAGTTGTTCCTAATTAAACATGTAGCCAAAAACGACCTTTGGAAGATTCTTGTGTGTTTATGTATGTGTACAATATACATTAGTGTGGTCCAAAAACCATAGCCAAAAAATTAAGTTTTTAGAATTCTTTCTCCACAAGGCTTATTTTTGTCCACTTGGGTTAGATATTCTCCCTGTAAAATTTCAGCCTGATTGTGCAACATTTAGAGGTCAACCCATTCTGAACATTTTACATGAGTGCCAATAATGTCTTTACGCCATGTTAACCGTCATTATGACACTAATATAGCTTTGTCTAATTTTATATCCGACCCAGAGCACTGGCTGTTGGAAAAACCAGTCTCTCGGTTATCTACTGCAAGATTGCCACACTGTCTGGGTACACAGCAACTGATTCAGTTTCCTCATATTACTAAAGGGAGGCCCAATCCGGAAAGTTACAAAATGGCCTGTGATGCAGTTGCTTGTATTTGGGTGCTTGCCAGAATACCAACACAGCTGGTTGACTGGTGTGTCAGGAAAATGTAAAAGCTTTATCAGAACTACCTAACTCTGAAGACTCACATACCATTATAAAGAGCAAGTGCCAGGATGAAGAATACATGTTCAAGAGTGATCTTCAAAAATTTGTTCGATATTGTCTCATAGGATGTGAAATTCAGCAAGACGGAGAATTCCTTAAAATGCAAAAAAGAAGACGTATTTTCCAGTAGCATGAGTGGAGTAAATCTAAAGACAGCAGCCAAGGAGAGCAGAAAGAGGCAACGACAGGAGAATGGTAAAAATTGTTTTGAATAAGGCAAGACAAAAGGCAGTAATGAAGCAGTAGGTGAACGTTCTAGTCAGGACAGAAGAAGAATTTGATTTAAAATGATGCGTATCAGACAACCTTGTCATCGTACGAGTACATAATTCGTCTACACTTTACAATGGCTGCATAAACAGCAGCTGCTGCTACTATAGTCTGCCTCAAGTGCCTCATTATCAAAAAAAGATCCAAGAACATCTTCTTTAGTTCATTTGTTGGTGCTTTGTGTCGTGTTGGCCTCCAGACCGTGATGCTGTGTTTGTAGATGGAACTGCCACACTGGCGATTGGTTGTGACATTAATTTCAGAAATCACATTTTCTAGAAGTTCATAAAAGAAAGACAAGAAGCAGCTGCAATGGAAGAACAAGAGTGCACACTGGCAGGCCTGCTATTAGCTCACTGAGAAATCAAAATGTTGCCCATGCAGCACCGACGGATATAAGCAAATATGGACCGCGTGGCTATTATAGGCCTAATTGTCACTGGAAAATGCCAGAAAAAACTCTTGGCAATCCCCCAAAATGGTTAGCGACATACAAGAAGGTGACTCTCAGGCCAGAGTTGAAGTAATTGATAAATGGGATCTCCCCAGACAGCGATCAATGTCGCTCAGGTCGTACATTAACCATTGTGGAACAATTTATCTACGTCTGCCCAAATAACCTAAAAGTGTCAAATGGGTTGACCTCTAAATTTCATTTGTTTTCGTTGAATTTTTTTGTGATTATTATAATCATGATAAGGAACAAAACAAGCCTTGTGGAGAACTGAAATCTGCAAGATGATTTTTTTGGACCAGTCTAATATACATGTATATTTGAAAAGCACATATACACACACGTTGCATGTGTACCAATGAGTTCCTTGACAGCATTGCATATTTACGACTATATATGGGGCAGGTAGGCTAGACAGTTAATCCAATTCACACATAGACATACAAACTACGCAGCATGAATGGAAAAAGCAAGTTTGCAACAGCTGCTATTTAGAGTTGTACAAAATATTGATAACTGTAAAAACATTCATAACCCAGGTGGATTTTTCAATCCTCATCGAAAAGGCCAACAAGGTATTAAATCCTTGTCATTAAATGTGAACAACCTACCAATGGCAAATTGTGCTCAGTAAAGATGAGAAAAATGGTAAACAAAATTAGTTGAAGGTGCGCCCTAAAGCCTGCATGAGAACAGACACCACAGTTTAGTTTCGATTGTGAAACATGGTATGCCAACTGGTTATTTTCCAAATTTGAAGAAAAATTTAATTGTAATTGATCGTGAATGCAAGTTTTTAACAAAGTTTTCGATACGGTATCTTGCTTCCATCCTCAGTGCATAACGGTATACACAAATAAAACAGGATAATGCCAAGATTTGGAATGTCAGAGAATTCAGCAAGATATTTATTGGACTTTAAATTTATTTCTTTTCTTTGCTATGCGCCCCTTCAAGCTCTCCACTCAAAGGCGCTCCCGACTACAGCGCAAACAATGCATCAGAGTTTCACGATAAAGCGCACAAGCAATCGAGCAAAGGACTTGCTTAAGGTCCCTACATAGCAGCTTGAGATGGATTCGAACCTGGAACCCTCTGGCTCCAAGGTACCACTACACCACCTCATCCTGAAAGTTTAATTTGGTATTCAGATCCGAGATACAACCGGATGCAACGGTCTTGTGCGAATGGTTCTGTCAATCACCTGTATTGATATTTGGACAGATGTAGACAGTATACTGGAGAAGCCACAGCATCATACTACTATGATGCCACCTAGCGATGATTGCCCTGTCTACTGTGTATGGCTAAAAAGGCAGAGACTTAGAGGTAGTAATAAAGAGACACAGCAACAAAGAATGAGAGAGACTCTTAAAAGAGACCAGTAATGGAGAAACGAGACAGACCGACAGATAGACAGACATACAGTATGAGATAGACAGAGACATACATACATCAAGAGACAGACAGAGACATACAGCAAGAGAGATAGATAGAGAGATAGACAGACATACAGCAAGAGACAGACAAAGACAGACATACAGCAAGAGACAGACAAAGACAGACATACGTACAGCAAGAGACAGACAGAGATGGACAGACATACAGCAAGAGATAGACAAAGACAGACATACGTACAGCAAGAGACAGACAGAGAGAGACAAAGAAAGGAGAAGGTAAGAAACGTAGAGACTGAGAAGAAGAAGACAAAGAAATGTCAAAGACGGATGCATCATCATCAAATAAATGTCAAATGTCATGTAGCAGAAGCAGATAAGATAAAACGAGAACAGACCAGAACGACGGTAGAACCGCTTTCAAATATATAAATAGAAAATAAATTTGCACAGTTGCGTGTCTCTTAGTTAATCGATTCGTCAGCTGAATCATTAGACCACCGCACCTGCCTCCTCCTCCACAGAAAGTAAACCGCGAGACTAAATCCGGAAACCATCTCGCAGCGCAGCATACAGCCGATTTCTGCTCCCGATGAAGCAGGATGAAACGAAGCAATTAAAGCTCATCAAAGGGTCTCTAAGATGAGAATTCTCGACTTCAGGAAGCTTTTCAAAAGTAATTACAGATAATTGGAAGAATAAAACCCTGGACAATTCAGGAACGAAGCTTTTAGATTCTAGAAGGAAGAGTCTGCCATTGGACACATGAAACTCTATAATATTCAGACATAGTACCAGTGACCTGGACGCCAGAACGTTCGTACCAACGCTAAGAATACAATTCCGGGTAGCGTCACGAAGCCAGAAATATACGACTGAGAGTGCGGAGACACGGACATTTAGAGCAACGACGAGCAATAAAAGTACTTCAAAAACTGACAGTCGGATGCAGTTACCAGGAGATATGGTCAGGAGCCTATCTTTAATTTGATCATGTGCATTCAGAATGACAGAGAGACAGAGACAGAGAGACAGACAGACAGACAGACAGAGAAAGAGAGACAGACAGAGAAAGAGAGATTAAAACACACAGACACGCAGAATAGTCATTCTTGGGCAAAGAAACTTGCTATTCATATCAGCACGAGGAATCAGTATTGATTAGAGTCCGTCTGGGGCTCTCTGCATGGCTGCTCGGTCAATAAAAGGCTGCTGGCCGAATGCAGAAGCATCATCGGAAGCTACTGCAGCAGAAGCAAACATTAACATCGGCCACGTCCACGGAAGAAGAGTGCATATACGTGTACTGGACAGTGCATAGGCATGCACGTAAGTTTCAGAAAACATATGTGTGCATCATTTCACGTTATGCAAACCATGCCTTGGCGCCAGATGTAGAACGTTATGAAGGAAAAGGCAATTTGACATTTTTCTGTAGGAGAAAGGAGCATCCTTTAAAAAGTGAGGAAATTTAAATAAGCAATTGAAGACCTATATCCAATGGATGTTACGAAAAGCCATCATCTAAAATGGAAAAATGGAAGAAAGATCTATGAAGAAAAATGAAGGAAAGCTTAGAATGACACTAAACGAGAGTGACAACTGATAAATATCTAGAGCAAGGCTATAGAGAAGATGTAAAATTCGACCTTGAATACTGGCTTCAATTACGAACCCGTCTACATTCAGATGATCAACCTAAGGCCTTTGCTTAGCCTTGTGTGTTTGGAGACTTGGTTGCAGAACAGTTCATGCAAGACAACATAGAGGATTGCAGTGCATTTAATGTCTACTGCAATGATATGAAGCTATTCTGAGAACTCAGAAGTGATGTCATTTTAAAATCCTCCCACATGTCATCTGCCACAGAAAAATCTCGGATTCCTCTATGCCTATATAGTCTTTGGCACAACATAGATATATACCCTCAATCACAGATGGGCTCTGTAACCAATCACTGCTCACTACGAATGCCTGATGCATAGAATTCTATGAAACAAACCTTTACTGTTTTACTAACCCTATATTTATATGCTCTCATTATAGATTGCGAGCATTAGAAGCACCTCTCTCGCTCCCTGGTTGGGTGTTGCCAAAATACTACACTTGCATTGATATGCTGAAATGTCACACACGCTCAGAACTCTTACAGATGGAGTGGACAGGAAGAAGATGACTCCAAAATGATCAAGCTACTTCATGAATATTTGAAGCACATGGAGCAACAGTACTAATAGTGCCAAGGTCTGAATGCCAGTAAATCAAAGAATAGTTTGAGGCTCTGAAATGATCTGTCAATCATCTTGGTCCTGCAGCAAGCCTCCTTTTCATCATCTGCAGATTGTCTTTGCCAGTGAATAAAGAAAGTTTAAAATGTCCATCATAATACAGTAGTTCAGCAATGCAGGAAACCCAAGAACTGAAAACCATTTTGATCATATGACATGAAGGTAGCAAAAAATGGCTGATAGATATTGACAAAAGATTGCTTCTTAGAACTGTCTTCACTGGTCAGAAAAAAACTTGTAAGCTGAGACCCATTTCAATATTTCTCTTGATGGAATTTATTGATGAGCTGAGATTGTGATTTCTGGTGCAGCTCTAAAATGCATCTTGCATTTACAATACATGCATGTATAAAGACAGACAGACAGACAGACAGACAGACAGACAGACAGACAGACAGACAGACAGACAGACAGACAGACAGACAGACGACAAACAGACAGACGACAAACAGACAGACAGACAGACAGACAGACAAACAGACAGACAGACGACAAACAGACAGACAGACAGACCTGTTCTGCTAAAATTTGTTAGTAACAGTCTACTATCTTCATTCTTGCTATCTTCATTCAACATTTTCAACAGCCCGCTCAATGTATCATTCACATTTCAACATAATAGGACTGGACTCTTTTGTAGGGTTGACATGTGCATGAGATCCATTCATGCATTTACAGCACATTTTTTGGCTTATAAATCACTTTGTTGTTCAAATAAGCTGCAACATTTAAATAATAGCAAGCTATTCGCTATTACATATTCTACCAAGGACTCCCCCGCCCCACTTATATTGTCCTGGCATTTGTGCTTTGATGAGATAACCCTGCTTGAGGCTGATATGCTCCTCAGTTACTCTTCCACCAAGCAATGCACATGCTATACTTCTCTCCAGTCCAAGATGTTGACATTGTCCGAGTTCTTGGTATCCTCCTTGACAAGTCACCCTCTGTGAAAAATTAAATCTCCTCCATAACTAAATCCTGCTTTTTCCATCTATGATGTACATGACAAGTAAAGAAAAGTCACAACAAAAAATTTCTCCACACTCTTGTACAGGCTCTTGTCACTTCTAGAATTGACTAATACCTGTAGTAGTACTACATACCTACAGAAAGACTTCCTTTTATAACGAACTCAAATGTCATTCAAGTTTTTGTAAAGCATCCCCAAGCTGCATTTTGATGCGTTAAAAATTTCATTTGCACTAAATTATATAAATACAGTGCAATCCAAGCTCAACTAATACAATGTGTCCACAACAAATGAATTAAATACAAGTACAGTATGAGGCAGATAAGGCAATATACATTCAACTTCAAGTATCATGCATAAACAAAAGCTACTTCTCAAAAATCTGATTTTAAAATAACATCAGTTTAGGAATGAGTGTTGACGGCAGCGTACAATAGAAATGCCATACTTAAAACAACATGAACCTTTATAATAGTCGGCTGACCTTGTAGCTCGCTCCCTCTGTCTACATCTGTCTGTCTGTATCTGCCAAAGACCTTGTCTCTATCCGAGAACAAATACATTCATCTCTTTAACTATGTCATATTTCCTTCCATCCTGCCCTCCTCCACTCAAATAATATAATTTCTGTTGACATCATATACAATCAAGTGATCGCGTCACAGGTGTTGTCTCACTCCCCCCCCATCCCCCTCAAACAAGCCATAATTTAATAATTATGAAACGCATTAAAAATGTTTTGCATCATCATCACCATCACCAGTTCCTGATGCCAGTCACTTGGCGGCGACGAGTACAAATAAATTATCAATACAAGAGTATTTAAGATCTTTGGTCATTTATCAAGGCCATTTGCTACCCTTCCTGTTAGCCCACGAGACGCTAAGCTCTCATTTATATTATCTATCCAACGTGATCCTGGCCTGCCTGTAGAGCTTGACAAAGTTCTATCATCCTCATCAGTTCCTAACGCTGGTCATTTGGCAGCTACGGGTATGCATAAATTATCTCCATTGTTTTTGGTCATTTGTGAAGTCAATTGCTCCCTCTAGTTTAGCTGCTTTGAAAGGCACCCTTGCAACGGCATGGCTGTGTTACTGCGCCATATAAATTGTCGTAATTATTATTATTATTATCGTTATTATTATTGTTCTAAAGTCCAAGTGACATGATTGCCTCATTTATATTATCTAATCACTTTAGTCTTTGTTCACCTTTTTTCTGTACCTTTAACATCTTGCACGTACTGCATTGCATGGAATTCAGTGAGCTGGTATCCTCTCTAGTCTCTACATAACATTTATTCAAACCATCAGAGTATCTCTGTGGAACAACTCTGTCTAGCAGTGTTGTATGGATATCTCAGAACTGCAAACATGACGAAAACCTACTTTCATATAAGAACCTTTGCGGCCCCCGACTGCAAAATTATATAACACTCATAGAGTGGGAGTGCTTACCGATGCAAAATTGGATAACTGTTGTTTGAATGTGTTGTTAAATCACATATCAGAATCTGATGAGAGACAGCAGTAACATGGGAAAAACTTCACTAAAAATCATTTAAAACCTATATAAATTTTTCGATTAAACCTGTGTAGACCCCAATCACTGGGAAAGTAGTTATGTCTGTCCAGTCCTTTGCACCCTAGCAGAGATTTTCTGATGATGGCCTAGATGGAGAGGAAACCTGATAGGAAACATGCAAAGAATCATTGTTGGACAAGTTAACGTGACATGTACCACCCTGTTCAAAGTACATCAGACTAATATGGTTCCCCAGTTTGAGGCTTGCTTACATACACACCAGATGGAAGCAGTTTGAGATTTGCCTATCTGGATACTTAAAAATACGAACCTCAAAGCTTAGTTGGACAAATTACCTGACATTTACAGTAAGAACATGCGTGAATACAGCACATCCCACGAGTGGGTCCTTTTTGAGTTTGAACTTTGAGATTTGAACCCACAAGAGAAGGCAAACAAACATCATCTTAATTATACAATTTAACTAGCTGCAGTTTCTAATTTTCGGCTTATAATATGAATGTCAAAAGTAAGAGATATTAAAATATTTTAAGCTTGAAATATCAATTAAATGCTACACATAAGTATTTTCAAAACTCTTCAATTTAAGTCATATCTTACAGAGATTCCCAAAGCACACTATCTAAATTATAGAATATAATTAAGCATTATACTCGGAAGTAATTGCGCTGATTACTGAAAGTTGAGCAAGTATGCTTTTACAAAGATAATATAGTCATTCAACAGATATTTTTATTGTTCTCAATGAAATATCCTCAGCTAAAAAAAAGATCCATTAAGATTCGATTAGAATAGATAAATCTTGAATAGTATTAGCACATTTGGCAGTTATTACAACCCCATAATGTTTCATAGAAATAACATTGCAGGCTCAAAGAGCTTGAAAAAGGGATAAGTCCCGCTGAGCACAGGCCTAATTACAACTTTCGAACTTGACAAGATCATGATCAATGATTGGCAAAAACAAGGAACTTCATCCTGCGTGTAGGTCTCATGATAATAAAATATGATTTTTCACTAGAGCTCTACATTTTACATACAACATCCTTCTCGAGGTAGTGTTTTAAAATTGCTCGGCTAGGATGAGGAACGAGGATGAGGATGATCGGTGAGGAAGACGACAAAGTCATTATTTACTAATTCCCCATCACATAAATACTTTCAATGTATCTTGCAGCGACTGTTGACATAATTGGTCCAGTACTTTGTTGCACGTCACAGTGCACATCGCTGCGACGTGCAATCTTAGCAGACGGCTCTGACAGAGTCATTGCATTTTGATGTATTGCGGCTGGCGAGACGACATAACGAACGCGGTCGTTCATCCTACGCGACAGCTGCGACCGAAGTTCCAAAGGCCAACATATATCGACGTTTCAATAAGACTTTTCGTTGACAATGCTGCCAATTTGAAGTGTAGTATTTTGTCTATTTCCCTCTTCTTGGTATCGTGATGATTTTCTGCCTGTTTTGTATTAAGTATTCGATCTTGAATAGCTTCAGATCTGTGTCAATATCTTCAATACTCCGCACAATTTAGCAGTTTTGCCCAATTTAGCAATTAGTTAGCATCACATGTAGGTCAGGCACACTGGGCAAAAACACAAATCCTTCACTCAGACACTTTGTGGCATACATGAAAACTGGCTAGAGTCACTGCTCAGAGATGAACCCATTTTTTTAAAGCTGAAGCCCCTCAAAATAAATCAAGCCATTGTATGCTTTAACACTGGCACCACTATAGACTTCTGCTACCAAACTTGTCATGCTCAAGGCTTAAGCCCCCCAAACGAAAAATCCTAGTTACGGCCCTGACAAGTCACCTACCCTCATATCCAAAGGCCAAGAAACTTAAGTCACTAAAATTTAAGCACATCATTGCCAAAAAAGCTAAATTAATGGATTAATGATTAATCGAAACCTGTCATTTGTTATATGCTAAATAAAAAAGACTGAAATTTCTTAGCCATAGCACAACTGCAACCATGTGCTTGCTGCAATATCCTTGGTCATTATTTTGAGTGCTCATGCACAATAATCGACGAAAGAAATGCGTAAATTAATTCTGATGTTCAGATTATGTACCATTTGAATTCCGTGCTAAAAAGTGTCAAGACTTGATCAACTCTTTTTCAGTAAATATGGGCTACAGGTTGAATATTTTGATGAAAACCATTTTAAACTGAAAACTGTAAAAAATCATATGCATGTCCATTGTCCATCTACTAAGTGAATGTTTGACAATACATGCAAATTCAATGTATCTCTTTTATGTCTCTGCGTCTGTCTCTAGAGCTCTGTCTTCCTCTTCGTCTTATCTCTCTGTTTGTCTATCTCTCTTCCATCGCTGTCTGTCTATCTGTCTCTCTCTCTGTACATGCAAAATATTTGGAGGCAAAGTCACACTGTTTGCAGCACGTGTTGCACTGGGGACGCTAGTTTTTTAGCCTGCTGCTATAGATCACACACACAGACCAACTTGCATTTCACGTCCTCATATCCGGCTGGAAAATTATGTTCAGTGACTGTCGTGTGAACTGCTGAGAGACAAGTTACCCTTTTACATCCTGTCAAACTAGTGTCACCACATTACAAGCACTCACCAAAAAATTAATCATCTTTAACCTCGACTACAAATTAAATTCGGTTTCAGGTGCAGTAGATCTCAAATCCATGTCATTACGTGTCCAGTGCATCAACTAGTGCATGAAGCCCAACTAAACTTTCATAGATTGTTAGCACCAAGTACAACAGATACCTCTGTAGGCAACAGCCCTGAAAGTGTTAACGTGCAACTTCGCATTAAGTCTCATTGCTGTCAGTAGATCAGATTGGTTGATTTTCAATATGTTTCCACTTCTCATGACTAAGTATTTTTCCTTTTTTCTCTATGCTGGGACAAGCATTGATTAAAAAAAATTATTGATTAATCTCTCAAATTCATCTTCAATCAATCACTGACATTCAGTTACTTTGGTATCTGATACATAACATGCAAAAACTTTTTAAAATGTAGTCACTGAGTCAGTTAAATTACAATATACATTATATATATATATATAATTTGTATATACATTATATAAATATATATATTTATATATAAAATTTTGTTAATTGAACAATCCGGTTGACAGACCGCAACTGGTTACAGT
The DNA here is from genome assembly GCA_945859605.1 of Lumbricus rubellus. Classification (NCBI taxonomy): domain Eukaryota; kingdom Metazoa; phylum Annelida; class Clitellata; order Crassiclitellata; family Lumbricidae; genus Lumbricus; species Lumbricus rubellus. The sequence continues at coordinate 24,596,992 of OX243814.1, forward strand.
GCACAGTTAACTTAATTAACATCAATCTTAACTACTAACAGAACAGCCTGCAATACATGGGCGCTACAACACACATCTATACTGCGGGGGCTTCGGGAATCGAACTCAGGTCTGCTGATCTCCATGTCAGTGTTATCAAATGTGCCACCTAGACCCCACCCTGAAGTAGTTTTCTGTCTACAAAAAAACTTAAATCATGCTACAGAACAGTGAAAATATTTACGTTACAAATGCTAATTCAATAAGGGAGGCAACATGCTTGATTGACATTGATTAATGTGATTTGGTCAATGACTTTTATGGAATGCAATGGTAAATAATGACATTGCCAATAACCGCACTCGCATGTAAAGAATGTGCGCCAACAGTGGCATTCACTTCATAATTAGATCAATGTTTCTGACTAAGAGGATGTTGGGCCATCTCATTCGGTGGATACATGTATACAGACATGAAATTATGCTATCATGGAAACGTTAATGTGCATTTATCTTTGGTTGCTGAGTCAACTAATTTCTCCAGTGGTCCGAAATGTGTTTGCATATCAGCGTGCAAACAAACTTTTATTGGTGATCACATGTATACATACGATTGTTTGCACATGCTCATCTTGACATGTATTTCTGCCTGCAGCAGAATACCGATAGCTCTTCAGATAATTATAACTGTCTCGGATACACTTAGGGTGTGAGATTTGTGGGTTTCTTTACAGTAAAACATGGCATTCGTTTGGCGTTTCATGTATCAACATAACATTGCCTCTCAAGTCTGGATTTTGACACGCCTTAGATTCCAAACTCAATACCAAACTCAGACTAACAACCATACCCACCTACTCCATCACCTTGGACTACGCATTCCTTTCCATGTCCACAATTTTGACTCCAAAAACCAAATATTTACCTAACTAGTCAACTAAGAAAATTAATACACAATAAATCGCAATTCAAATGTGCACAATCAACGCTAAACATAGTAAACATTCATACCCGGTTGCCAAGCATTGCAAACAGAATATTTCATTTATTTTGCAGTGAATGCAGAGAACCTTCAATGGTGACTGTTTGGCTTGTAACGTCAAATTCACAAATGCATAATATTCAGGTTTAAAAAAATCCATAGCAGCATTAAAGCAATTTTTCGTCATTAACACGAGCTTTATCTTTTCTGTTATCGTTTCAAACTTGAAACCATGTCATGTGATCTGGATATTGCACAGGTCATTTAGTTCTGTTAGACAGGGAATGTGTTAGCACTTCTCTAATTGATGAGTAAGAGGTGTTACACAAAAAAATCAGAAAAATACTGCTTATAATTTCGTGCTTAAAAATTAGCATATTTATTTATATATAACTAAACCGTATTCAAAGTCTACATCCATTTTTAGCACATAAAACATCCGTATAACACTTTTACAAGTCACAATAACTACTGTTAACATTGACCTTTAGTTGCTATAAAATTTCAAGTCAATAAACAATTTTAAATTTGGGGTCTAATTATAGCACAATCAATTCATAAAAACGACCTTTCTAAAATCCGTTATAACGACTTACAAATTTTACTCCATGGCCCCGTAGAGCTGTTGTATTGAACATTCATATCCAGTCATTTCAATTTCAATTTAAATAGTCACGTCCCTTTATCAGACATTGCCTACTTTTCTGTAGTCTCATGTCTTCTAATCATTACCAAAACCAATAACTAAATAATATGACTCAAGCAGCAATTTAAAGGCTCTTGTCAGAAATAAGAAAAAATTTATGACGGGGATAATTTTGGTTCTTTGGGATTTGCATTTCAATGAACTTCGAGGGTTGGTTATAAAAAAATTATTTAGACTATTTACCCGTAATCTATGGTATTTCATTCGTCAGCAAAGTTTAATTTAACATATAAATTAAATTGTTAAAACAGAATCTGAATACATGTATGTATGTTTCATGTGGAGGATTTTGGATGTGAAATTAGTGCCATGAATGATTTTTATGGCTCAATTCACAACTGACAAAAAACTCAAGCTCAATTTAGAACTAAATCCATTACTTTTAGTTTTTCATCTGTCACCAACAATTTTTCATACAAATGACTAATTCAAAGTTCTTTACTTCATTTTGTTCTGTTTGTAAAAATTTTAAAGCCGAGTTGTTACTTTTAACTTTTAATTTTTACTTCTTTAAATTTATATATATATGTCTCTCAACTTTGATATAAAATGCCATATATAATATATATAAATATATATTATATATATATAATATATATAAATATATATTATATATATATAATATATATAAATATATATTATATATATATAATCAACTTTGACATAAATAAACGAGCTGCTCATTTTTTGCAAAAAGGAATATTGCTGAGGAATAAAAGCCGAACAAAATGATTATAAATGAAACGCGTCGATATTTCTAAAGATGTACTTGTGCTAGCTTCATAGGAACTAACAATAGTAAAATTCGCCAACAACAATGTAGCTGCAATGGAGTTAAAGAGTAGAATGAATAGCTAGCAGGTGTTGAAAATCTAAATAGTGTAATAAAAGTTAACAAAAATGCCAACATAAGAAACATGTTTAAAATGTGTTCAGATTAAACACAAACGGTAGACTTACTAATTTCCTAATTATGACAGCAAACCAATTGCTCAAGGCCTTAAACATCACATAAATTACGATAAGCGACAAACCTGCAAATTCGATAGACTAGTGTTCCACAGGCTTTGGTCAATGGGTATCAAACAATGAGCGAAACTGACCTATTTCTTGAGAGCCACTGTATGACAAGTCAAAGGTCAGGCCCGTTTTTATTTAACTAACAAAGCAAGACACCGCAGATGGCAAGGTGGGCAGAGGTATACAAGCCTTTGAAATATAAACGCGGCCGTGTATTGTCGGGCGTTAAAATTCGGTGTGTCACATGGTATTTCAACAATAAACGAGTCATTCAACATGTCTGCCCTTACACAGTGGCAAACTTTATTTACCTTGTAAGTCAAAGCGTTTAGCGAGTTTCCGTGTTATAATCACGTGCTATATGACCTTCCCATTATTTCTTAGAAGCTACTGGCTTACATGGTTAGCGGCAACGATAAAACGACACAATGGAATAAGGAATATCGGCATTCAAACATTCTCATGAATGAGTAGTGTGAGTAAACGAAACATGAGTGTACTCTTCAGTGTACACGAAAATGATGTTGCAACACACAACGATTTAAAAATTGATGTTTCTACAAATCGTCTCAATTGACAGTAGGCTTACGTTGGAACGCAAACAAAAACAACATTATCGCGTATTTCTGGTTCATGAAACACGTCGTTCGCTTTATATTACTGCAAGAGAACACAAAGACTGATGTTAAATTAGGAGAGGAATGTCTGTTTACCTGTTTCGGTTATGCGCTCGTGCAACGTTTCACTTCGGCTGCTTCGATTTCAAATTTGCAAGGATAGCCGAGACCCGACCTCGTCAAATTCGAAGCCTACAGTCACACAAAAAAACTCAATAGTACGTGTGCTGGGTGGAAAATGGGCCCCAAAGATGGAACTTAGACGCAACGCAAAACTCGACAAGACGCTGACCTCGTAATATATATTTATTCCGTACTGTACTTCCTCCGCTTAGCGACGATAATCTCCCAAATTGTTCATTTTTGGCGTACAAGCATGAAAGTTTTTGTATAAATAGTTGATTTTATTATAAAAGTAATCTGTTATTTCCACACTTCGATATATGATTAGGAAGAATGATTTTGCAGGTTTTCTGTAAACGAGCGATAATATAGGCCGATACCTATAACGATACGCGTTTGCATCGTTCAGAATACACATACACTGTCACACAGGCATTAAATTTTTACGTAAAAAGTCGATTTCAAATCACCTGATATCGCTACACTTCGAAATATAACTAAGAAGAATTATTTCGCAGGTTTGACAGTGTTGTTGTTTCAAAGGTTATAGCCTAGGCGAGAGTTTAGTGCAATCCGACATTCTGACACGAAGAGCTGGAGCTCAACACGGACACGGGGTAGCCAGTGGTAAAAGTGTAAAATCATGGGCCCCGGATCTTTAAATATATTCGGGCCCCCATAAATTTGTGATGGGCCCTCCGCAAAGTTATATCTTGTTAATTATTGATAATAATTACTAAAAAAATGAAAAGCGCAATGATACTTTTATAACAATAATTAAAGCAATTTAATTGATAGAACTTGAAGTGATTATCTTATTAGGAAATTACAGTAGGCCTATTTCAAATTAGCATGCATTGATTAAACAGCTGTAGTCGTATTGTATTAAGACATGAATTCTACACACAGTACACTGTAGATCTGCATGACATAAAAAAATCTGCAAGTTACTACAATGCTAACGCAGGGCTGAAACTGACATTTTAAACCTCAAAACCATTAATGTGTTTTAAAAAAATATTCAAAAAAGTAACCATTTGTGCAGAAATAAAAGTACAGAAAATATGACACAATTCAGAAGAGCCAATTCATTGCCTTCTGCAGTAGTGTTGGTCAACTCAACAATGTCAAGGAAAAATGATAGGCCTACTGGACCAATTGTCTGATCAAATGTTGCTCTTAAATACACAACCAAGCAGGACAATCGTCCTACACTTGTGCTCTCATCTATCAAAACAGACATTAAAGGCTTCTGTTCTAATATTCTCTTAACTAGAGTTCGCTTCATTTCCGTTTAAATATGATCAATGATATCAGTGCAGCTCGGAATGCTATGCAAAACCCGCCCCCCATTGACACCGTTTAATTCCTGCAGTTCGATTAATCCTGGATGATCTGAGTAGGGCCTATCACACTTGGCAATGTAATACGCGGTTCGGAAAATATTGCTGGTTTCTACATGAGCCTCAGCTGTCTGGACTGCTACCGCACCTCTAAGAAGTTCTTGCTTCTTAGATGCTAGCACTTAATTGCTTAGCCGATTCGTGACTAGCAGAATCACGGTGTTCGTAAATTTTTTTCTTATCGCCGTTTGCTGTGCTGCCTTCGTATTTCTGTAAGGACCAACTCGACCGTTTACCCACGCGTCAGATAGAAATTTTGGGGCACTTGAAGCACTTGAGGTTAAGCTGCCAACTTCCTTACAAATCCTACACCCCAAAGTTCCTTCCCTGGCGTCATATTGGGAGATCCGGGGAGATCCGGATCTCATAAAAATCACTATGGGGCCCCGGATCTAAATTTTTACACATTCAAGGGCCCCGGATCGGAAATCCGGGGAGATCCGTCTCACTTTTTACACTGGGGGTAGCTGCAGGTAAAAGTAAAACATATAGGGTGTAGACCGGGTACAAACGGTACAATTTTTTCTCAAATTTTATCCTAACATCCGAACGCCGTTCCCCCACTTTTCCCCAGGGATAATGGAATATTAATAATAATACTACTAATATTAATATTATTATAAAGAGCGTTCCCCCACTTCATTTTTTAGGACTACACTACTGGCTGTATATATAAATACAACTGTATAAATAACAGATTTATGCCTATTAAGGTGTCTCTTAGCACAATGCAAAAACATTTTGGGGGGAATTGTCTCTATCTCACCCTTCCAAGTTGTTAGGTTTATTCTGGGACTAATCGATATTAGACCCAGGTCTATTGAAATAAAATTCTACAAAAAATTTCATTAAAATAGGATAAAATTTAGAGGCTGTCCCCGAGCCTCAAAGTTTTTGCATGTAATAGGCCTACTGCGACAATGGGAAATCATGTAGTCTAATGTCGCATAATAATTAATCATCAGTTATAATGCTAATCAATTTGGCTTGTTTATATAACAGACATGTATGTATGGGCACTTGATATAGGCTTCTTCAAGATTACTACTCAGAACTCAGAAGCACACCCAACTACAGCGCGGACACTGAATCTGATATTCACACTGTAGCGCATGAGCATTTTGGGACTTCGGATCTGCAATCCCCGGCTGCAAGGGAACGAACCACCACTACACCACTGCACCCCACATGTCTACTTTCTATATATATATATTTATTTTAAAACTAGCGTACCGGCCACACGTTGCTGGGAATCGAGAAGGATGAGACACTGCAGCAAACAGCAACTAAGAGGAAATTAAGCTATTTCGGCCATGTGATGAGATCAAACGGTTTGGAAAAAGAATTGATGATGGCATGCGGAGAGGAAAGAAAGTAAGTTGACATTTTACTTAACTGGTTTGTTTTATATTTTTATTGAAGACATTCGGTTGACACCAGATCGGATTCGTTCATTTGGCGCCTTGGTTGCAATCATTCAAGTGCTATGCGAAAGAACATAACTACTGTGTACAAGTGCACAGAAGTGTCATCGGAAGATGTTCTGACATTCAGGAATAAGCTGTTTAAAAACGACAACAAACTTAATCTAGACAACCATATTCTTCTTCATGTTCAAATTGAACCAAACAGACGAAAAAGAACTGTTAGAGGAAATTCAGATGCACCAAAACACCGAAGCCTTGATGCTCGCTTCTTCATTCCAAAAGGATGTTTAATGACACGAGTATGCAAGAGAGTGTTTCAGGAAGCAGTTCAGCCTATCGGGAGGAGCGGGCTAGACGGTGTAATTAAACGTCGTGCTGTTGAAAGAAGGAGAGGTGGTCGAGTTGGTTCAAAGAATGATTCGAAAAAGGAAAATGTGCGTCAGTTCATCCATCACCTCAAAGCTCGTGAAAGTCATTATGGCCGGCAAAAAAGCGTTAGATTGTACCTGCCCTCTGCCTTGAAAAGTATCAATCATTATTATTTTGTGGAAAATGTACGAAAAAAAATGCACCAGAGATCAGTTGAATGTTGGATACCGCATGTTTTACAATGTGTTTGTAAACGATTTTAACATCGGTTTCTCAGGCAGTGCGTCTGATACTTGCACAACATGCGACTGTCTCAGAAATCAGTTAAAAGTTTGTCCAGCAGAGCAAAAGACAACTCATGACCAAACTGCATGTACATAAGCTCAGAGATAGGGCATTTTATGACCTCTTGAAAGAAAGAGATGAAAGCATCTACACGGTCACTTATGACCGACCTCCAGCAAGTACAATCCCTGCCTTCACAGTACCACGAGATTTTCAGCCATCACTGTTCATCTGTCAACATCTTGGACAAGGACTGGAATGTGAGTGATTGGAAACTGGAAGTTGGCAAGCACTATAAACCACTGCAGAACATCCAGGAAGTGAAGCGTATTGTGTTGACAAAATCAGTGAACGCAAAAGGTCGAGTTGTCATCTTGACAACAGGCGAAGTCAACTTTCGAAGCAGCATTGGCACATTCGTGTGTCTACTCAAAAGAGTAAAGTCTCATGGAAATGTAAATCCAGCACCATTGCCCAGCAGACGTCCAATCTTTAAAGCCAAATTGAACGATGTTCACAAATTGCTTAGCGTTACTTTTGGAAATAGTTGGAGAGACTTGCCACAAGCAGAAGTGTACTGAAATCTGACATGTTCCGAAACAGTTCGGGATGACATTGACTTACCGTACCAGCGGCAGACTGTAACTGCACAGATGAAGACATTGGATTTTGGATATATAGATTATTATTTTTGTTACAGTGATAAACACGGAAATCAGCACTTTAGTTTCAACGATGAAAGTTTTAAGATTAAAACATTCAATAAAAATGTGACATACCATGAGGCTACAAAGGTAGAAAATACTCTGATAATTTTATTATTAAGAATAATGAGTAATAAATTAAGTTTTGGGTATTGTTAAAGTAAAAACAGACGTGTTTGCCTCGATTTTTGACCTGCAAAACGTGTTAAATTACGCTTTGATGTGCAAAACCTGATAAATCCAAAATTTTAACTTTTTTTTATAAAATCTTCAAAAATCACAGGATTTGCAAAAACTGGTTTAATTTACTTGGACTCCTTCTAAATAATCATAGGAATTGTCAAACTGTGAATTTTTTTCAAGTTCTTGTGTTCTCAGTTTTTCTCACTTTTCTCAAAACAGCGAAAAGTGGATTTGTCAGGTTTTGCATTTCAACTCCTATAATATGATTGTGTAACTAAACACTGTTCATGTATAACGTTATATGACTTGAGTCTTGGTATGCATTTGCATAAAATGGTTCATTAGGTGCCTCAACTCTGGTTTACTCCTCATACGAAATACAACAAATTTACTTGATCATGCAAATCTATGCAAAGCTCAGAACTCAAAACTGAAAAACAGCAAATGTGTTTAGCTGCTCAGCCTGCTCTAGATCAAAGGTTATTGAAGAAGTCTGAAAATGTCATAAAATTAAGCAGACGAAAATTCACATAGTTTTTGTCCTACCAAATCAACTTTAGCAGCCCACATATCTCAGTCAGTTTTTTTTACTTTAGACGAGTACTTCAAACTTCCCAGGTCTTCATTCAAAAAGACAAGGGATTATTGTCACTAGTGCTGGTTATCAGCGTAATCTTACTGAGACAACTGACAGGCAGATCGTGAATAACTAACTAGACACGTTTTGCAGAGAAAACACTTTGTTAAAATAGTGATAGAAATAAATGACAGCATATTTAAACTGACATTTAATTACTAGTGATACAAAAATGTAAATCAAATACTTTCTAACAATTGTGGTGACAGCATACATTTATACAGGAAATTTACAAAATGTAAAAGACCTGTTTTACAATTTGAATTTTGACATTGTGTCTATTTATGACATTATTTTTATTTTTTGTATTTCATGACGGAAGTAAACTGATATTAGTATTTGATATCTGCTAACAGTTCTCTTGAAGTCCTTTGTTTTAGTGTCCAAAACATTGTGCTACCCCAGATGACCATATTGCAGCCGGAAATTGTAATGTTCATGTTGTCAAAAGACCACATATTCTGTATCTAAGTGCAATATGGAGTTGCATATCAGCTCCGGAAAAGTGCAGCTTTAGCATACTTTCCTAGTATACTGTAGCCATATCAATTGTCCCACACAAGTATGCAGATCTGTAATGTTTGAATCAGATTAGTAATGTGGCACGTTGTTAAAAGACAACATATTCTGTATATAAGTGCATAAAGAGTTGTGCACTGGCTCAGAAATTTTGATTATTTAGCATAGCATACTGGCGCTCTAACAATTGTACTACACATATGTATGCATGTTGTAATGTTTAAGTCAGGCTAGTAATGTTTCCTGTTATCAAAACATCACATATTCTGCATCTAAGTGCATAAAGAGTTGCGTATCGGCTCTTAAAATGTGAATTTTTAGATACTTTCATAGTGTACTTGTTCTATAACAATTGTCCCACACATGTATGTGTATGTGTAATGTTTTAATTATGTTAGTAATGTTTCATGTTGTCAAAAGACCACATATTCTGCATCTGTGTGCATAAAGATGTGCTTATCGGCTCTGGAAGTGCGAATTTTTAGCATACTTTCATAGTATACTTGTTCTATATCAATTGTCCCACACTGTGTAATGTTTAAATCAGATTAGTATTGTTTCATGTTGTCAAAAGGCCACATATTATGCATCCAGGTGCAGCTTAAGCTGCATATCAACTCTAGAGCATGCGCATTTTAGCATACTTTCAACCTTCTGTTTAAGTATGTTCCCATTTGAATTTTTTTATACAGCTAGCTGAAAAGTTTTAAAATATGTTTGTCTTGAAGCTATAGAAATTTGTTGCTTTTATCTACAAGATGCACAATGCACTGCATTTTTGGACCTTAACCTCCTCACTATAATAGCATATTATAGGTCTACAATAATATTGACGCTTAAGCTTAGCGCTATAGGTTGCGGCTTATATTATCGCTCATCTTCAGAAAACCTGCAAAATCATTCTTCCTAATAATATATCGACGTGTGGAAATATCAGATAACTTTTATAATAAAATCAACTATTTATACAAAAAATTTCATGCTTGTACGCTCAAAATGAACAATTTTACGCTAAGCGGAGGGAGTACTGGGGCAAGATTGGCATTATAGTTATCGACGCTTTATTGAAATATGCAAAGTAGGGTACCAGCCTACGAGAAGGGGCGTGGCCTTGAGACGATTGACCAATAAGATCGACGCCCATATAAGGTCGAAGCCAAAGGCCATGGCACATTAGCCATAGCAGGCGTAGTAGCTAGACGTTGCAAGCCACAAAGAAAATTAATTTAATGGCTAAGGAGACTATGTTGGTAGCATAGTTATCGTCATGAATAATTGGATTGTAATAAATTGATTCATCGCCTTGTTATAATGACATCATACAAGAGGCAGAGCGTCGTCTGCTAATAGGCTAGTGCTCATTGGTCTTTTGGTAGCGAAGGTTCGGCTGTTCGTTTTTAAACATTTCAGGCCTACTCGTAGGCCTATTTAAAGGTTAATCCTCCAATTTAGCCTATTTTTCAAACAACGCCACTGCTTGTATTTTGGAAGAGCCAGTCTCAAGTAGAAAAAAGGGTGGAGGGCGACACTCTCTTTAATATGACACAGTGTCGTTAAACAACAACAAGAATTAGCCTAGGTTTCACAAAAGATACCTAACTCCAAATTTTGTTGTGGGGGGCGGGGCGGAGATGCTTCTATCCCCTCCCCCTATATAGGCTATTTCAGGAATCAAACAAAGCTCCGCTGATCTCTATGCCAGTGTTAAATAAAATTTGTCCAGATTCTCGATCTAAAACGATAGCGTGCAGTGCTAGATACAGACAGATGCACGATTAGGCCTACTCATTAGAATTATTATAGGCCTTCTGGATTGATTGCACCACATGTGAGAACTTGGTTCATGTTGTCATGTGTTGGTATGGGATCAGAGAGCCCAGGCATGTCCATGACGTTTGCATACCTGTGAAGATTATGAATTGGGGCAGCAAAAGTCATTGGTGCTTGACTCTGCACCCCTACATTGTCCATCTTACCACAGTTTTCTGGACACGATGAACCTTTGAAGAGGTCACCACACACTTTAATGAATATGAACAGCGTTGCCACTCTGAAAAAAAACCGCAAGTTGGTCGGTGGAAAAAGCCCAAGAAAACCCAAGTTGCCAAATCTTCAGAAATTTTCACATATTTTTCGTCCAAAAATTTCTGACGACCTTTTTTTCTTTTTTTTAGTCATCCGTCGCCAAAAATTTCTCGGCAAATGTTATCATTTTCTCTTCCAAAACTCTGATGACCTTTTATTTTTAGTCATTCGGCCCAAATCTTCAAAAAATGGTCCAAAAATTTCCGATTCTCAAGCAAAAAAGTTTTTCCCAAAAAACCCAAGTGTTTTCCCCCCAAAAACCATTTCCCAAGTTCGGGAGAAAAAACCCAAGATTTTTGGGGTGAAAAAAAACAAGAAAAAACTCAAGTTATTCGCAAAAACCCCCATTTCACAAGTTCGGATTTTAAAAAAACCCAAGATCTTGTGAAAAAACCCAAGGAGTGGCAACGCTGAATATGACGGGAAGATACTTGTGCAGGACATTTTACTGATGATTTACACAGCTGAAATGCTTGAATAAAAACTTTGATAAAATTTTTCAGAAGTTGATAATTATTATTTTCATTATTGACCAGCCGGTGTGTAAAAGGTCCATCTTGCCATCTTTCACCATACAAATCAATCGATTTATTTCTGGTATGATATTAGGCAAAAATTTAATTAATGTAATTTATTGAATTTCGTGACACAGAGGAGAGGGAGAGCGAAAAAAGCACTGTATTAGGTCTAATTGCAGTGTTGTCAAAAGCTAAATACATACACATTAGTCATGTACTGGGATAAATTGATTGACCCAGTTTAACACTTAAACAAAGAGCGTGCACTAAAGGTTGTAGCTGAAGGTTTGAAGACATCTCCGTCATGAAGAAATAATTATGCGTAGATGTGAATATCCTTGACCCCTTGGGAGATCGGACGTAGGCCTATCAGTTGTGGCCGGTGTCACGAAATAAAGTCTTCCCTGATACAAAGTCTCCACCCCCCCCCGCCCCCAACAGAATCTCCTCTGGCTGAAACTATGTATTGGAAGAAATTTTCTGAAGTAAAAGTATAATATATTTTCTTGTTATATAATCTGGCAACGTAAACTAACCGTTTAGCCTGCTCATCTCTAAATTTGATGAAACTGTAGCCTATTTCACGCTGAACGGGGAGACTTTATTTCATGGACGGCGGAAATATTCTCTTCCCACAGGATACTTTATTTCAGAATATACTCTCCGGGGGTGAATTTATCCTGGAACAGATCCGCCGGGGGGGGAGGAAGAATCTGTTTAGAAATAAAGTCTCCGGGGGCAGACTTTTAGGGGTAGACTCTGTCACGCGACACCGGCCAGAAACGTAATTAGATGCTACTGCCGTAGGCCTACTTAGACCTACCGTGGTAGTCCCATTCCCTAGCAGGGATGAAGGAGGGGAGGACGCTAAGTCTGTTGTGACAGTGTTTGTAGCCGTCTCTATAAACAGAAACTATATACTACTGCGAAATGACTATTCGCTGAGTTGCGAAAAGCGGGTGCACGCTATTTAGCCTGACAAGGCCTCTAGCCTCTAGACTCTAGGCCTACACCAAGAGTCGGGTTGCTTCTGCTAGAAGTCCAAGTCGATGAAGTCGATAGACATAGGCTACTGCTGGCGTTTATTGAACCGGTCGGGAAATGCCTGTGGGCTGTGGCTTTGACTCTGTGCCCGTTTCAAACATCTGTTGTCACTGTCAACAGAAGTGGACTGCGTGAACTCATGACCATCGCGTTCACTGACGTAGCCTATGTTTAACGCAGGACCCTATAGACCTTTACTTGTAGAAGATGCATCACCCTCCGAACATCAATTTTAACCCACCATTCAGTCTAACCAGTCCAATAAAGTGGCTTCCGTCAAGCAGCAGGCACAATTATTCGCATAGGCTAAATCGATGGCACAAACCATATTTCACAGAACAACAGGTCTATATTTTAAAGTGTCGACAGAACACGAAAGCAACACTCGGGATAAAGAGAGGCGGATCCAGGGGCAAATTCGGCCATGCCCCCAGCCCACCTCCATTGAGAAATGTCCATAGAACGTGGCCCCCTAGGTCTCAACAAGCTTTCAACAGTAGGTTTCAATGGTTTATTATCCAGACAATTCAGTTAAATGACTAAAAAAAAGGTCATCAGTTTTTTGGCAGGGAAAATGGTATATTTTTCAAGGCAAGTTGTAAAAAGTCATCAATTTTTTCGGGCGAAAGATCTAAAGATCAACAAATTTTCCCAATATTTTGCCCCCCTCGAAAATTTCTGTCTCCGCCCCTGTCGGGATAATGCATGGCCTGTTCAAAAGGTTCAATCGAAAACAACCTGCCGAATTTCGTCATTTCCACAAGGACCAGAGATTCTCCAATTGAAATTAAAACAAGCATAGGGCCTATAGGCTATTATAGGCCTAGGCCTACATCTAATCTACATCTAGGCCCCTACATATAATTTAATCTGTAGTAAGGGGGCTTAGTTGGAGACAGCAAGGGTTCAACTGAGCTCAAGTCGATTGGAAAGGAGGGCGTCCTCGAAAATCGGTCGCGATCAAGTTCCAATGCTAATATCGCCTGGAGCAATCAAAGGGGCGGGGTGCTATGATCAGCAATGTCTTCGGCCTATGTGATTTAATAGGGCCAACATAATCGCTCGGAGATAATTGAGTTTATGCTGTGAACCTTGAGCGCCTCTGGGCTATAATTGCTGATCCTCAAACGTACAGTTGAAGACCGACTGGCATGTTTATGTGCGGAGTAAATTTCACACCAGAATGGAATCTACTGTGAATCGGAATAAACGGGGAAACAAGAAATGGAATGCGACTTGGAACTAGGCCTACGAATGCCGTATATAGTACGAGTGTGTGTGTTTGTGTGAAAGTGTCATTGCGACTCATAGCCTATAAGCATAGGCGTACGGGAGATTTCAGCAGGGGGGGGGCAAAGATTGAACTTCTGCCCGCAAAATATATCCGGCAAAAAAGTTGACGACCTTTTTTTAGTCGTCCGGAGCTGTGTTTGCCCGAAAAACCAGACTTGCCCGAAAGTTGACGACTTTTTTAGTCGTCCGGGACTCCGGGGCTGTGTTTGCCAAAAAAACAAAACTTGCCCGAAATTGGGGGGGGGAGATTTGCCCCCGCCTCGTACGCCTATGCCTAGGCCTATCGGCTAGCTATCGTCGTTTCAGCGAGAGTTTGAGGCGTTCATAGACTATTCGCTATTAGCTAGGCCTATACCATCTGGGCTTTTCCTGACCCAATGATGGTAGCAACTGTAACGTTTTGCATCAGCCGTCTATTTTGTAAAATGTTAGTGTTAGCCTACTTACTTAGGCTTATACTTACACAGGCGTAGCCTACGTACATGTAGCCGCGTAGGAAATCCTAGTCGTTTTCTTCAACACCCGACATTTTTATTATAGGACTAACCAGGAGAAGTCGTTATCTGACGCCATATGCTTTAATTATTAATAGGCTGGACTAAGTCACAGCCCCAAGCCAACAGCATTGGCTTAGGCTACTGACCGACTTTTCAATCAGATATTGTCCTATATTCCCACTTTGGGCCACTTTGAAAGTGCATTACTAGACATACTGGAGCAGTGAGCATGATTATGTTCACTGAACATGTGTCGCTCCTGTCGTCCATTTCCAATCAGCTTCGGATAATGTGCCCGTAATTAGACAATGCACGCAATTACAGCAGACTGACAGGAGACTCTGGTGGACAAATTAAGCGAGAAAGTTTTGCCGACGTTGTTTTCATTGTAAACAATTTAAATGATATGCGGTATGACGGCGCTTTGATGTCGACGACTCCACATGTGTGCATGCCTTTATCAGACCTAAGTTCTGATGTGAAACATGAGCTGGCCAATATATAGGCCTACCAGCAAGCCTGCTTAGTTGGGTCATTACCAGCATATAATATTTTATGTCTAGTCTACAGTATGCCTAACAGACATGTATAGGCCTAATTACGCAATCGATCCGACAAAACAAAACAAAATTCTCGAACACATTTAAATGCCTATAGAGCATTTGGGGTAGGCCTATGAGTGTGTGACCCAGTTGAAAAGACAACATTTTATGTGCATAGATCTAGACATAAAATATAATAGGTATATATATATATCTATAATGCCTATAATTATGAATTGAACAAAAACTGCTTTAGCCAGTGGCATAGCCAAGGAGGAATTTAGGGAGTTAAAACCCACCCCATTGGCTTAGGAACAAGTTTTTAAAAAAGATTATTCATCTACTTAAATAAGAATAGAAACAAAACAATTGTTTGTAGTAACAATTATTTTACTCCCTTTGGGTTGGTGTCAGGAAGGGCATCCGGCCATTAAACCCACCCATCGTAAATTCCTGGCTACGCCACTGGCTTTTACTGTTTCCCACGTCTAAATTAATCTACGCCACCAGCTTCAGCGAGTTGTTCAAAATGGAACATGTCTTTTCCTTCGCTCCTCTGCACAGGGAAAACTTCTTGTCCTCTACTCGCGAAGGCTACTTCTACCAGACAGCGATGCGCTTTCTCTGTTGCTGACCCTGTGGTCTGGAATGGGTTACATGACTTACATCTATTACCTGCACCTGTATACCAAGGGTCACTTCTGACACAGCAATCGAAAAACTGTCCGTTTTAGCCGAGGCTTGATCGGAAACGCTTCTGAGTTGTAACTGTTGTTACTTTCAACCGTGAGGGGCGCTATATAAATCCTTGTAATGGATGAATGAATATGACCTAAGGACAAATAGGCTAACTGATATGATTTTCAGCTTCTGAATGCCAAAACGAAAAGACTGCAGACTGATTAGAGGCGCACATAACCAAGAGTAATGACGTCAGAGTAGCAAATTGCTGCACATAAATTGACAGATTATCAGACGAGGCTCCCAAACAACTATTTTCTTGCTTGGTCTTGTAGCCTACTCGTTGAAGGTACTAGCATAATGGGCCGATGCCTACTGATATAGTCTACCACCGCTATAGAATTAGTGGCAATATCGTATACTGTGTCTATAGTACTGTAGTAGGCAACCACTAATCCTACAGGCTCTACCTGGTTCTAAGATTGAAATTTCAAATCCGATAAAGCAGTAGACCTACCATGTAGCAAGTACTTCGTAAGTTAGCAGGACAGATTAAGCTTATAGAAAGCAATGTTGAATAATTGCCTAATGCCTATAGCCTAATAATTATAATATTGGTTTCGGTTTAACTCGACTAAGAAAAGAATTTCGTTTTTGATATTATGGAGCGACAGACAACTAGACCTATTTCAACCAATGTCAGCGGCGTCAAACACTCCTACCACCCATGGGCGGAGTTTATCAGGGGCTAGGGGGAGCTAAGCCCCTTCAAGAAGGCCCAAATTCAACTTTTTGACCATGAAAATGGTATCCTTTTTCGGGGTTAGCCCTACCAATAAGGCCCAGACTCGGGGTTAGCTCCCCCAAGAACGGAAGCCAAACTCCGCCCATGCTACCACCTGAATTCATATAGTACCAATTAAACTTGACTTAAATATAGGCCTGTATCTTAAACTATCCTAATAAAAAGTTGGGTTTGGACTTTCACACTAGACTTAGTTTCACGCTGCAGTGGCATGCTATTACCAGACGAGTTGCCAGATTATGGACTTTAGACTGTGCAACCCAGTATTTGGCAACTTCAACATCAGATAAACCCGTTTCCAATTAAGATTTAGAAACTTAGTGGTCTTAAGGGCTTGAATCAACTTCAAAGAAGTTCCTTTCTATATTGATGCAACAATCTGAATCATTTTCCTGCGTAAAAGTATAAAGAGAATGTGCGCGTAGGTAGACCTATACTGGGAGGAGATTCTAATGTAGGCTAGACCTACACACTAACCAGAAACACTAGCATATTATTTTTTAATGATTACAGCCTACATGAGGGTCTATTCACGCAACTAAGATCACTAAGAATTGCCTGAATTAGGGATTCGCCTCTTTTCCCAAACATCTTCCGAGTTCAGCAGCTTATAATAATAATATTATTATTAGGCCTGTTACCAGCAATGACAGATGCTCTATCCCGCTACAGATAAATCCACACTGAAATCTCTATAATCATGATCATGGTCGTATTCTCACCTTTCAACTTCTTTCTGCTAGATTATTTTCTCCTTTTAACAAAGGCTGTGAAGTGATATTGCTATTTTAAAATACGCAGTTGTGCTATTAAAGAGCTGAAACTGATTGAACGAAGTTAGTCTGTGTGAGTTAGTCACAACTTCATCTCGAATTGCTAATGTACCAAACTACTTCCTCTTATGCTAAGATTCTCCATGTATAATTCGAGCCAATTCAGTTCTACCTGCAACTCATGCCTCACGGCGGGCGTCTGATTAGGCCTACACGTCGCCTTTTGATTTTGCCTGCTACTGGTCTCCCTCCATCTATGGCTGCCATAGTCTACCTAGTCTCCCTGCTCCCTAAGGCCTGATCACATAATTAGCTGCTGCTATGTGGACTTAATAGCAATTCGGCTCTGTCTTCAGTTAGGCTAATGCAGTCGACCATGCGGGCTAAAGCTGGTCTAAACTGGTATTGAATTCCGCAGCCTGAATTGTAATGCAGAACAGGTCTACAACCTAAAGAACATTCTCGTAAAAATATGTAGCCACGATATTAATTTTGGAGACCTATAGCTATTCTCTTTTACTCCTTCTCTTGTTCGCTATGTACAGTTGTACACGGTTTCTTCTGTACGAGGAATCTGTCCAACAATGTTAAGCACTCGCCTCGTTTAAGTAGATTGCTGATTATGACAAGCCGAGCGTATAAATAATTGAAGAGAACAGCTATGGTTAGTAATTACCTTCGATTACAGGTAAGTCAACGGACACACGAGAATGTGGCAGCGTAGCCTAAAGTTTCCCCTCTTCTAAACAATAACCGCAGTCTCATACAGTCCAAGAGTAGGACAAATGCAACTGAAAAGTAGACCTATTAGTGCTATTAGGTCCTATATCATCCAATTGGCCTTGACCGTTTTCCGTCTGGAGCATGGAAAAATAGGACCATGGCTGAGTCTGGTCAAGGGAACCCAAAGTACACTATGCTGCCTGTTGCTGTCCAACGACAATGTTTCATTTCAAATATGATTAATGTCGCCCTCCTCCTTTATCCAGGCTTGGGACTGGCATTGCCAAAGAGCGAACAATATGCTGCTAAGCTTAGGCCCACTATTATAATTATAGTCTGCACTCGGTGTGATCGTCTCTTCAATATAAACAAAGGTCTAGTTTACGCAGAAAATCGAGACCCGGCGGGTGCACAAAAGGCCTGACTCATGCACCGCGTCACCCTTCCCTGCCTTGCCCTCCTCCCTCCTCCTCCTCCCTTTTCAGTGCCACTACCTTTACCCCTTTCGCTGCGTGCCAATTGGTCCACATTCCACTTCTAATAATAGAAACTGGGCGAGAAATATCATAACTCCGGCTTCATTATTGTCTAGCTTATTATATACATAAACACACACAAATTCTATTTTTATATATCAATAGCCAACTATAATTGCTATTATTCATATTCATATACAACTATTATTCACACGAATGTCTATGATTCGCATATAATTTTATTTTTAACATCATTATTTTTAAATTATCGCCCGCCTTAATTTGCAAGATATAGCCTACGGACGAAAGTTGCTTGTTAGGCTACATGCTTAACGACACTGCCATATCAATGATGATTAGTGTCGCCCTCCTCCTTTAGCTAGGCTTGGGCCTGGCGAAAGCATTCATACATGGTTCTAGTAGCAGTGCTGCAGTAGCTTTTTGGCGTCAGACGATTTTCATCCTCCTTCTTTGTTATTGTTTGCGTAAATTTAAATCTATGTTCGCGCTCTTATTCTGTTTGCTCAGAAGAAATCAATGACAATGGATTTATTGCATGCAGTGCAGGTGTGCTGGATAATAATTAATGTGCCTGAAGCGTCGTGAAACCTGAAAAGAGCGGATAAAAATAGCTAGATGGCAGGCCGGTCATTGCCTTCGCCCGAAGAAAAATCATCGAAGAAAAACCGTAGACTGTATACTGCCTTTCACTAGGAAGCAAACGCAATATCGCTATTAAAATAGTCCTGAGTATTCCCAGTTTGCTCAAATGTAGGCTTTTATCATTGTTAATGCAGGCGTACATGCACGCCTATAGGCCTACCCTTCAAGGAAGTCCACCGAAGTTTTTATGTTATTATTATTTCTGTCAAGCTAGACACTTGTCATCTTTAAGATTCCTAAAAGTTAGAACACGGATTTTAAAAGACAGAAGAGACAAGATACTGTCTACCGCTATTCAGACCATATTCGTGGAACAGCCCTGAGAATTAGGGCCTATAAAGGAAAAAGCATGACAATCGAGCAAATAAGCGCTCATGCACAAAAGCAACTTCTGACGCTCTACAGAGCGCTTCGTCTGCAGGTGTAGGTCTACTGTGTAGCCTATAATAGCCTACTAGCCTATACCTTGTGTGAAACGGGTAAAGCGCGGTAAGCTTAACGTATTGATAATGGAATCTAACAGAGGCAAGCCTACACAAGGTAAAGTAATCGTTTATTTTTATTATTGGCATTCTACAAGATAGTTTCAATCCATGGGCGACCGTGGCTATTTAGCGGGAGGAGACAAAGCAGGATGGGCACGGTTAATTGTTTTAACAAGAGCATGTAAATTCATCTGTTTCGCTTTGTGTAGGCTATATCGTTAGGCCTAGTGCGATAATCAAATTAGTTAAAAACCGAAAAGTATAGTAACCTATAGTTTAAAAGTGGGTGTGAAGTTTCCATGACGGGCAAGTGCTGTACCATATTTCTTTCGGCCTTAATTGCCACATGTTTCAATCGCAGTCTCTGTTTAATTTGAGAGAAAAGTCAATAATATTCGCTTTCACATTCTGTCACTGCCCATTAAACGCCTGTTGTTTGCCACTGGATGCCATACTGATTTTAACATAATTATACTGTTCTTATTGTAATCAATGGTATAAATATATTTCAATTATTAGAGGCAATTTGTCTCTCTAAATTGTTATGCTTCAACAAAGACGGAACTGTTTCACATATAATTTGACTGAAAAGGATGATGTTTGTGAGTCATTCAGCTATTCAGCTATTTATAGTTCACTCACGAGTCACAAAAGCGTTAGGCTTACAATAACGCCTGTGCACTATAATGCAGTATGCAATAAGCATGCGGTATAAACTAGACGGATCTAAGTCAGGGTTTAGTCATAATTGCCATCTGCCTCTTTCAAACTGATTACTCATTCATCTGGCAAACGTCCAAGATTATTTCTATCATATTCTACTCTGTTGACAAAGTATTTATTTAAGGATCTAATTAGGCAACTGCATGCATCAATTGTGTCAAGGAGACAGATTCGGTGAGAGGAGGAAGAGGAGGAGCTGTGAACTGGTCAATTTAAACGACACGTGGGTTTGTTAACTCAGAAAACTCTTAATTCAACTTCCTCCTCAGTGAAACTAAAATAAATATATACAAGCCATAGGCCTACATGTATTTATGACGCGTGGTTGATTCCTTAGCGATGAAGGCCCCTATACAAGCAGGCTATGCATTCTACAAATCTTACAAACAAATCGGATGAGGCGGTAGGCTAATAATTTATTATGGAAAACACTATTTTCCCAACTGATATAGGTATACAATTATTATAGTGTTTTGATGCTACTGCATTGTATGTATGCCACACACACATTATATAATATCATAATGCATATAATTATAGCCTCGTTAGCTACACCGGTAAGCGCGAGCGGCATTCGTCTGTTGGATGCAACGGACTGCGGTTCAAGCCCCGGGCTGGGAGTTGACATTCAGAGATTTAGATTATCTCGGGCTAACACGTGTGGGACGCAGGGGCGCAAGCTCCTGCGGAGCGACCTTGGGCAAGTTGCTTACCCATCATTGTCTGTGGGGAAGGCAACCGGAAACCACCTCACTCATCTCATCCCCAGGGGCGTAAAGCCAATGAACCTGCCTACGGGCAGTGCACCATCATCATCATCATCATCATCATCATCATTATCATCATCATTATCATCAATGATTCATCATCATCATCATCATCATCATATATATAGCCTATATGTCCATGCATATGCGTATATTGTTATATATAAAAGCCCCATTTATGTCCATAGGCCTATATGTATACTTTTATGCGTATATTTGATTGTATGTAGACTCTATAATTTATATGCAAGTATATGTATGCACAGATGTATGCATTTATATAATGAATGAATGATTTGTGTATCAAGCATTTTGTACCTCACAATAATTGCGCTGTAAATATAATATTATGATTAATGGTTGCAGACAGACAGGTGCAATTTCAGACTGCAGCTTGCAGATGGAGACTGCAGCACGCCTACCTTTCAAAGTCAATGGCAACAGCAGCAGCAGGCCTAAACGTAATAATGGGAGCCTGTCCCCGAAAGATGGTTCAATACATGAACAGGGACAATGGGGTGCAATCAATGCGCATAACGCGGCACCTGCATCTCGACAGGGGCTGCAAAGCGCAACTGACTGGAGACTGCATATATATATATATATAATATATAATATATATATATATTATAGAACACAAAGGTCTTTGATGTATATTCGCCGACGCAGTGCCGACAATAATTGAGATATACGTCGTGCCAGCATTTAATGATTTCGAATGAAATACGATAGGCAATATATCAGGGGTGTCAAACCTTTTTTAGTGGCGGGCCAGTTTGAACAGCTTCCAACACGTGGCGGGCCAGTGTGAACATCTTCCAACAAGTGGCGGGCCAGGGTGTCGAAGCTCCTGAGCAAAATTGGGCAGTGATCAGAGAGGGAGCTCCGGGCTTGGTCAGCCGATTCCCAGAACATTTTAAATAATAGGCCTATAAGTGCTGCGTAGCTTTCATAAATTTGTTAACAGACAACCAACCGGAAACCATACACAGTCTACACCGCATATTATATTATATTACTGACTAGGTCTACACAGAGCTGTGCGTCTGAGCAAAAGTGACGTCAGTAAGAAAAACTTCTATGTAGGCTTATTTGGCGCTGACTGTAAAATATAAAAATTTTAACTTTTATCATCTAAATTTTATAATCTTTAGCCTTTTACAGAAGACTCGGCGGGCCAGAAAATAATCGTCGGCGGGCCAGAATTGGCCCGCGGGCCAGCTCTTTGACACCCCTGCAATATATTATAGGAAGCCTGTGCTGCAGCCGTTGGTTTCAATTCTTGAATCATCATCAGCAACTACAAAAAAAACCTTTCAAGGCCTTACGTTAGTGTATTATAACGACGCTGTTAAGCACAGTGATGTATAATAGGCCTATATAATTAAGCAGCGTCAATGGCGTTGGTATTTTATTGAGTGACCAGCTTAAACATAATTATTAAAATAATTATATTTAATATTAATTACTATAATTATTTCAGCTATGACAAGGTATAGGGTAAACAATCATGGCCGTTCCAGACCGTGAAAATATTATACGATAAATAGAATGCTATGATTTCTCACAGCCTGCGAAACTGCCAAGGTAGCCTATAATATTAAATAGCCCAAGTAAATCGGCGTGATGCAAAAACGACGAACGTATACGCTGTGATAATTAAATTTTGAAAAACACCAATATGTTCTTCGCGACACAACATGTTTACGCGACGTTTTTTTCACGACACACCTCTGCCATGTGTACTATTTGTGTAGGCCTAATTGACTAAGTGGGCAGAAGCGGCAAGGTTGAACGAGTATGCTTACTTACTACTTAGTTTACGGACAACGTAGAATACTTAACCAGTAGAATACAATACTGTTAGAAACTGTGTCGCCCATGTGCATTGCTGGACATTCGAGTGCAGCTCAAGGTTCTTTGAAATTGAATAGCCTATACACGTGTGGATTGATCTTGAGTGCAACTAGCCTACTCTTCTATGGTCAGAATATTATAATTGATACTATGAGGTGGGGGGTAGTACTAATGGGCAGTGGCAAATATTGTTTGCTGGAATTGCACGCCCCGATGGACGGTGAACACACGCGAGTAGGCCCATAATATAATAGTCTTAAAACCGTTACAACGTCATTTGGTGGCGTGTTATGCAATTTCAGGATTGACTACAGTGCGGTGGCGGCGGCGACGGTGGCGGCGGCGGCGGTGGCGGCGGTGGTGGCGGCGGCGGTGGTGGCGGCGGTGGTGGCGGCGGCGCGGCGGTGGCGGCCCCCGACACTCGTTCATAAATGACGAGATTCGTGTAGAGCGTTATTATTCGTTTCGTCGACGACCATTAAATATTCAGAACGAAGGCCGAACGTAAATAATGACAAGCTACACTCTGCAGGAGCGATGTGTATGCACACTATAAGAGCATAGATATGATTGCAACTAGAAGGCTGAATGCTAAGCGAATAGACAGCAAAACATAGGCTATTCAGCTTTTCACTGTCTACAGCCGATGAAATAATTGCACTTATCCACAAGAGAGAGTCAACATTTCGACGAGATGAAAGGTATATTGTTGTCAAGAGAAAGCAGAAAGAGACAGAAACGAAATTGAAAAAGTCCTAAGACAATTCAGAAAAGATCAAATGGAATTGTTTCGCGGCGCATTAGAAATGCTGTCATTCGTCGAAGCCGTTCTTCCATAGGCCTTACGCCTTTGCGCATTCAGGGAGAGTAGAAACGCTGGGCAAAATACGTCTTCTCAAGGACAAGGCCCGGTGCTTATATAATTTATTAGCCTTGCAAGCAACGACCAGCAATGGAGACTTGTTTAAGACCCACTTGTGATGCAACAGAATAATTGTTGCAGATTTACGCTATCCTTCATCTCTCGTCTCAGCGTGGGTCTCACTACACATAAAGGTCGTCTGCCATCCAAGCGCCGTCCACAATAATTTTACCCAACAGCTGAACAAACAGGATTGCAATTGCGCAACCGAAAAGCAACGAATGACGACGCGAGTGGAAGCAATAAACGGCGGCGCCTGCTAATTACAGTGACCGGCAGACAGACAGACGGACTATAATTATAGGATATAGAATTGAAGAAGAAGAAGAATACGACGCATCGTATTACACCTACCGGATTGATCCGGCTGGAACCGGTCAAGACCGGTTAGAACTGGACTGGAGCAGCGACGGACGACGACGACGATGATGACGACGGCTCGGCAGACGATCTGGAGTGGAGAGAAGCTGTATCCGGTGTGGAGAGCGGGAGATAGAGAGAGACAGACGACGGAGGAGAAGAGTGCAGACGAAAATGACGAGCGGTCTGTCGATGCTGATGCTGGTGATGCTGGTCAGCGTCGTCTGATACGTCTGATGGTCACTGCGGCGTGCTGCGCTCAAGCTGCAACCATAAGCATCAGCAGCATCAGTAGCAGCAGCAGCAGCAGCAGCTTCTGCGACCAGGGTATCGTCGTCGATGGCTTGAGCTGGCAGCCAATGGAATGGCAGATGCTCAAGTCATCGCCCGGCTGCAGCAGCAGAAGATCTGCTCTCGGCCATTGCCAGTAACAGACAATCGCATCGGTTGCGAGGAAATTTTCATGGAAGACCGACAGAGACCCACAATGACATTCTCTACATGTTAATCAGACACCACAATGACATTCTCTCCATGTTAATCAGACACCACAGTGACATTCTCTCCATGTTAATCAGACACCCCAGTGACATTCTCTCCATGTTAATCGGACACCACAGTGACATTCTCTCCATGTTAATCAGACACCACAGTGACATTCTCTCCATGTTAATCGGACACCACAGTGACATTCTCTCCATGTTAATCGGACACCACAGTGACATTCTCTCCATGTTAATCAGACACCACAGTGACATTCTCTCCATGTTAATCAGACACCACAGTGACATTCTCTCCTTGTTAATCAGACACCACAGTGACATTCTCTCCATGTTAATCGGACACCACAGTGACATTCTCTCCATGTTAATCGGACACCACAGTGACATTCTCTCCATGTTAATCGGACACCACAGTGACATTCTCTCCATGTTAATCGGACACTATCGGTTTCATCTGGATTACACTCATGCATTATGGGTAGGGACCGTGGTCCGTGGGGCCTAGACATCTTAGTTCAACAGTAACTGTTAACTGGGAAAAAATTTGCCAGAATATTCTTCGAAGCAAAATGGATTTCGTTCAAATTACTTTTTGAATAATCCATCCATTTATATAATTATGGCCATTCAAGGAACCTAGTCAACAGCGCTATCTTTCTAAGAAGAAAGTAGTTTAACGACCGCGTATATGACCAAAGGGCCTTTGCCGTCAGTCAATTATTTCTGATTTCCTGTTGTTTCATATAGTTTCTAAAACCACGAAGGAAAACTTTATAGGACCTACCTATACCAGAATGTAGCCGAATGTCCTAGGCGCGCATGAAGGTTAATTACATGCCAACCAATTGCAAAATGACGATCTACAATGCATAACGGCCTGTATGCAATTGCTCAACAATGAGCGTAGGCCTATATTCCCGCTCTTCGTATAGCTGGTAGGCCTATACGTGCACAGTTGACGAAAAGGCACCGAAACATTCTACTTAGACAGAATTTTCATTCACGGTTCATTTCCTAGTTTGCATGTCAACATAATTAGGCCTACAGGTTACTGTTCTCCCCCCCCCCATCTATTGATAGGAATAGAGGTGGATCGAACAACTCCACTATAGCCTACGAGGGATTAGATATCTGCTTAAATATCTGCAGATAAACTTTCCCTGGTTTCCTTTCCCAAATCACCCACAGGTCTCCAGATTCCTTCAGACAGACACGTCGTGGCATTCATTTCATACGTTTCAAAAGTAGGTTAACTCAATTGACTGATTTATGGAGCAATATTGTGTTTCAGTTGTGCTACTTTGACGTCACTACTACAGACTACAAGAATGAGTCCGCATGGCCCAATTGGCTTACTTAAATCGAATAGCTGACGACTCCTTAACCATTAATATTTGGAATTTGGACCATGGTTTCAAGTTTCAAGCAATGGAGAGCGGTTTATGGGTCTATATTCGGGTCAACAAAGAAGGGCTTCAGCAGAGCGGGGCGTCAGACGCTAAAAATTCCATATTATATGGAATCCACTTTTCTCTAAACCTGAATGTCTATACCCGATGTAGTTTACCTTTTCCTGCCACTGCCATAAAAAATCTAGCCGTCACAAACTAATGACCTCAAAGAGGACCGAGAAAACGAGACAGAATACGCTGTTCCCGCTGTCAGCCAACCGGTCTAAACCGGTTCTTTCTTTATCCAATGTATCACCGGTGTTTGGCGGCATATCTCCGCCAGCAGTTTTCACTGTCATTGACTGTGTCTATACTACGACAGTGTAGTTAGGCTAAATCGTCGACCTCTGTCTCCTTCCTTAGGCATACGCTGCTGCTACTGCCAGTCGGCCTTTCGCTGTCTGCATAATCATGATTTAATGTACGTCTAATAATAATCCTCTTTCAGTTTTGAGCTGACCTTCGAAGCTTTATAATAATGCTGATGCGAAATATGAGTTGTGCGGTTCTGCGAAGGGTTAAACAACGCTGACTGGAATTGGCCATGGACCTACAAGGCTACAACCCCAGTACTACGCGGACCAAATAGGGTATGGGCCTTGTATTACCCCCAGTACCACGCGGACCAAATAGGATATGGCCGTATGGGCCTACAGTACACCACAGTACTACGCGGACCAGAATATTAAAATAGGATTGCCTGATAACAAAGACAGAAAACTCCACTACTGTTCGCACTCTGACTGTGCCAGTCCCAAGCTTGGATAAAGAAGGAGGGCGACACTAATCATCCTTGGCGTCATTAAACATCAACTAGGCTAACTAGCAAATAAAGACACGAGGGTAGGCCTTACACTATAAATAGAAAATAATTATGACATACTTGACATAGGGCACTTGACCAATCTCAGTCAGCCAAAAAATAGCCAAACAATGATTGACCAATCAACACTGGGGCTTTACATTGCGCTTATTCAAGGCCGCAAAAAGAAAGTTGTTACGAAGAGCTCTGCGAAACAAGGAGTTTTAGTGTCCAGGTTATTGTGCTTGGCTGTGATTTTAAGTGCGCTTTAATGATGTACACCAAGTTAATGGCCACAGTAGGTCTATAGTTGCCTGAACCAAACTGCGACTGAATCTATCGAACGGCAGCTTTTCTTTGTTGTCTTTCTGTGGAGACATGTCTATTTGTCTATACAGAGTCTGCATGTTGTAAGCCATCTAAAAATTGGCCAGTCATCGGGCTGAGGCGGGTTGAGGCCTACAGCCCACAGGGATAGGCCTTATTCTCAGCCTGATCGTTGGTCTATATCCAATAAACAGTACATGCGACGCATCCTAAATCAACAACCTATAATTGTTGCACTTGAGGCGAGTGAAGGACACTATGTAAATGGCGTTTAACCATGGGTGCGCAGCACTGCGCATGCTATATACACGTGGGGCAAGACTGCAAGAGCCTAGAAGGTCACTTGCCTCTCCGTAGGTGAGGGGGAGTTAGGAAAGAGGGCTGAATGTAGGAAGGGTTATGCCTACATACTAACGCAGCTTAGCCTACTCTTGAATTATAATTATGTGATTTGTCAAAAACCGAGTCTTGAGAAAAACCCGGACGAAGCCGGCTAATAGCGTTAGTTTAATTTATAATATAATTATACATAATTGCTTAAATGATAATCCGTGTATCAATTACATGCTAGGAGATACCGCTGAAATGGTGAGGGTATAATACCTATCAACAGCATAATATGACACTGACAAATTTAATATATCGCCGAGTGACTCAGTTTGAACACGAGTCCATGGAAACTGCCTACATGATGGATTAAGAATAGGATATGTATTTAGTAGATTATTTATTTCGCTATGAGTGGGCTGCCGAATGTGCATATAGTTTCGCTCTGAGTAGGCTATCATATTGAGTTTTATGAGAATTTATAAAGTGCCTCTTACAGTACTAATTACTAAGAGTGGCTCTCAGCGTGACAGTCGTGAGGAAATAGCGAAACCTTCAAGGCCGCAAGGAGTAGTCGGCTGCTGCGAGACGTGGCATGGTTTCGCTCTGAGTAGGCTGGGAAAAGCGAGCAATAAACTCAAGGTTCGCATGTAATATAGGGAGATATATCTGTGGAGCACGCACTCCGGGGGTGGGGTGGGTTCAGACATCTAGTCTCACCACAAGATCAATCCACACACACACACACACACACACACACACACACACACACACACACACACACACACACACACACACACACACACACACACACACACACACACACACACACACACATATTCAAAGAACCTTGGTCTCACCAGGTGTCGCTTTCTGATAACGCCTACTGACGAGAGTGGGAAGCGCGCCCCTAGCGATGAAGGCGACAAATGGAAACAATGGTCCGTGTCGCGGCCGTACAACATTTTATTGACTGTAGGGCAGTGTAGGCCCTAATTTGACCCCAGCAAAATATGAAGAAGCCCACATGAAATGGAATAATTAGGAGAAGATAGCATTGCAGTTCGTTGTCATGATGCAAAACACCTAAGCAGTAAACTGTTTTTAAAAAACCTATAAATTAATATATGTCAACAGTGTGAGTGTGTGTTCTAAATTCATCAAAAACACGTGTTTTTTAGTCTAAATTTTGCTCGACATTACATTGAATAATCATGTTTATTGTGTGCAACTCTGGATATCTGCAGACTTTTGGTCGGTGATGAGTCATCCTTTAAGGACACCTGCCTCGCAACAATTTCTTCTCGCAGCTGGTTTTCGAAACGATATGGTTGATAATTGCTTGCTTGCTCTATCGTCATCGCCTGAATATTTTCCAAAACTTGTCAGAGCACTTATACACTGCAATTAAAAGTAGGTCTGTAGACAATGACTACAATGTACCAATGAAGGTTATACACTGCAATTAAAAGTAGGTCTATAGACAATGACTACAATGTACCAATGAAGGTTATACACTGCAATTAAAAGTAGGTCTATAGACAATGACTACAATGTACCAATGAAGGTTATACACTGCAATTAAAAGTAGGTCTATAGACAATGACTACAATGTACCAATGAAGGTTATACACTGCAATTAAAAGTAGGTCTATAGACAATGACTACAATGCACCAATGAAGGTTATACACTGCAATTAAAAGTAGGTCTATAGACAATGACTACAATGTACCAATGAAGGTTATACACTGCAATTAAAAGTAGGTCTATAGACAATGACTACAATGTACCAATGAAGGTTATACACTGCAATTAAAAGTAGGTCTATAGACAATGACTACAATGTACCAATGAAGGTTATACACTGCAATTAAAAGTAGGTCTATAGACAATGACTACAATGTACCAATGAAGGTTATACACTGCAATTAAAAGTAGGTCTATAGACAATGACTACAATGTACCAATGAAGGTTATACACTGCAATTAAAAGTAGGTCTATAGACAATGACTACAATGTACCAATGAAGGTTATACACTGCAATTAAAAGTAGGTCTATAGACAATGACTACAATGTACCAATGAAGGTTATACACTGCAATTAAAAGTAGGTCTATAGACAATGACTACAATGTACCAATGAAGGTTATACACTGCAATTAAAAGTAGGTCTATAGACAATGACTACAATGCACCAATGAAAGTTATACACTGCAATTAAAAGTAGGTCTATAGACAATGACTACAATGTACCAATGAAGGTTATACACTGCAATTAAAAGTAGGTCTATAGACAATGACTACAATGTACCAATGAAGGTTATACACTGCAATTAAAAGTAGGTCTATAGACAATGACTACAATGTACCAATGAAGGTTATACACTGCAATTAAAAGTAGGTCTATAGACAATGACTACAATGTACCAATGAAGGTTATACACTGCAATTAAAAGTAGGTCTATAGACAATGACTACAATGTACCAATGAAGGTTATACACTGCAATTAAAAGTAGGTCTATAGACAATGACTACAATGTACCAATGAAGGTTATACACTGCAATTAAAAGTAGGTCTATAGACAATGACTACAATGTACCAATGAAGGTTATACACTGCAATTAAAAGTAGGTCTATAGACAATGACTACAATGCACCAATGAAGGTTATACACTGCAATTAAAAGGAGGTCAATAGACAATGACTACAATGTACCTGTCAGCTAATTTAATCAGTGCACGCCGATTGTCGTACAGCGACGTAAGTAGGCCAGGTGCAAATTGCCGCGCGGCGTCTGCACAGGTGATTGTCTGGACAGCACGTGACGTCTAGACGAGCGTACGTTAATTGTACAAGAAGGGAGTGGAAGTGAAGAAGGAGAGTTGCGTGTTGAGAGCCGTTGAGATAGGCTGTAAGAGTTGTTGTTGAGTTGCGATAGAGTAGACTGATGAAGATAGTAGTCGTGTAGTTGTTATGATAACGCAAGTGTAGTCATTGTTGTGTTGTTGCTGATCGTTTTACTTTATATCGGATTTTGGAGTATAATAAGAAGAGTTAAACACGTCGTCGTTGTTGGTTAACAAAACAGTGAAAGACTGTAGATTCTTTAACCTAGCCATTTAGCTAATGAAACAGTTATCTAGGGATAGGCCTATGCTACCACGAACTTATACGAAGAAGCTTCCGAAGAGACCGAAGGTCACACGTAGAGAAGAAGAGGGAAAAGACTTGTGACATTTGGTGTCGTTGCGGTGAGATAACGATCCAAGTTGCAGGATAACGATCCAAGTTGCAGGATAACGATCCAAGTTGCAGGAGAACGATCGTAGTTACGAACGGAGGGATTCTATTCAATCAACAGACGTTGTGGAGGAACGGACGCTGCGAATTTATCGAGGAGCCGAGCACACGGGAGAAGCAACGATACATCGAGCATCCGTACGTCAGTGAGAAACGACAACACAACGACTACGAGGTAGAAAAAAACTTGCTTGTCTATTGAAGTTTGCTTAAAGAATTGAAGTCAGTCAATTGCAAACATTTGAAGAGTAGCCTACTATTTATCGACTAGCATCAGTAAAGTAAAGAAGTAAGATGGAGAAACTTACGGAGAAAAAGCAAGCAAATATTAAGAAGATGTCTACTGATAGACTGATAAAACTGCTAATTGAAGCAGATCTAGACGCAGAAGAAGTTGAACAGATGTCGAGGGAAGAATTGATGAGAAATTTAGCCGAGGTTTGGGCTAAGAAAGAAGAAGAAGGTGCTGTCGGAGGCGTTGCGGAGAAGCCAGTGGAGAAGCCTGAGGCACCGATGTCTATGGAGGCGTTGCTGCAATTCATGATAATGAAAGAGGAGCAGCGTAAACAAGAGGAGAAAGAGCGTAAACAAGAAGAAAAAGCTAAAGGAGGACCAGGGCAGACAAGAGGAGAAAGAGCGTAAACAAGAGGAGAAAGAGCGTAAACAAGAGGAGAAAGAGAAAGAGGAGCAACGAGCGGAAAGAGCAGAAAAATTAGAAAGGATAAGACAACAAGAGATAGACATGCAGAAGCAACAGTTCCAGCTTCAGTTAGAACAAATGAAAATAGATCGTGACGAAGCAGAACGACGAAGAATGGAGTTAATGATAGAGTACGAAAAAGCAAGAAAAAGCGATGAAGAAATACGAAAGCAGCAGATTGAGGACAAAAAGGCTCGCGAGGAAGAAAAAGAAAAGATGCGTTTACAAGAACTGGAGAGAGCAGAAGAAATTCGTCAGGAAGAATTTCAAGCCGGAAAAGACAATTTGGAAAAAGCAGAAAGAGAAAGAGAAGAGCAGATGCAGTTAGAACAAAAGAAACTTGCTATCAAGGAGGCTCAACTTAAAGAAATGGCCATTGAAAAAGAAGAACGCAGAAAGCAGTTAGAACTATTACAACAGAAGATAGAACAGGAAGAACTGCGGAGAATCGAAGATCAAGATCGACTGAAGAAGAGAGACGAAGATGATCGTAAGAGCCGAGAAGTGTCAGAACAGATTAGACTCAAAGAAGGTGAGACAATGGTGTCCAAGATTAAGAAGATAGGTGACGCAATGAAGCATGTGTTACCGAAGATGCCGTATGATATGATGGAAGTGCCATTATATTTTGAAACAGTTGAAAATGCATTCAATAGCTTCGCTGTGGAAAAGCAATATTGGGTGAAATTGTTGTTGCCATTGATGACCCCGAGAGCGCGAACGGTATTGAATCGATTGTCATTTGAGAATTTAGATAAATACGATGCAGTGAAAGAGCATTTGTTGAAGGAATTCAAGTTAACAGCTCGTGAGTACAGGTCAAGGTTTGCAGATGCCAAGAAGACAGCCGAAGAAACGTATACGATGTTCACGGCTAGGCTGAAGAACCTGTTGAATTATTATGTCCGAAGTAGACGAGTGGACAAAGACTACGAGAAGCTGTTTGATTTGTTAGTGGCGGATAAGCTGAAAGAATGTTTACCACCAGGTCCACTACAGTTTGTCTTAGCAAAAGAGGGCACAGAATGCTTGGAAGCTAGTAATGTTGCAGATCTCGCAGATATACATGTAAACAATCGGATTGGTGTGATGTTCCAAGACAAACCGAAATTTGAAGCATGGGACAATAGTCCAAAGCAACCCAAGTGGAACAAGGATAGCAAAGACACCGGAAGCCAAGCCAAGAGTAATGATGCAAAGAAAGATGATTATTCTGGAAAGCAGTGGTCGCAAGATAAACAACAGTCAACGTGGGACAGACAAGCCTACAATCGAACTCCGCCGCTGGGACGCCCAACAGAAAGTAAGGCATCTTACACGCCGTACAACAAGTGGGAGAACAAGGAGCAAAGAAGTTTTATCAAGAAGCGTTGCCACAATTGCAATTCTGATAAACACCTAATAAAACATTGCCAAGCACCAGGAGCGGCAAATCTGAGGAAGAACTTTAGCAGAAGTGCAGAAAATCTTCGAGTAAACCAGATACAAGTGATAAATGCACCTCCTGGTTGGGAAGAACAATGCAACCAAGAAACAGAAGTAAAGTCAGTGATGAAGTGTACGCCGCAGTTCACCATACTGAAAGAAGCGATAAAGACTACTTCCATTGCAGAAAGTTGTCGAGAAACAAAAAGTAAAGAGGAGTGTCAACGCATAAAGAAGATATCGTTGCAGCATGTAAATGTGGAGATACGTGGGATTGATGGGCAGCCTGTGCAAGTCGAGGCGTTGATTGACTCGGGGACCGAGATACCAGTAATCAACGAGGAACTACTGAAAGGAACGACAGTAGAAGAAATCGGCAGAGTTCATTTGCAATGTGTAGCTGGAGAGCCGATTCCAGCTAAGTTGGTGAAAATCGAAGTGCGGATGAGCGGTCGTAACGAAGGAGCAGCTACAGAGGACAGGACAATAAATATCGCGCCATATTTAACTTTAGTGTGTGCCAGCATTTCAGCAGAACTGTGTAAAGAAAATCCAGAAAAGTTCCTGCTACATCCAGAGATAATTGCAGAACTGAAAGAGGTTCCACCAATCAGTATATTGCAAGGAGAGCTACAAGCGAATGTGACTACAAGAGCACAAAGTCGGAGAGCAGAAGTCGAAGACGGAGAAGATGAAACGATAAACGAAAGTTCGCAAGAAGATGACACGGAAAGCGAAGATGAACTCAGCATCCAAGATGACGAAAGAACAACATCTGAGAACAATGAAACTGAAGAAGAGATGGCTGCATGTGAACGAAATGATAGTGAAGATTCCGGAAGCGACGCTGAACTGGAGACAAGTATGAGGGACTTGTTCACAGAAAATTCGAACGATGAAA
This sequence comes from Lumbricus rubellus, assembly GCA_945859605.1. NCBI lineage: Eukaryota > Metazoa > Annelida > Clitellata > Crassiclitellata > Lumbricidae > Lumbricus > Lumbricus rubellus. The sequence goes on from OX243814.1 coordinate 24,630,899, forward strand.
GACAGCTGGAAGATGCGAAGAAATTCGAGGAGCAGCAGAGAAATGACGAGTCACTGAAATCGTGGTGGAGGATCGCTGAAGACCAAGGATCAGAGTTTATCGTGGTGAATGGATTGCTGTATAAGAAGCATCAAATGCTGGATCAGCTTGTGTATCAGTTGGTGTTACCGAAAGAGAGAAGAATTCAAGTAATGGAATTAGCTCACGAGTCAGTATTTGGCGGACACTTGGGAGAAGAGAAGACACGAGAGAGAATCAAGTTGTCCTTTGTCTGGCCAAAGATGCGTCGAGACGTGGTGAAATTTTGTAAGTCCTGTGAGAAGTGTCAGCTGAAGGCACGAAGTTTGGTGATGGATCGAGTGCCGATTACACCAATTCCAAGGGAAGATGTTCCATTCCGACGGATGACTATGGACGTGGTAGGCCCAATAGAACCGAAGTCAGCAGCTGGGCATAAGTATTGCTTGTGCATAGTGGATTCATGTACAAGATGGCCGACAATCTTCTTGCTGAAGTCATTGACTGCTAAGGCTGTGTGCGAAGCTTTGATGAAGCTTTTCATTGACGTGGGGGTGCCGTCTGTGATCACCAGCGACAGAGGCACGAATTTTACAGCCAGTCTTACAAGAGAATTTTTGAAATTGATGGGATGCTGTCCACGATTCGATTCACCGGGGCATCCAGAGGCAGCCGGATTAGTCGAGAGATGGAACCAGACGTTCAAGAAGATGGTACATCATGTCATTGTGGAAAATCCAAGACAGTGGCATAAAATCATTCCGTTTACCGTATGGGCATTGAGAGAAGTTCCTAACGCAACGACAGGAGTGGCACCATATCTGCTGGTGTATGGAAAAATGCCAAGAGGACCATTAACTATCTTAAAGGAAAGCTGGACCAAAGAAATAAATCTACCGCCAAACATTGGAGTACAACCAGCAAAGTACCTGAAGAACTTAAGAGCAGACATGGAGAAAGCTTTGATATTTGCTGAGAATTGTGCAGAGGAAAAGCAAAAACAATACGCCAGTCAATACAACAAGAGGGCCAAGGATAAAGAATTCGAACCAGGAGAAAACGTCATCGTCCTGTATCCAACGTCAACCAATAAATTGATCTCACGATGGCATGGTCCATGTACAGTGCTACAAAGAAGATCCAAGTATTCGTATCTGGTGGACATGAATGAAAACGGCCGACGAATCGTCCATGCCAACAAAATGAGGAAGTTCATCGCAAGAACATTATCGTGTGGTCTCATCGTGGAAGAGGACGACGAATTCGGATCAGTGGTAGAGCTACCATTGAAAGAAGACCATGCAGAGACGACACAGAAATCGCTGCAATTGGACTATGAACAGATCGGACATCTTACGAGCGAGCAACAGAAACAGCTACTGGATGTACTGAACCGATATGCAGACAGATTTTCGGACAAACCTAGATTATGTACATTGGTAGAACACGAAGTGGTGCTTAGACCAGACTTTCGAGAGAAGGAGTTCACGGCTTATCGAATACCGTTGATATACCGCGCAGAAGTGGACAAACAAATACAAGAGATGCTGAAAGCAAACATCATTCAGCCGTCGTCGAGCAGAATGGCAAGTCCGCTGGTCATCGTCAAGAAGAAGGACGGATCCTTGAGACTCGCGTGCGACTACAGGTACGTGAATTCATATACTGAAAATTGTCGATACCCCATGCCGATCGTCAACGATGTGCTGAGCAAAGTCGGGAAATCCAAGTTTATTTCCGTCTTGGACTGTCGCAGTGCTTACTGGACTTGTCCGGTGAAGAAATCCGACCAATGGAAAACCGCATTCGTTACCCATAATGGACTGTACGAATTTACACGTGTCCCTTTTGGAATGATTAACTCTGGACGGACTTTTGTAAAAGCCATAAACATGATTTTGCAACCGATTAATGCATTTACTGAACCCTATGTTGATGACATTGCAGTCCATTCTGATGATTGGAACATTCATTTGAAACATTTAGAATTGTTTTTGAAACAAATAAGACTGCATAATGTAACTTTGAACTTGAAGAAATGTGTGTTTGGTAAGAGTGAGGTGAAATTCATCGGTCACCTCATTGGTTCAGGGAAGAAGATGATGAATCCAGATAGGATTGACAGTTTGATTAATTTAAAAAACCCTGAAACGAAGAAGCAAGTGAAGCAAATGTTAGGATTCTTTGGTTTCTACAGACAATTTATTTGTAATTTTGCTGAGATTGCTAAACCATTGACAGATTTAACTAGCAAGCAGACACCTGAGAACATTGTTTGGACTGAGGACCACCAGAAATCTTTTGATTCTCTTAAAGAAATTGTTTTATCGAATGTTATTCTGTACATGTTCGAGGTTGGCAAACCATTTAATTTGTACTGTGATAGCAGTGATTTTGCTGTGGGGGCTGTGCTGTCACAAGTGGACGATGAGGGGATAGAACGTCCCGTTTCATTTATCAGCCAGAAGCTGACAGATACCCAGAGGAGATGGGCGACGATTGAGAAGGAAGCCTATGCAATCATATGGGCTTTAAACAAATTGAAAGAAATCATTATTGGTTCCAAGATTAATGTGTTCACTGATCATAATCCTTTAGTTTATTTGACTGAGTCAATGTCGAAGTCTGCTAAGTTAGTCAGATGGTCTTTATCATTGCAAAATTTTGACATTCTGTTGAACTATAAGAAAGGAAAGTTGAATGTAGTAGCAGACTGCTTATCGAGATTGTAGTATAAGGTATTTTGTGATTGCATTTAGTATAAGAATTGTTTGTATTTAGTTTAAGCATTATACGTTCGCTAATTTTTAAGATTAATTAGCTCTCTTCAAAAGAAAGGAAGGAGGTAATGTCAGCTAATTTAATCAGTGCACGCCGATTGTCGTACAGCGACGTAAGTAGGCCAGGTGCAAATTGCCGCGCGGCGTCTGCACAGGTGATTGTCTGGACAGCACGTGACGTCTAGACGAGCGTACGTTAATTGTACAAGAAGGGAGTGGAAGTGAAGAAGGAGAGTTGCGTGTTGAGAGCCGTTGAGATAGGCTGTAAGAGTTGTTGTTGAGTTGCGATAGAGTAGACTGATGAAGATAGTAGTCGTGTAGTTGTTATGATAACGCAAGTGTAGTCATTGTTGTGTTGTTGCTGATCGTTTTACTTTATATCGGATTTTGGAGTATAATAAGAAGAGTTAAACACGTCGTCGTTGTTGGTTAACAAAACAGTGAAAGACTGTAGATTCTTTAACCTAGCCATTTAGCTAATGAAACAGTTATCTAGGGATAGGCCTATGCTACCACGAACTTATACGAAGAAGCTTCCGAAGAGACTGAAGGTCACACGTAGAGAAGAAGAGGGAAAAGACTTGTGACAGTACCAATGAAGGTTATACACTGCAATTAAAAGTAGGTCTATAGACAATGACTACAATGTACCAATGAAGGTTATACACTGCAATTAAAAGTAGGTCTATAGACAATGACTACAATGTACCAATGAAGGTTATACACTGCAATTAAAAGTAGGTCTATAGACAATGACTACAATGTACCAATGAAGGTTATACACTGCAATTAAAAGTAGGTCTATAGACAATGACTACAATGTACCAATGAAGGTTATACACTGCAATTAAAAGTAGGTCTATAGACAATGACTACAATGTACCAATGAAGGTTATACACTGCAATTAAAAGTAGGTCTATAGACAATGACTACAATGTACCAATGAAGGTTATACACTGCAATTAAAAGTATATGTCTATAGACAATGACTACAATGTACCAATGAAGGTTATACACTGCAATTAAAAGTAGGTCTATAGACAATGACTACAATGTACCAATGAAGGTTATACACTGCAATTAAAAGTATATGTCTATAGACAATGACTACAATGTACCAATGAAGGCTTAACATGCTTTGGTTTTTTTTATCTGGCTACACCACGGACCCTTATCTTACTCTCAATATTCCATTTGTGTAATATTTCGTCCTTGGACGAGGGTCATGTATTGCATGACTTGCTCTCACCGGTCAAATCCACCTTCTATCACCTGCTCCCACGGACTCATAGCCATACAATCCTTCCATACGGCAGATGGAACGATGAGAAAAACATTCATCAGCATCATCATCATCAGTAGATGTCTTTTTAATTATCTGGATGTCTTTTATTATTTCCTGAGGGGGGTGCTCGGTAGTACAGTGGATAGCGCGATGGACTGTCGACCAAGAGGTCGGAGGGTTCAATTCCCCGCCGGGGCAGAAATTTGTAACGAGATTTCTGTTCCTCTAGCCGACTCAGCTATGATGAGTACACGGTCAGTGGATGATGAGACGGTGAGGGAGAGGATTGGCCACTGCCCTCTGGATGTCTTTTATTATTTCCTGAGGGGGGGTGCTCGGTAGTGCAGTGGATAGCTCGGTAGTACCGTGGTTAGTAGTCTTTTATTATTTCCCCCCTGATTCCTCCTCTTCTCCTTTGGGATATTTTATTATTTTTCCTGATGCATAATTAATTACTTAGCTACCTTTTAAGAAATCTGATATTGAAGATAAATTAAGTATAAATCCAGCTAAAGTTCATATAAGTTGGCTGCTATGGTAATGGTGCAGAACAACAGAATACGGTATTGATCCACAGCATACTGAGCGAGCAGGCCTTGTATGCATGAGCGCTCATGCAGCAACAAAGCAACAAAGCAGCAGATGTCTCGATCACGACACAACAACCTGGCTGGGAGCGGCCTCGATCACGACAGCACGGCTAGGCTAGGACTATGAGTCGGCCAAGCATGCAGGTCGTTGGCTGACGTGGCTACCATGAAACACCTGGATACATACACCTTGAAGATACGTATTCGTTGTAAGGGCGTCGTTCTATACAGGTGAGTAGGCTATAGAGCATTGTCTGTTGTAGGCTAAATTTTTTGATTTTACGAAAATTAGTTGTTGTTTTAAATCGGTTTAAAATGGTTGACTTCGTTAAGGATAGGCCTATGGCTAAGTTTTCAAACGATACAATCTACCTAGCAATAGATACCGCGTGTGATAATAATTTTGACGAAAAAACATTGATTCGAGGAACATGATAGTTTACATATTATCAAGCTAGGATACACGCGTATGAGCATGGCAAACAGAAGGTATCGTTGTGTCGTTTTATAGTTCAGACCAAATTCTATAAAATAAAATGTCTTAAGAGGGGTGTAAAATTACGTGCGTGAATGTAAACACTACCTCTCTGATATGCTAAAACTTAGCGTAGTGCTGTAGCCGTAGTTTCTTCCTGTATAACTCTTTTAACGAAGCAAAATACACCAATTCAATCGGATATGAAGGGTTGTCTAAATTCATTGGAAAGTCATTATCATGATTTAGAATAAAGTGATTGTATTCTTCATTTGTTCGTAGCCTATCTGAGGAAGAATCGAGTCCCGAAAAATTTACTATCTCGGGATTCAGCCGTTGGTCTTCCATGAGGTCTTTGTCGCTTCGGCGGTTTCTTGAGGATGTTTCTCGGAAGCTCAAGACGACAATTTTTACAGTTAATTAATGGAGGTTGAAGAAGAACAAAGAAGGGATTCGATGATTTTGTATAATCCTTAATCTAATTGGATACTTGTCTTCACATAGCCTAACGTATTAAAATTAGTAGAAATGGTTGTTGTTTAGATCAGAATCATAAGAACCATGGTAGGTCTAATTGCAAATTTGTAGGACTTGTAGCGACGGAGGAGGTGATTATATTATTGTCATCGCCAAGGCGAAAATCGATTGCAATGACGCAGTTCAGCAGACGCATTCATATAGCACGGCACGCATGCGTATGACTTGACCTAGATAATCTATCATCGATGATAATTTATCTAGGTCACAAGCAGATCACGCAGACGCATTCATATAGCACGGCACGCATGCGTATGACTTGACCTAGATAATCTATCATCGATGATAATTTATCTAGGTCACAAGCAGATCACGCAGACGCATTCACTTAGGACGGCACGCATGCGTATGACAGTAGAACTTATTATTAAAGCTTGCTTCGAGACTTGCGAATGTTATTAAAGCGTGCTTCATAATCTGTGAATGTTATTTCAGCATAGGTGGAAACCTGGTCGAACAGTTTGGGGGACGAAGGACGAAGGAGTGGTCGGAGGGAAGAAAATTTCTCACTGACCCCAAAAAGTTGATGACCAAAAAGTTGATGACCAAAATTTTTTTTAATTTTTTTTTTTTTTTTTTTTTTTTTTTTTTAACTTTTTTTTTTTTTTTTTTTTTTTTTTTTTTTAACTTTTTTTTCAGCAAGAAGACTTCTTATAATTTTGGTATAATACTTATCAAATCCTTATTGTCAACCCATGAATTGAATGAATCATCATAGCCTAACCATTTAACCAAAGACCGATTACCACTTTTCCTAATAATCTTCTCTATTTTAAATGTATCTTGCGTTGTCAGTTGTAACTCAGCTTCATAAAATGTCCCTTGTATTTGTTCTCCATGATAGTCAGATATTTTATAGGTTATAGGGTCTGTGTATTGGATTTGTGTTATAGTAAAAATTTCTTGTGTCCAACGATTTGTGTAGCCTTTCTCGAATGTCTTTTTCTTCTTAGAAATTCTTACTTTATCTCCTACCGAAAATTTAGGTTTAACAGTTTCAGGTACAGCATCACCATACAGATTCATCCACACAACCCATTCGTTTGCTTTGATACTCGCTTTAACAGGAGTCATTTTAATGGAAGAATGTCTTGTGTTGTTGTATAAATTAACCATATTATCTAAAACATCGATATATCTCTGAGTTGAGTTTGCTGTAAAATATTTGAACATCTTCTCTTTTACTGTTCTATTAAATCTTTCTACGATACAAGATTTCTCTTCATTCTCAGTTGAGTACAACTGCATACCTAATGATTTTACCTGTTTATTATAGAATTCTGTTCCCTTATCGACCCAAAGTTTTTCACCCCTTCTTTTGCTCGTATTAAATATTTTAACGAAAGCATCTGCCACAGATTCTCCGCGCTTATCTTTTAACGGCTGAATAAATGCATATTTGGAAAATATATCGATGACGCTTAACAAATATTTCACACCAGAATTAAATTTAGCATAAGCCTGCATGTCAATCAAGTCAGCCGCCCAAACTTTGTCCACTCCCTGAACATAAACAACTCGCTTCCTAAACTTCCTGACTATAGGTTTATGTAATTCGTCAGCAAGTTGGTCTGTCCATCTCAGAGGTTTTTTTTCAACCCCATTCCAAAATGGGTTTTCGTTGATAAAATTGGTTTAACTATAGATCTTTCAACTCGTTCGCGGAAAGAAGGATTAGGTATATTATTTAATTCATCTATCATAGCTCTGTCAGCGACGTTTCTCCCTGCTGTATCAGTATGTTTAGCATAAGCCAGGTCATGACGATAGGCTGCTGCATCAACCCTATCTACTGGTTTACTCCAATCTTTTGGTGTTCCATCAGGATTCAATCTCAAATCCAATCGAGTACCTGGACCCGTGAAAGAATGTCCTGGAAGATGCATTTCACCCGGGTACTTTGCCCATGGAAGTTTAATATTAGAAGTAGCAGAATTGAGAGCTGAGACCAAATCACCACCTGTAGCGGTGGACATTTTAGTAAACTGAGTTTTTCTAGCGCCACACTCAACACATACACAACTAAGCATAGGTCTGCCATTCTTACTGACAACTCGTTGAATATCTCTACACTCAGTTTGTCGCTTACATTTTACGCAATACGAGCTGTGCTCCATTTTAATATAATATAATTAAAATGGAAGTCCAAGACCTATCATGGAATGAAGATACATCTAAACGCTTTAACAGTCCTCTCCTACCAAGAAGCATCAGAGGTTTGATCGTCGGTAAGTCTCAATGCGGCAAAACAATATTACTACTTAATTTATTACTGAGACCTGGTTGGTTAGACTACGATAACCTGCAGATCTTTGGCAAAAGTTTATTTCAATCAGAATATAAGATACTTAAGAAAGCATTCGAAGAGAAATTACCAAAGGAAGCAATTATAAGACTTTTTGATAATCGCGATGAGATAATGAAATTAAATGTATCACCGACCGCCGTAGTCGAGGAGATGTCTAAAAACATGGGGGAAACATCGGATATAGACTGCAAGTTCTTTGAAACCTCTGAAGATGTTCCAGATCCACGAGACTTAAGTCGAGATAAGAAGAATCTCATGATTTTTGATGATTTACAGTTAGAGCGACAAAATAAATGCGAATCGTATTATATAAGAGGTAGGCATAGTAATGTAGACTGCTTTTACCTAGCACAAAATTATTTCAAGCTACCTAGACAAACTATAAAGAGAATGCTAACTTTATATGTCTATTCCCTCAAGACCTCAAAAATATTAATCATATATACAGCGATCATATAGGCGTAGATGATATGACTATTGAAGATTTTCGAAAACTATGCAAAACTGCGTGGGATGAAACGCATGGTTTTGTGGTTATAGACCTTACTAGTAAAACAAATAAGGGTAGGTATAGAAGTGGATTAGATACATTTTACATTAAATAAAAGCAATAATAAAATGATAACAAAATTTAAGATTTTATATTCTAGGTTTAAAAATAGCTATCTAAAATGGAAACCCTTCTTGACGAAATTTTATCTAATACTCAAACGATTGCACGCAACACAGAGGCTAAAGAATCCTTTTGCATTTTGTTGAGCGAAAGGAGCACACGAATTCGAACGAAATTTAATCCACTAATCGAACTGGACAAAAGTAAGAAGTATGAAATGGCCCTTGTTAATCTTGAAACTTACTACAGTTTTCCCAATATAGACGAAACAAATAATAAATTCGTATATTCGTCAGATAACGGTGTAACGTGGGAAGATTTAGACATTCCAACCGGTTGCTATGAAATCGAAGACTTAAAGGATTACATACAGAGAATTCTAAAAGAAGAAGGTCATGGTCAATGTATAAAGTTGCAACCAAATAACAATACTTTGAAGGCTGTTTTGGAAATTGATGAGAACTATAAAGTTGATTTTACAGTACCAAATTCAATTAGCACCGTTCTAGGATTTCAGAGTCGTGTATACTCCGAAGGATATAACGAATCCGAGCACATAGTCGATATAAACAGCGTGAATAGTTTATGAGTTACGAGTGATGTAATAGGATCATCGTATGCCAACGGAACTACGGAGAACATAATTTATTCTTTCTTTCCATCGGTCGGGCCTGGTTACAAGATAATCGAATCTCCTCATAATCTCGTGTATCTTCCAATAACGCTATACTCTATTTCATCGATGGAAACAAAACTAATAGACCAAAATGGAAAACTAATTAATTTAAGAGGTGAGGAATTGTCGATACGATTTCACATAAGAGAGGTTTAATTTAAAGTTTATATTTAATATAAGATGAGCGCTTACGCTAAGGTCAAAGTTAATATTTCTGAAGGGCAAAAAGAGAAGATTAAGCGAGCTGTTCAAGTCGGAACTGGGGTGAGTATAAGACTTTCTCATGAAGATATAACTGGTGAGCATGTATTAGCTCTAAACCAGAGGCAAATTAACAAGTTAACTAAAGCGTATCAGAATGGAACTGGTGTGACAATTAAAATGGGTAAAAAGCAATTAGAAGACAATGCGAGAGTCGAAGGCGGATTTATTGGCGCTATTCTACCGTTCTTAGCAACAGCCGGAAAGTTTCTTCTGTCTAGTGTTCTTCCGAGTTTAGCCACAGGAGCCTTAACAGGATTGGGTTCTGCAGCTGGTTCCAAAATTGTCGATAAAATAAGTGGATCTTCGATCTCACATCCGATAAGTGGATCTGGCGTGCTGTACGTTAAGAAAGGAGGAATATGCTGTAAGATAAGACCTGCTGGGGAAGGTCTTTTTCTATCTCCGTGGAAAAAGGGTACTTTAATAACGGGTTCTGGTTTGTTTATGAAAAGAGGAGCAGGATATATCAGCGGTGAAGGTCTTATACTTGGCCCCAATTCACCATTTAAAAATATTCCTATTCTTGGAATGTTACTTTAAAAAACCACTTATATAAATGTCTGGATACGGTCACCCAATACACAAATTTATCACCAAACGGAAGCCTCGTGTGAGTCCGATAATTTGGATGCCTAAAGTGGTCACTCACGCTCCTGCAAGACAACGAGCAGGCGACAGATATGAGATTTTTGCTCAGCAAGCGATAACGATTGAACCAAAGACAAATATTACAGTAGAAGTAGGCCTTGGAGTCCGAATGACCAGTGGAATGTGTCTAGTCTCTCTTAGACAGAAGTTGAAACAACTCAGACTGAGTCTTCAAGATGGTACTGTCCTAGAGGACGCAGAGGATATAATAATTACAATACAAAACAACTCCGATTCACCAGTTACTATAAACGAAAAAGACTCCATATGTTATGTTAATTACTACGATGCATAAATTGTACGTTTTATGTTTACGTTTTATGTTTACGTTTTACGTTTACGTTTTACGTTACGTTTTAAACATTATACTTATAATAAAAAAATGTCACTACTGAAAATTAGCGATCCTGCAAAAAGAGATTTTATTATCGAAGAGTTTTTAAAAACGAAAAAAAATATTAAACAAAACTTTCTCTCAGAGAGAATAGATGATCTTGGACTTCAACGAGAATTAACGAAAATCTACAAACCAATAGTCGACTCTCAATCAGCAATTTCGAAAGAACAAAACGCTTTGCTGTCGACAATAAAGGATAATTCTGCAGCAACATCACTTGCTCTAAAATCACTTCCAGATTCGTTGAAAACTATTCAATTTCCCCAGTATCCGTCTATAGAGGCGTACGATGACGCTGACCCATTAGAAGACATTAGAAGGTTAGAATTAGGAAATATTGCAGTTGAATACCTTAAAAAATATGCTTCTGATAAAAGACTTGTGGACACAACATTCGGATTAAGATCAAGAGATGGAAAATTCTACATCGGTGACAGCGAAGCCTCAATCCAAGGAAATGATATTACAGTTGGAACCACAACTTATCAAGGAACTCCAGGATTATGGGAATTGTTAACGTTAGCTAGTCCAAACAGTTCAATTTATGATAATCGTGATCTCGAAGAATACGCCGAGATTCTAATTAAAACGAATGCCATGAGTCAGCCAAATAAACCAAACAAACCTAAATCGTCTAGAAGTGTAAAATATAAACAGATAATAAAACCCATATGGGACGATTACATGAAGTTAAGAGGTAAAACAGGAAGCGGAATAATTACCATTCCTTCAGATCCTAACGAATTAGTAAAACAACTTGAGTTACGATTGTATAGCTACAAAGCGGGAAATACGGGTGTTAGAAATGAAATTGTGGGTATGACCGACGAGTTACTAAGACAAAGAGTGATAACCAAAGATGAATATAAAAAATTGACGATCTAATTTAAAAATTGATGATCTAATTAAAAATTGATGATCTAATTTAAAAATTGATGATATAGAAATGCTGGTCGTTGCGAGAAGAAGTTATAAAAAAGTACACGTTGTCGGTGGAGCAGGAATATTCGATTCCATTGCAGGATTTCTCAAGAGACTACTAACTTCGAATGCAGCCAAACAAATTGCGAGCACAGCTGTCAAAGAGATTGGGAGTGTTGCTAAGGATAAGGCTATCGACGTTGGAAAACGATTACTCAATAAGATACTCCCACCAACCACCGTTCAGAAGCCGATAACTCAGGAAACTAAAGTCATTCTAGCTAGATTACTAGGATCGAATCCAGAAATGACGGGAGGAGCTATTAGAATTCAAGATCTAGTAAAACGCTTAAACGGAGGTGGTTTGAAAATGGCTTAAACATATTTTCTTATTTAAAAATATATGTATAATAAAATGCAATCCGATATTCTAAGATTCACAGAGCAACCATTGATCGATGAAGGTATTGAGCGATACGAATGGCACGAGTACGAACCTGTAGCGAGAACTAACCTTAACAGTTCTGGTGAAATAAGAATAAATATTGAATTACAAGACTTATACAGTCACCCAGCAGAGTCATATCTACAATTCGAAGGAAGACTAATTAAAGCCGATGACACCGCATACGTTAATGCCGATTTAGTCGCTCTTACGAATAATGGGCTTATGTATCTATTCAGTCAAATATCCTATCAGTTATCTAATCAAGAAATCGAAACGCTATTTCATCCGGGTCAAGCTACAACGATGCTCGGTTTACTTACGTATCCAAACGATTTTCAGCTGACTCAAGGCTTAAATCAGCTGTGGTATAAAGACACTGGAGCGACTGCTGTTATTGCGGACAACCCCGGATTTGCCACTAGGCAAAGCTTTCTCATTCGCAAACCAAACACTAAAGGAATGTTCAGCTTTATTGTTCCGTTGAAGCATATTTTCGGGTTTTGCGATGATTACGACAAGATTATTTACGGCTTTAAACAGACGCTGACTTTAGTTCGTAAAGCCGACGATGATGCAATATTCCGAGATAACGCTGCAGCTGCTGGAAAAGTTGCGATAAACAAAATTTCATGGTTTATTCCACACGTTATTCCTTCCTCAAATGATAGCTGTACTGATTGAAAAGAATATTCTTCCGACGGACTACAAGTCTGTGTCATATAAACATGACACGTTGAGCAGTATCAGGAAACAACCGAGAAGAGTAGATATTATAGATCGAGAGACTGGCGTTGTTACCTCGTATCCATCGATGTATAAAGCTGCTAAGGCGTATGGTCAGAGTGCTGGCATAATAGCTTATCATAACGGAAATGTCTGGAGAGATAGATACGAAATTAAAGTGTATGAGCGATAGATAAGTGGATCTTCGATCTCACAGATAAGTGGATCTTCGATCTCACATGTTTTAATATTTTTGCGTGGTAAGATAAAATGGATTTAAAGAAAAGTAGTTTAAGAAACATGAACCATGTTGAACACTTGCTCGACTCGCCGGTTCCTGACATTAAGATTCCTACGCTTACACCCACACCTGGTAAATACAAACCAGTAGCGCCTAAGAGAAAATACAAAAATAGGGTTAGAGCTAAAATAAATGAATTTGCGGATTGGCTACTTAGTTATGTGCCTGAACAAGCAGAGGTTAATGAAAAACTCGAATCGTTGAAGTCAACTGTTTCCAGGATATTTGATAAAATTAAAATTCTAGAAACGGCGTCGGCTATTAAAGGATTCACGAAGCAGTATAGAATAGATGGAATTAATGGAATGGATGCCTCGTCGTTTCTTAATTTCGTCAGACCGCAGGTAGTTAATCTGTTGTCGAGTAATCGCCAGACAAAGACTAATTTAGTTCTTACTTGTACTATGGAACGAGTAGATATGAAATCTGGAATAGTGACTTCTGAGGATATACCATTCGTTTCCAGGGCAGAAGTTATTTTAGAAGCTACCGACTTGAATGAAATATACAGCAGAAAAAAAGATAAAATCATGGAGTCTATTGCTAGTTTTCAGATGCAAGGAAGTAATTGGAGATTTAAAGCCGTTGTAAAATTAGATATAAATACGGTAAAATATACACCCTTAAGAGGTAGTTCTTACATTCCGCTTCCCGACTTTTTAGCTAATAAAAAGGCTATTATAAATATGAAAAACGACGATGAAGAATGCTTCAAATGGTGTATCACTAGAGCGTTGAATCCGGTTGTGAAAAATCCGGAAAAAATAACGAAAGCTTTGACAGAACAATCGAAAAAACTTAACTGGAGTGGTATTGAGTTTCCAGTTGCTGTTGATGCTAATGTGATAGGTAGGTTCGAGAGAAATAACAATATTAATGTTAATGTATTTGGTTACGAAAAACATGTCTATCCGCTTTATCTGTCTAAGTGTGAAAGTAGTATTGATCTTTTGCTTATATCTGATGGAGAAAAAAAACATTATTGCTGGATCAAGAATTTTAACAGATTGATGAGATTTCGGACTAATTCGATGTATTATTGTAAAAGGTGTATGAATGGTTTCACAACGACAGGAGCGCTTAAAAACCATAATGAGTACTGCAAACTCCATAACGCACAAAAAATAGAAATGCCACCACCAGGAACTATGCTAAGTTTTAAAAATTATAACAATTCTATGAGGGTTCCGTTTATAGTCTACGCAGATTTCGAGTCTTTTGTGAAGCCAATAGACACTTGTCAACCAAATCCAGAGTTGTCGTACACTAATAAATATCAAAAGCATACTCCTAGCTCCTTTTGTTACCACATAAAATGTTTCGACGATAGTGTATATTCTCAAGATCCTGTGACGTTTACGGTTGAAAGCGAAGATGATGATGTTGGTCAAATATTTGTAGATAAACTAGAAGAGAATATAAAACAAATATATAATCAATTTAAATTCCCTAAGAAGATGATATTTACAGAAGAGGACAAGAAGTGTTTTGATGGAGCTACTATATGCCATATCTGTGAAAAACCGTTGGGCGAAGACCGAGTGAGAGATCACTGTCATCTTAGCGGTAAATTTAGAGGGGCTGCTCATAACATTTGTAATTTAGACTATAAAATCCCCAAGTTTTTTCCTGTAGTGTTTCATAATCTTTCCGGGTACGATTGTCATCTGTTCATTAAGAAACTGAGAGGTAATAATGGAGAGAAAATTAATTGCATACCTAATAACGAGGAAAAGTATATATCTTTTAGCAGAGAGGTCGTTGTTGATAAGTTTGTAAATAAAGAGGGAAAAGAGATTACCGTCAAGCGACAACTGCGTTTTATCGACAGTTTTAAATTTATGGCTTCTAGTCTTGATGCTTTATCGAGGAACCTAAGCAAAGACCAGTGTAAAAATATTGGGAAACGATATACTGGAAAGAAGCTCGATCTTTTGCTGAGAAAAGGCATATATCCTTATGACTACGTCGATTCATTTACTACCTTTAATGAAACCGAACTACCACCAAAATCCGCATTCTATTCTAAGCTAAATGATTCGAATATTAGCGATGAAGACTACGAGCATGCAAAAACGGTATGGAAGGAATTTGGATGCAAAACATTCAGAGAATATCACGATTTATACAACGTTTCGGATGTTCTGTTACTTGCCGATGTTTTCGAAAACTTTAGAGATGTGTGTATGAAGAACTATACGCTTGACCCTGCATGGTATTTTACATCTCCTGGTTTAGCCTGGGATGCCGCTTTAAAATTGACAGGCGTGAAATTGGAGTTATTGAATGATTATGATATGATTCTGATGCTTAGGCAAGGGATGAGAGGAGGAGTGAGCACAATATCAAATCGTTACGGGAAAGCGAATAATAAATATATGAGCGATTTCAATAGTAACGAAAATTCTACATTTATCACTTACCTGGATGCGAATAATCTATATGGATGGGCTATGATCAAACCTTTACCTACTCACGGGTTCAAATGGATGAACGAAGATGAATTAAAAAATTGGAGAAGTATTCCATGCATATTGGAAGTTGATTTGGAATACCCTAAAGAGTTACACGACCTGCATAACGATTTTCCGTTAGCTCCTGAAAGCATTGAGATTGACAAAGTCAAAAAGTTAATTCCAAACTTAAACGATAAAAAGAAGTATGTGCTACACTATGATAATCTGAAGCTGTATGAGAGCTTGGGTTTGAAAATAACAAAAGTGCATAGAGGTGTACTATTCGAAGAAAGTGATTGGTTGAAAAAGTATATCGATTTAAATACAGCTCTTAGAACGAAAGCTACTAATGACTTTGAGAAAGACTTTTTCAAATTAATGAATAACAGTGTCTTTGGAAAAACTTGTGAGAACATTGAAAATCGTGTTGATGTAGAGTTAGTGTGTCATGAGGAGAGGGCTATTGAACTAGCCGCTAAACCTAATTACGAGAGATGTACTATTTTCGATGAAAATCTAATAGCCGTTCACATGAAAAAAACTAAATTGTACTATAATAAACCTATATATCTTGGCATGTGTATATTAGACTTGAGCAAAACGTTGATGTATGAATTTCATTACAATTACATCAAGGATAAATACGGAAATAGAGCTAAATTATTATTTACCGATACAGATTCTTTGACATACGAAATTAAAACTGAAGACTTTTACTCAGATATCGCAGGCGATATTAAGACTCGATTCGACACGAGTGAATACCCGAGAGATCATCCATCTGGTATTGAGGTTGGAGTAAATAAAAAAGTTATTGGAATGTTCAAGGATGAAGCTAGTGGGAAACAGATAAAAGAATTTATTGGACTCAGAGCAAAGTTGTATTCTTATAAGATGGCTGCTGGAGATGAGCACAAGAAATGTAAAGGTATTAAGAAGAATGTTGTCCAGAAAACTATTACTCACGAAGATTATAAAGACTGTTTATTTACTAAAAAAGAACAACAACGAACGATGAATGTTATTAGATCTTATCATCACGATATTTATACAGAAGAAATTAATAAAGTTGCATTATCTGCAGATGACGATAAACGGGTAATAATGGAGGATGGAATTCATACTTTGGCATATGGTCACTACTCGTTGAAAATTTTTAATTAATGTTTATATTAAATAAATGAGCGTCAAACAAATCGATGTTTGTGGAGTAGTGCTACCGAATATTGCTTTATCGAATTTTGAATTATTGGATGCCGCGAAGAAGCTGAATATTCCGAATTTTAGAGGCGTTTTCGTGCGAGACGAGCTGCCGAATAAACCTAGACGGATTGAATGTGGGATATTGAATCTAGACGATTCTAAAGGAACCGGTCAGCATTGGTGCGCTTTCTTAAAGAGCGGTAATGAGAAAATATATTTCGATAGTTACGGCCTTCCTCCCCCTCTAGAACTGATAAAGTATTTACGCCGTCCAGTGTTATATAACAGCGAGCGAATACAACCCGATAACGAAGTATTTTGTGGTCATTTGTGTTTGTATGTATTGAAGATGGTGGGTGATGGAATGAATTTCCAAGAAGTTATAAACGGCTTGCATTAAAAATTATTATATATAAATATATATATAAAATGCCTGTCGATAAATTTGGTCACACCGCTGCTGGAGGAACATCACGAAGAGTAATCGTTGGAGGTGTTACTCTTAGCCAAGTAAATGCTAATTTTCTTCGATTGGATGGGACAAATCTGCCGACTGGAAATCTAAATATGAATGGATGTGTGATAAAAGGTCTCCCAGTAACGAATACTTCGACTGCCGGAATGGATGAAGCTTTAAGTAGGGGGCAAGCCATAGATTTCATAACGAATCACGACGATTCTCCGTCCAACGATAATCATTTAACGAATAAGAAATACGTTGATGCTTCGAAGGTGTCTAAGGCAGGTGATACAATGGCTGGCGACTTGTTCTTAAACGTTGGCTCCGATCGTCTGCGTTCAATGGGTTGTAAGGACTTGAGAGGAGAAAATAAAGAATTCACTATTTTCTTAGGTAGTATACGAAATAAACTACAATGTTCGTTAAACAATCCTATTACATTACAATCGACTGAAGGATTACTATGCAAAATAGGCGTAGAAAATATAATGAGAATCGGTAGAGCGTCTAACGATCGAAAAATCGACGTTTATCAAAATATCCTAATGAATAGTAATAATATCAACGATTTAAGCGATCCTCTTTCAGCTCAAGATGCCGCTACAAAGAATTACGTCGATAAATCTCTGAAAAAGTGCCATGTTGGATATATTCCTCCTTTGGAAGCTGATGTAAGTGTGACAGGATTCGTTGCTAGCGCCAGTTCTTGTTTTGCCGGAAGCAAAGCCTACCATGCTTTCACTAATCTCAAGGACGATGTTAACGCAGCTTGGAATTCAGGTGAAGATAATATGATTCCTTGGTTACAAATTAAATGTCCTGAGCCAGTTAAAATTTGGAGAATTGCGTTGAAAACAGTATCTGCATCTCTCTTTTATTTATCCGCTAGCAATGATGGAGCAGTGTTTGCACACTTACATGCATATGGGACTACTTCAGAGGCTGTTCCGACATTTTTTAATATTTCTACTACGAATGCGTATCAATATTATAGAGTTGCAGTAGAGACAAGAGGTAATGATCTACGAGGGATTCAGGTAATGCAATTATATGTATACGATGACTAATCTGCATTAAAAATTATTATTATATATAAAATGCCTGTCGATAAATTCGGTCACACCGATGTTAGTTCATCACAAAGAGTAATTGCTGGAGGAGTTACTCTTAGTCAAATAAATGAGAGTTTTCTTCGATTGGATGGAGCAAACATCGCGACTGGAAATTTAAAAATGGGTGGTCACAAAATTAAAGGACTACCAACAACGAAACCTTTGACAGCAGCAATGGATGAGGCTTTAAGTTGGGGTCAAGCCATTGATTTGATAACGAATCACGACGATTCTCCGTCCAACGATAATCATTTGACGAATAAGAAATACGTTAATGAACAAGTTGCATCGAAGGTGGCTAAGACTGGTGATACAATGACTGGTGATCTATTCTTAAACGTTGGCTCCGATCGTCTGCGTTCAATGGGTTGTAAGGACTTGAGAGGAGATAATAAAGAATTCACTATTTTCTTAGGTAGTATACGAAATAAACTACAATGTTCGGTAAACAATCCTATTACATTACAATCGATGGATGGATTTCGTTTTAGAATAAACAATGAAATCATGTTAGAGATGGTTAAGTCGACGCAATACAATATTTCATCTCAAATAAATGTGCATACAACCATCTTTATGCATGATGGTTACATTACAGGTCTACACAATCCCAACAGCGCCAGCGATGCAGCTACGAAGCAGTATGTAGATTCTATCACAATCGGTCCCGCGCTTAGCATTCATTCTTTAACTTGGCAATTCTTAATCGCTAAAACTCACACAAGAGTTACTTTCGATAGTGTAAGATTCAAAACCGATGGTGTCATAAGTGCGGGACTGACCCGTTTCACTCCCGGTAAAGCCGGATACTATTTCGTTTCGACGTACATAGAATTTGGTAACAGTAGTACCGCTCCTGGTAACGTCTACCTGTATAGAAATGGGGCGAATTACTTGCAAATTGCGGGCGGAGGGGGAACGGGAGCTGCGTTTAACAATTCAACCGGTAGTTGCATAATTTTCGTAACCAATACCGATTTTCTCGAGATATTCGCTTATTCGCACATCGCACTAAATATATTAGCTAGAGACTTTTCGGCAGTATTCTTACGACCTTAATTTCCTTGCTGATCGAAATAATAAAAGACTTCCAAAGGGCGGTGACCAATCCTCTCCCTCGCCGTCTCATCATCCACTGACCGTGTACTCATCATAGCTGAGTCGGCTTGTGGAACAGAAATCTCGTAACAAATTTCTGCCCCGGCGGGGAATTGAACCCCCGACCTCTTGGTCGACAGTCCAGCGCGCTAACCACTGTACTACCGAGCACCCCCCTCAGGAAATAATAAAAGACATCCAGAAAATTAAAAAGACATCTACTATCATCATCATCATCAATATCCTTAGGCTCAATGCCCGTAAGAGTCCGACGCCACTCTCTGTTTGAGTCTGTCTCGTGCCATGTTGCCCAGCTTCAACCGGTCCGGTCAGCAGGTCTGCTCCATACCATTAACATCTTGGAGCAGACCACATTGTCCGATTGAAGAGATTCGTGAAAAAGAGGCATGAAGGACAACGTGGGTCAATGCCCGTTGTGTCCCACGCTCTCTCTCCCGACTCTCTTCTGACATCGGTCTGTCCTGACCGACCTGTGCATGTCTGCTCCACATCATGACACCTTGAAGCATCTGGGTAGCTATGTCACTTGTGTCGTGGTTTTGGCGGATTACAATCGTCTTGGTTTTTCACTGCCAGTGTATCGCCACCCATCTGGCAAACCTTCCTCCTTTTGTCCGGGCTTAGGACCGGCACAGGGACTTTGTTGGTTCCCTGTGGCAGAGGATGGATGCAGTTTAAAGTCATGCCCAGGACAATTCATCAGCATACGATGGCATAATTATGAGTTTTTTATTTTACCAAAATGTGCTTGTTTGAACATTTGACTGTCTTGATCAATTCCATGAATTTATTGCCATGTCTGTAGGCCTAGACCAAAATGCCGAGAGCAAAGCAATTGGTCTAATAAAAAATATTCTTATCTTATCTTCTTCAGTTTGAGTGCATCTAGGGGCTTACCGTATACGGACTCGACTCATCGAATAAATACTTGCCGAATTAAAAAAATTATTATTATTTAAATTTTTTTTTTTTTCGATGGATCCACATCATCGGAAACCCGAAATGGATACCAAACGAAAATTTCTACTTGGCTGCGCTCCTGTTTTTACAATCATATCTGCTGGAAAAGCCCACGTTTTTAAGCATTCATACTCCTTCAAAAGAATTCTGTTGGGAACCACATCAGCATCAGCTGCAACTTGCAAGATTATGTGTATGAGTTTCTACACCAGGGACTGAACGCGTCGGATCCTGTAGGCCTATAATATGTGCTACAGGTCTTGTGGAGTTATTCCAGCCAACAGAGAGCTAGACAGCCAATCGCAACGTGATAAGGTGTGCAGGATGCTATGATATAATCGACGGCAATGAAATCATTCAGTCTTGTTACTGTTTAACGACACTGCCATATCAAAGATGATTAGTGTCGCCCTCCTCCTCTATCCAGACTTGAAACTGGCACTGGCAGCGTGCAACTAGTGGCGGAGTTCTTATTGCAATGGAAACATTCAGTCTTTAAGATAAGCATGATGTGGCCTATACATTTATAACATTTTGGAACCCTCAAAGCAAGTGGATTATATAATAACAATGACGATTTCTATGGCGCCGTACCGTAACATAGCCGTTACAAGGGCACCCCACATACTACGGTACCAAGTAAGCCTACTAACAGCAGGATAGGCCTTTCAAAAAGAAACGAGTCTTGAGTCCAGATTTGAAGGAATCAACTGATATAACAGCTGATTCGTAGTCTATGCATAGAGCCATAATGCTCGTCGAAACCAACATCACTCACATAA
Source organism: Lumbricus rubellus (assembly GCA_945859605.1). Lineage (NCBI taxonomy): Eukaryota > Metazoa > Annelida > Clitellata > Crassiclitellata > Lumbricidae > Lumbricus > Lumbricus rubellus. Next base: position 24,651,976 of record OX243814.1, read on the forward strand.
TCTAAACTTCTAAAGGATATGCTGGCCTGCGCACGCAGGTAGCTTGATTGCCACGCAAATTGATTCGAGTTTCTGGGAAAATAGAAGACGAGTCGACTAAAATAGCCTGAGAAACGTTTTTAACGACGTAAGGTTATTTCCACATTGACGATGAATCACATAGGGGGAGATGACGTATTTAAAGACATCTAAAAAGGTCTTTGGAGATAGCCCTTCTTCTGCCAACTATTCTGCAAACTGACGCTTGAAATCAGTCGCACAATTTATATATAAGAAGCAGCAGAGTTTCTTAGTCTAGACCCGCGAATCAGCCGTGGATGGTTGGATGTGTTAGCGACTCGACTTTCTCAGCCTCGGTCTAAAACAGCGGGTGAGTCACTGAGTCAACCTTTGTCGCACCGTTGTCTGACCTGGCAGACCTCCGTTCAGTAAGATCGTGATAGCTAAGTTCGCTAGGAGGCGCTAGTATATTATATAAAATTATCTGCTCCATACTACTGCGTGTTCGCTAGGAGGCGCTAGTATATGATATAAAATTATCTGCTCCATACTACTGCGTGTTCGTGCCTTAATGCAAGACATTGCAGCAAGACGTTGTAGGCCTAGCCTATGTCGAAAACCCTGGTGAATAGGGCGACGGTTTATGGAAACAAAAATACAATTGTATAAAAACTATTATTTATTATTGTACATATATTATTTATTTATTATTTGTTATTATTTATTAATTTATAACCTCTCTAAGTGGCCCAACTAATTAGGCCTATTGTCACAATAATGCTTAGACAATAGACAGGAAAGCGCTGAAGATTTTTCAGCCACAGCGTCAGCTTGGAGGTAGGCACTAAAGTAGGCCTACCTAAAACAGGGCGCTGAGTTTAATGCGTTCTAGTGTAGGACAACATATTAATATTTGGAGCTGGTTCAAAGTTAAGACGAGGTCTTCTTTAGTTAATAATTTGAAACATCGAATGATCGAAACCCAAGACACTGATTTCTAAAACAAAGGTGCTTTCAAAGAACTAAACAGTCAAGTTGAATTGTGAGACGATGCAGTTTATTGATTTTATGTTTCGTATCCATTCGTCGTCATATCAGAAGCTCAGTATCCAGCATATCCGTATCCGTGGTTGCGTCCGTGGCCACCGTATCCATGGTAACCGTAATTTCCACCAGTTCCGGGCACACCTTCCCACCGAGCGGTTCCTGTTCCCGAGCCAACGCGTTCAGCCACGTGATTAACGTACAGCTGACGTGCAGCATTTTGGTAGTTGGAAGCAACGCCATCTGGTCTGTTTTGAAGAAAGAACGAATCAATAATTTTCATTAAATTTTTTTAAACAATTTATTTGTCAGCAAATAATGCTATAGAGGAAAGTCACCACTGCCATGGCCTACTATAATTATAGAGCATAGGCGTAGGGGACATTTCAGGAGTGGGGGGGGGAAGTTTAACTTTTGCTCGAAAAATCTGACGACTTTTTAGTCGTCCGCCCGAAAAATCTGACGACCTTTATTATTATTATTTTTTTCGTCGTCCGGTCCAAATTCCGAAATTTCTTTATACATTTTTTCTACTTTTCCCGGACTGCTTGCCCGAAAAACCAGACTTGCTCGAAATTTGGGGGGCATTTGGACCCCCGTCTCCTACGTCTATGTTATAGAGCATAAGTAATTATATTTTTATGAGAAGACACAGTCTATCCACTTCTGATTCCTTTTAATCTGTCGTCAAATAAGAAACTTAGTATCCAGCATATCCGTATCCGTTGTTGTGTCCATGGCTACCATAGCCTGAACTTCCGTATCCATGGTGACCGTAATTTCCACCAGTCCCGGGCACACCTTCCCACCGAGCGGTTCCGGTTCCGGAGCCAACGCGTTGTGCCACGTGATTAACGTACAGCTGACGTGCAGCATTTTGGTAGTTGGAAGCAACGCCATCTGGTCTATGTAGTCAAATTATAATACCGAAACTTATCATTTAATATTTCAAAATATTAAGTAACAATATCTAGTCCAGGGGCGGATCCAGGGGGGGCTTATCCGGCCATGGCCCCCCCATTTAGAATTCCCATGTATCGTGCCCCCCCCATTTGGATTGAACATGCTGTGGAACAATGTATATATTGTACAATTTGGCCCCCCCTATTAACCTATTAAGAAATACCCATGCATTGCGGCCCCTTCCAAAAATTTGGCCGGATGACTAAAAAAAAAAAAGGTCATCAACTTTTTTGGCGGATACGACAAAGAAAAATTTTCCCAAGGCCAAAATTTTTTCCCGGACCCAAGACCGAAAATTTTTGGCGCCCCCGTCCAAAATTTCTGTATCCGCCCTTGATCTAGTCCCCTATAATTCCATGTAAGTTACCCTGCAAAAACTGTTGGTTAGCTAGAACTATAGGCCTATATGATTCTCCATCAAAGTATGTAAGTCCATAATTTCCTAATAATTATTAATTAGCTAATTTGTTTCGGAGTCAATAGAAACAACATGAATTGCCAAGTAAGTTGAGCTTACACATGTCTGAGTCCTGGTTCGTAGTGACCGTACGATGTGTCTTTCTCGTATCCAGCGAAGACAGCAGCCACCGTTGCAACGAGCAAAACCAAGAGGACCTTCATTATGACTTGTTCTGTCGACGGCAGATGACTACGTATCTTCGAAGTGAAAGCAGACTGAACTGTGATAACTGACCACATCGGAACGGACCTTAAATAGGCCTACTGGTCAGCAACATTTGTTCAACACTCTGCACTCCCACACGCATTGCATGTTAGACAGACATACAGAGAAGGACAAACAACAAACTAGGCAGAAACAGAAACGGACACGGATCGTCATGAAGACGTGAGGTGCATCTACTTGGACGCCGATTGCCAACAACAGATGGCAGCAGGTGGCTCACATCCATCATAAACGTAGGTACTATGCGTGTACATAGTTTTCGTTGCGTGTCGTAACAACGGTAACACGATGCAACAATTACATAGGCCTGCACACATATCCTATTGTTAGTTCGTGTAGGCCTACCAGAAACATCATCCATTGTTCAAATAAATTAAATTGTTCTCTTATTGCTGCTAAATGAGTTGCTATAATAGGTTACAGGAGAAGGAATAGCCTATTTAGATTCTTGGAAATAGAAGATGATTGGTTGTTTTAGCCTATTTTGAAATCGGGAAATTGAACTAATTACAGCCCATGTAAACTTGTAAGATGCATCAGAAAGTTCCAGCAATGAAGCTGTCGGTAATCTTATAGCAATGTCTCTTCGATTCCAAAACGAATCAGCATTTTAATATTGCACACGTATTTCGTCATGATGGTTTAATTATAGCAAAACTGTGCATTCAACTCAGTTTAGCCACAATCATGCCAGGTTCAGAAGTTTAGCATGAAATAGAATGACGTGGATTGTTATTAAAAACTGATAAATTGTCTGGTGGGTTGGTGAGTTCCTCAACGATCCGATCATTCCGATGGATATGCTAGAGCTGAGGTGAACCAATCAATAAATCACCGATGATCAATTGACTTAATGAATCGATAATTAATTAATCATTAATGTGTGGGGCGCGGTGGTGTAGTGGTGGCGTCTTTGCCTTGAAGCCGGAAGGTTCGAGGTTCGAATCCACCTCGCCGCGTAAGGACCTTGGGCAAGTCCTTCACTCACAATTGCTCAGCGCTTCGGCGTGAAACTCCGATGCAGTGTCCGCTCTGCATCGGGAGCGCCTCTGAGTAGAAAGAGCTTGAAGGGGCGCTATAACAAGTGCACATACATACATACATACATACATATTAATGGCTGACGTCGGTTTATTATAATTAACTCAAACTGTTACATGGAAATACTTGCAACGCAGGTATTCGAATTGTGTAACACTGTAGAGGATGGCGTGTTGCCAACGATTCATAATTATACGAAGTCTAGCCAAATGGCGATGATACAGGTATTCGACGCCTCTCTCTCTCTCTCTCTCTCTCTCTCTCTCTCTCTCTCTCTCTCTCTCTCTCTCTCTCTCTCTCTCTCTCTCTCTCTCTCTCTCTTTCTCTCTCTGTATGTTTCTGCATCTGTCGATTCTGTCCCTATCTCTGCTTCCGTGTCTGTCTCTGTCTGTCTGCCTCTGTCTCTCTCTCTGTGTGTCTCTCTCCATCACTGTCAATCTGTCATACGAAGCACTTGCATGTGAAGGCGAAGTGCCGGACAGTTGACATACATGTAAGCCAGATGGTTGAGTATAAAAGATCCAGTCTGCCGTTCTGATTTTGTCACAGTTCAATCTGCTTTCGCTTCCGCTACTTCTACAAGTCAACTGCCATCTACAGAACAAGTCATCATGAAGGTGATGCCCCCCCATTGCGTCACGGTCCATGTTTGTCTATCTTACTGCTTCCGTCTCGGTTTTTTGTTTGTCCTTCTCTGCCTGTCTGACCTGGCATGTAGAAGTGCAAAGCGCTGAACAGATGTCACTGTTGTTAGGCCTATATAAGGTCCATTCCATTCTGGTCAGTTATCACAGTTCAGTCTGCTTTCACTTCGAAGATACGTAGTCATCTGCCGTCGACAGAACAGAGGATTTTGTCGCCAAGCTTATGCTCTAACATCTAAACCCCATTCGATTCTTCCAAGGGTTCCTGTGTCATCCTGATAATCCGTAACAAGTCTAATTACGGTGGTCATGGCAATATTAGACAACTTCAAAGATCTCTGCCGGCTTGCTTCTTTCTATCTTCACCAAGCAAGCACCAAAACTTGACTTGACTATTATGGACTTCATGTGATGTAGGTCTAAAAGCCATTTCCTCCAGCAGACTGTTCGTTGTCAGGTTTTTGTATGGCACCGAAATATCTCTAAGTTTTTATGTTACATGACAATCTGAATGCAGAGGCCCTAACGCCTTTTGAAAATCTAATTTATGCTGTAATTCCTTTCCTATCTTTTGTCCTTTTCCGCTTAAAAACTCAAATTTAATAAACACCTAATAATGATAAACGAATTAGACCTAAGTACAATTAATGCATGTTCAAAACTTCAAATAGGCCTACCTACAATCAAGATTCCACCAACATTCAATCTGCCTACACGAATATTGTGTAGGTATAATAGTCGTCTTACACCGTGTTCTATAATTAAAGGCTACAAGGAATGCACAAGCTTCGCGGATTTACTTGACTACCGATAAACTAGCTGTTTCGAAGAGATTCCCGCCGTGAAGTAGGCCTAATAGAAATGGCTGCTAGCAGTTTATGAGACATTTTGGTTTAAACCAAACGACATTAGCCATTTAAAACACCTATCTATTTTCAAAATGTGATATTTGTGTTGCGTCTGAAGCAGATTATACATGTAGGCCTACTTATTCGACAGTCTAAAAGAATTTCTGGAGTGAAAACAATAAATCTGCTTTGCGTCAGTTAAAAGGCGATTTTGATATAGAATCTCAGTAGAAAATTTATTAGAGGCTATTTAAATTTCTGAATGAGCCGTCTAACTATTTTTATAAACACATTATTAAGTTACGGTAGGCCTAAATGACCATATAATGTGTCTGAAAACAATGATCCAATATTTAATGGGGGACTCTGTGGGAAATGGCAACCACTAGAGGCGCCACGTTGCCATGTTCCTTTTTGAACTTGAAACAAGAACTTCCGGCAAATCGTGTGCCTTGGTTACTGTTGTTTAGTTACAAATACTGATCAAAACTTAAGCAGATTAAGGAGATTTTAAAGAATGCTTGCGTATTGATGCGTGCCAAAATGTAGAGGAAAAGGAGGTCACAAGTTTCCGAAAGATATTCCGTTGAGATGGCAGTGGATTTCAGCACTAAAATATGGCAAATGGCATCCAACTTCACGGAGTTTGGTATGCCAGTCTCATTTTATGGACGAGGACTACACTGATATGACGAGCTACGGTAAGTTATTTCGGAGGGCGAAACTGCACAATCGGGGACCGCTATTAATAGATTTTAGGCGTCGTGGGGGTCGGTTAGGGCTCAGGTTAGGCATCGTGAGGGTCGGTTAGGCGTCGTGAGGGTTGGTTAGGGTTAGAATTAGGGTTAATGTCGTCATTCTTTCCAATAAATTGAAAATAGTACGTAAGATCTATTAATAGCGGTCCCCGATTGTGCAGTTTCGCCCAGAACTATAATAGGCCAGCTTGCTAGTTCACTTTAGTTCACCACCATCAACAATAGCCTAAGAATAAACATAACGGGTGTAATTTGCAAGACATTCTCTGTACTTGTAATCTATGCTTTTAAATCTAATGTTCTAAAAACAACCAATGGTAAAAGCAGTAACACGGTAATTTCTATAAAACATTTGATATTTATTGCCATTACTAATAGGTGTGGTGGTAACACATTTTTTTAAAGCTTTTTGCTGACATTTTTCAGTTACAAGCCGCTAAGCAACAATAACATTATAATACTAAGGGATATGGTTTGCAAGACATGTCCTGTACTTGTAATCTAGGTCTTTAAATATTTTGTAAAACTACCAAGCTTGGAAGCAATAATTTTATTATGTTATATTGCTCAGTGTAATGGTGAAACATTTTTAGTTGTTTTGCTGTCATTTCAGTAGAAACCACTAAAGAATAATACAGTAATTAAAAGTCAATATTATTTATCATTATTACTAGGTGTGGTGATATGAACAGCTTTATATATGTTTGGCTGTCTTTTTCATGTTAAAAATCACTAGGCAATGATGTAGTATTTAAAAGTATTATAACACTTGATGCTATTTATTATAATTATTTTGCCGCAAAAACCTGAAAATGTTTTACTGTCATTTTGCAGGTTACAAATCACTATAAAAAGTGTTGAGACAACAGTCAGCGGTCCCTGAGTCGGTCTACTTGGACTCCGCAACCTTCTGCTAAGACTTTGTGTCGAACACGACTAAAGACTCGGTGCAATAAAAAGAGGAAAAATCACAAGAATTTTCAGAGAGTAAAATCAACAATCTGAATATGGATAATGATTTAACTGTTGGTTGGGCAGTTGTAGTAGTTTCAGAGTCTACACTTTCCAGAAGCAAACAGCTGACAGATGCAAAAAACTCAGACAGTGGAGGAAGCCATACAGACAACTCATGCATCTGTCCAAACTTTGGGAAAACAATCACGTACAGTCTTGTCAATTAGTAACAATGATAAGGCAGTTAATTTTTACACAAGACTGGAAAACTATGCCAAATTTCAGTTCGTGCTGCAAGTTTAGGACCAGAAAAGCCCAGCATCTCATTGCTTCACTTTTCATGGGTTTGATGTGTGTGTGTGCATGTGAAAGTCAAGTGAATAATGTGTTTTGTACTAGGATTTGCTTCATGTCACTTGAGTGGAGGGAGCTGAAAATGTGGCCCTAACGTGATTTGGTGAATTTTTACGCCTTCTGATTTCTGGGGAAAATTCCTAAAGACATGTATCGTATTAGATGGGACTGAATGTGCTGTAAGAACTCAAAGCTCCCCTTAGCCCAACAAGCAACATTTTTAACGTATAAGAATCGTAGTATGTTAAAAGCGAACAGTGGCTTTCCCAGTTTATGTTATTCAGTGGAATCCATTTTGGCATGTTGTACAGGACATGTTTGCATTATTCGATGTGCAGGTTAATATTCCCACGTTCTTTATAAATAAAAATCAAAAGCAATCCTACACGACCACAAAGTAAGCAGCAAAAGAGTTCACATTGGTCTTTGCAAAATATACTAAATTTTAACACAACCAATGAACCATTGTGAAACACAATTGCCATCGAATATAATATTTGTTTGTTACATGCTATGTAATTTTCCCAGTCGCATTGTTTAAGAAATGCTTAGAATGTGACATTGCTTGTGTAGTGCAGAATCAGGTTGCGATATTACTATCAGATCTACATTAAATATGTTTTAAAAGTTAAATGTGTAATACCGGTAGTCTATAAAAGAACTTGTTAAGGCAGGCTTTTTTTAAACGATAAAAGAAATGTTCTAGAGTTGAAGGCATGCACTGCCACAATGAAGTCGACATCACATGAAACAATAATACAATTCATGTCCGCTAAAGTGTAAACAACAAAAAAACATCTGTGTCTTCCTAAACAGAAGAGTTCATCCTGAACGTGGTAATAATAGTTGTGTGTTTTGCTTAAAGTAATTTGGCCATCACTGTCTTCAAGGAAGTAAACAGACATGGAAGAAATATATGGGTGATTTCTTGCACTGAAATGGCACTTAACTTCCTTCAACAGTGGTCAGCATTGATCAAAAGTCTCAAGAACTGCGAAGGTATCCATGGGTGACTAGCTGAAATGAAAACCCCACAATCAAGGCAGTATGATCCATAGGAGATCGTGCCTTCCTATACCGCCTGTCTAGAGACCGGCACTCCACGTCAAACCATGGAGAGAGTGGGCAGCGCTGGACTTTGGCCTGGCGAGTGGGAAGAAATCGGTTGATGAGGTCTGTGAAGATGTCGGCAACCGGCACGTCCTCCAGGGTCGATGGATCAGCGATGACTGGTATATCGAGAAGCGTAGACTTGAAGGCTCCGCCAGTCATGGAAGTCTAACGAAGTATATAGGACAGTGCTTTGATGAGGAGCGGGATGGATGTGACGATGAGGCCATGATCGGAGATGGTAGGTATTACTGGAATCTGTAACAAGAAACAGACATCTTTGCAATGACACCTGCTTGAAAGCAAAAGAGAAATACATATGAGGCCATTAGTGTTAAGCCGAACATTGCTGTAAAGCTGACCTGCTTGTCGTGCTATAGTGGGCCGTATTTCGTATAACCTGTACTGTAATCACTCTGCGGTTTGTCAGATTGAATCATTAAAGAATAATATTGCTAATTCATTCAATTCGAAAATTTATATAGTGTCCTTCAAGAAGCCTAGCTACTTAGAGGCGCTCTCAGCCCAGCCACGGCTAAAAAAGTAAGGTCTTGAGCAACTGGTAGAAAGCAGGCAAATTATTTCGACATAGTAAGCGCAGTGCAAGCGGAAGCCCATTCCATGTGGATGGGTCAATAACTGAGAAGAATCAACGCTGTCTGGTAGAAGACCGAGTTCGAGGGACCAGCAGCTCCCCAGTAGGCAAACAGCACTTTCTCTAAATACAAATCAGCAGAGGTGCAAATATATTAACTTGACACATTAAGCCTAGGGTTTACCGCTACTCGTATGCAGGGCCGTAGCAACAAAGAACGTGGCCCCCTCCGAACACAAGTCCAGGGTGGCGATTGGCGAAGCCCCTTACAATGCAGACACCAAAATTCGGCATTTATTTTATGTAAACAGGGTTCATATCATATTATGTATAGGTCTGCAGTGAATAATTCGTATTTACATCACGGTTTTGTCGGTGAATCCCACATGGATTGCATGAGCAATGGCTTCAATAAAATAATGTCAATCGCCGTTATAGGCCTACCATTCATTTTTGGTGACTTTAGGGGCCCCTTCCTTTCGGGGGCCCCTTCGGTCGGATGTCACGGAAGGCGGTCGCTACGCCTCTGCTCGTATGTGTTTTACGTATGCGCTAAAACCGTCCTTAACAGTTGGGTTTGGAAGCACTACTGAGTAGTTACCTTGAAGGGGTGCTTCATAAATTTTGGTAGACGTTTACCTAAAGGCTAAATTTCCGTACAGAATGAAAGATGACTAATGTATACAGCGTAATGTTGCGTGAAGTCAGATGCGTTTAGTTATTTCGTTATCTTACCGCTCAAGAAGCTCGTGTCATCTCCAGAACTCTTGGTTTCTCTTTGCCTCAACTCGACTTCCAACATTTCTTCCAAATTGCGTAATTATCCATGATGAAATTCAAATTTAATTCTAACGCGAATCTATCGATCATAACAACATCATAAACACTGAAACCGGAACTGCCTAGTCAACGAATGTGCATAGTGGCGCCACCAATTTTCCTTAAAGGAACTACTCACAGAGTCCCCTATTGGGCGCTGCAATTTTCTATGCCATTTAAACACTAGGTCTACATTGTCTACAACAGTACTGGAGCATCTCTTACATGTACCTCAATTTAACAGTAGTGTTTGCTAGCGTAGAACTTTATTGACCAGTGTAATAAAATTTGATGCAACGAATCAACGATTGAATATAAACTCAACAACACAGCCAAGACCAGCAAAACGCAAATTTTGGGAAACAAATGTCATGCAAACTCAATCGTTATTTCCACTTCAGGGCAGGGCTGTTTTCAAGGAATTTGTAAAACTGCACAACCCCTTCTTTCTCTTTCCATCCTCCATAGTAGGCTAAATCACTTCCAATCGGAAGCCAATGATCTCTTTGCTAGTTTTAGCTGCACAGAAGTGCTTCGACAGCTGCACAAGTCCATTTAGAACTGCACATTTTGTGTACAACTGCACGTTAAAAAAGCCTTGCTTCAGAGTATTCAGACTCCATCTTGGTGCCTTTTAGTGCTGGTGCAAATGAGCTAGCAGTTAAATTCACAAAACATGGAGTAAATAATTCATGAGAGGAGTAATTCGTGGAAGTTTCGTATACATACACTCCTTCAAACGCCCGCTCCTTCCTCAACATGTGACATGATCTTTACAACGATTCACAGCGCTACCAATTGGTCCAATACGATTGCGATTTGTGTTCTGTTCTAAACGATTAATTTGGCACCACAGCATATAGACCTGTGTCACTTTCGAGCATCACTTGGACCTGAGATCCGATCAATTACAACAATGTGTCTTGTCAGAACATCGTATCGTATGGCATTGTCTCAGACTGGCAGACATTGGTGCAAGGCCGAATGCGATTTAGGCCTATATACCCGAATGGAGATCTTACATCAAATGCGAAAGTTATGGGATACCTGCTTTGGACCATACATGGAGTCAGATAAGCGAGCCTAGCAAACGATTGAAGAGGAATGAGACAGAGGACAGGGAGTTCAATAAGGAGTGAGTTGCAGCAATCTAAACGAGAGCAGATGAATGGAAAGCTATAGGGTGATAATCTGTATCATGGTAGTAAAGACCGATAGCGATACAGATCATCAGCCGCCTCACTCGAAAATGTCAGAACCATGTCAAACTCGATGATAAGCATTGTGTTCAGCGAGAGTGAGAGAGGGTCAAGAGTGACACCGAAGTCCCGAAGACTACACTAGATATTAGGGGAATGATGGGAATGTCAGCAACATATAATCGATCTTGTAGTAAGCCGATGCTTAGACCAGACCCAATAGGTAGGTCTTACCTACATTTAGACAAAGACGATATGGATACTCGTCAAAAGGGGGTTGCTCGTAGATGGCCATGTTCAAACTCGTCCTTATCTTTCCAACTTCAAGTTTTTTCAGCCAACATCTGTGAAGTACATATGGCTAAACGACTGATAACAGTGAAAGCGTGATTGAAATGAACTTTTCAAATGAACTGCATTACAGAATGAAAATGTGAAAATGAACTTTGGAAAGAGAAGTCTTGGCCATCATTATTCGTGGTGTGTCAAATTCAATGCTCTGAACGCCATTGCCTGACAAAATGGAACGTTGAGGCTTTGCGTATTTCGTCCTTGCAAACAAGTTAACTGGATCATTCGGTTCCAATAATTCATAAATCGTGTTCATGAAATAAAAAGCAATTTTTGAAAAGTTTGGACGTTTTATATTTGGTTCCAGCATTGGCCACTTCGACTCAATTGTCGTTAACACTGATTCAGTTTTCAAATCTCTTACAACTATAATTATGATCAAAACAGTGGGATTTAATGTTGTCCACAGCTTAACATCGCAATCTGGTCCCTAATAATTTGATTCTTTCCTTCAGCAGTAGGCTACAGCACGCAAACCAGTAGATCATCGACCACCGATCCAAAGAAAATAGGCCAATGTCCGTCATAAGTTGTTTGTGATTTTCCACATCATCGCCACCCTATTCAACTATCACCTATGTCATAACTGGATAGATAGATTTAGACAAAGAAATTTGCTGCGATGTCTTTGGTTAACAATTTGAATAAGTAAAACACAACGGTGATTTTTAGGCAAAAGTGTTTTGAAAGAACTGAACAGTCAAGTTGTATTGTGAGACGATACAGTTTATTGTTTTATGCTTCGTATCCAATGTTATCCATTCGTTGTCATGTTATCATAAGCTTAGTATCCAGCATATCCGTATCCGTGATTGCTTCCGTGGCCACCGTATCCATGGTAACCGTAATTTCCTCCAGTACCAGGTACGCCTTCCCAACGAGCGGTTCCTGTTCCGGAACCAACACGTTCGGCCACGTGATTAACGTAGAGTTGACGTGCTGCGTTTTGGTAGTTGGAGGCAACGCCATCTGGTCTGTTACGAAGAAAGAGCGAATCAATGATTTTCATTAACAGAAATTTAAAGCAGGGCTGTTTCAAAGAAATTTTTAGAACTGCACAACACTTTCTTTTCTTTCCCATTCTCCATGGTAAATTATTCCAAATCGGAAGAAAATAGCTTTTTTCAATAACTTTTCACTGCACAGAAGTAGGCCTACTTCTACAACTGCACAAATCCATTTAGAACTGCACAATGTGCAGTGCACATTTTGTGTACAACTGCACGTTAAAAAGCCCTGACTTAAAGCAGTTAAAAGCCAACGCTTTATTTGTCAGCAAATGATGCTCTAGATTAGATTCACCATTGAATGCATATAGCACATACGTTGAGCCGAACCAACGGTGTCGCATTCCCTAAACAGTATACTGATAACGTTTAAAAAATTAGTCTTTTAGAGAGCATCATGCAAATCCAAAAACTTAGTTGAAAGACATGTCCTACAACGGGTTTCGGGTTGGTACCAAAATAAGGTAATGATGATGTAAACTTTGAAATCAACAAAGCAGCAACACGAATTATATCTGCTGTCGATATAAGTTCAGCTTACACATGTCTGAGTCCTGGTTCGTAGTGACCGTACGATGTGGCTTTCTCGTATCCAGCGAAGACAGCAGCCACGGTAGCAACGAGTAAAACCAACAGGACCTTCATGATGACTTGTTCTGTCGACGGCAGATGACTACGTATCTTCGAAGCGAAGGCAGACTGAACTGTGATAACTGACCACAACAGAACGGACTTTATATAGGTCTACTCTACAGTACTGGTCAGCAACATCTGCTCAACAATTCGGGCTAGCACACGCATCACGTGACACATTCGGATACTACAGGCAGTCAGACAATTGGATGCAGAAACGGACACGCAGCGAACATCCGGTTGCACACCGAGTGCAGCAACTGATGGCCGCAGTTGGCACACAAGCCACACTCCCTCCACAAATAGTTGACTAAATACCATTGTACCGATACAATGTTTCACAGCATGCAATCAACTATAATACGCCACATATTAGACCATTGTCACAGCCTCACAGGTTAATGAATCAAGGCAATGCACCAGCGTAAATTTTTGATTTTGTATTGCTAATTGAGACATCGATGGGTTGAAGCATATGGATATCTTGGCACTCGTAACGTTTTAATTGCATAGAGAATGACACTTTGCCAATAATTCATGTGAATTCAGGTTTAGAAAATGCAGGTAATTAGGAATTTGAGACCTCCCTTCGCGCACGCTGCTGTATGCCTGTCCATTCTGTTTCAATCTGTCTGTCTGTCTGTCTCTGTCTGTCTGTCTGTCTGTCTGTCTCTATGTCTCTGTTCTATGAAGCACGTACATCTGAAATCAAACGTCGTACAGTTGACGTCTATCTTTATAAAAGTCCGTTCTGTTGTGGTCAGTTATCATAGTTCAGTCTGCCTTCGCTTTAAATCTACTTAGTCATCTGCCGTCGACAGAACAAGTCATCATGAAGGTCCTGTTGGTTTTACTCGTTGCAACGGTGGCTGCTGTCTTCGCTGGATACGAAAAAACCGAATCTTACGGTCATTACGAACCAGGACTCAGACACGTGTAAGTTCAACTGATAGGTAGGCCTACAGCGGCTGTAATTCATGCTGCGTGTGTTATTATTGTAAAGTTTACATTATTTGTCACTTTGCATAATATTTTTCTATTCGTAATCAACAATGGAATACGAGCCACGATTTCAAGAAAGATATCGCCCTTTTAAAAATCTTTAGAATCGAAATCAGGTCCAAATCTAGGTAGTCAAATTGAACTCTGAAGTTTGTATACTAACATTCTCACTGTGCTTTTACTTAATCTACATAATCAGTTCAATAGCCTAGGTTTACAACTATAGCCTACGAATTGTAGGCTATATGATATTTTAGTCTTATAGGCCTGTGTCAGAATGTCGCTGACGTCGCATGTCAACATGGCTTACGGGTATTTCCCATAATAATAATAATGGTAATAATAATAATAATAATAATAATAATAATAATAATAATAATAATATTAATTCCATAATAATAATTCCATCTGTCTGCAGCGCTACAATGCCATCGCTTTTCGTGGTCCCTTTAATATTGTCGCGGAGGACGAGGCCTGATTTTCTTTACATTGAATAACAGCTCCTATCATAATTTTTTGAAATCCCGAGGGATCCTAGGTACCTCGGGTAAAAAAAAAAAAATAATAATAATAATGATAATAAGTAGAACTGAAACAAGATAACAGTAACACAGCAGTAACACACAAGGGCGCCTTAAAAGCAGCTAACCAATTCTTTCAGAATGATTCCTATAACGACTTGCCCGTACTTTTCCGTCATATAATAGGCATACCTTCGATCCATCCATCAGGAAGAAAAAGAAAGCAAGATACTGAACCAAATCTAATAAGTCTGATCAGAATTCTATTTGTCTAAAAAACTTCTAGACGAGAAATATTCAGAGGATCAGGTCGCGAAGAAAATGTTCAAAACCTCGTTCAATTCTTGTAGGGTTCCTGTGTTTTCCTGCTGGTTTAATGTCAGAATAATTACCTTGAAATTAATTAGGCCTACTAAATAGGATTTGGATTTAGTGAAAATGTATTTTGCAAGGCTTAGAAAACTTAACCCTATATTGCACAGCGAAAATCATGGGTGATAAACTTTCACATTTTATGAAAGTAAGTTGCGCATATGCGAAAAATATGCTGTTTGCGGCGTTTTTTTGCAAATTGATTTGCATTCGCGAGATGGCGATAGCAGAAAATCGGATTGTTGCCCCAGGTCAACACTGTCCCACATCCCATGAAAGTGTCATGTTGCCTGGGGGCTACAGTGTGCAATATAGGGTTAATGATCCGTCTTTTTGTTAACAGGCCAGATGGCGTTGCCTCCAACTATCAGAATGCAGCACGTCAACTCTACGTTAATCACGTGGCCGAACACGTGGGTTCTGGAACTGGAACCGCTCGATGGGAAGGCGTACCCGGAACTGGTGGGAATTACGGCTACCATGGATATGGTGGCCATGGCTACGATGGCCATGGACGCAACCACGGATACGGATACTAGATTTTATCTAGTATAGTTTTATTCGACGATGATTGGAACAGTTTGATACCTCGCAACAGTAATGCAACATGTGTAATGAACTTAACGGATCAGATGAACAATCTATCGAAACGTTTTTATTTTGTCCTGAAACAAATCATGAATTTAATAATCAATTAAAATCAATACGTCTGTGTTACGGCTAATTTTAAGTAGAAGTGAAACAAGATAATTAGTCATGATGTTGTGTCATAACAGTTTCCTCAAAGATCTCTGTCAGATTGCTTCTTTCTACCTTGAGATCTCGATCTCACAACTTCCTGGGTTTTTCCTATCGCTCCTGCGGCATTTGACTCAAGCGAGTTAACGATACTATCAATGCAAACATAATAATAGTATTGAGCCTGTCTCGGGATTATTTTAACCAACAATCTCCACTTTACCAACATCATTAGTCATTATGCTGTTTTCTGGGTGTGAGGACACTGCCAGACATACATGTAGCATCGAAGATGAACGTCACTGTTATGGATTTCGGTCACTTCACTTGATGTTGCTACAGTTCTTAAGCAGATCTTCCTGCAACTGATGTGCGACGCTAATATATTTCGCTATAGACATTGCCTTTCAATCTGAAAGCATAAATATGTCTCTTTCCAGCTCACTTTTAAACCTCAATTTGCTGTCTGTTTTATAATTCTTTTCATTCTAGATAATTTATTCAATAAATGATTTTATAATGACATCAGTGACTTTCGCGGAATCTTCGAAGATAAGGAACGACTCTGCCAAGCTGCGTAGGGTACAAAGGTCATAATATTGTCGGGGTAGATGAGCCTTAGCAATAAGAAAGTTTGTTTAGAATTTCTATGCTATACATGTAATTATTTTCACGTTAACAGACAGATATAATCATTCACGTCTTGATGCCTGACACTATGGGTTAGACTAGGTTTTAAGTAAATCTAGTAGGTCTATTATAAATTAGTAGTCGAGGCCGTTATTACTGTAGTTCCAGACAATGGCCAATAAAATTCCATTAGAAGTAGGCCTACATCAAAATTAATTACAATGGAATCAGATTCCATATTGATCACTAAAATGGCCAATAAAATTCAATTAGAAGTACATCAAAATTAATGAAAATAGAATCAAATTCCATATTGATCACTAAAACGGCCAATAAAATTCAATAGAAGTAGGCTACATCGAAATTAATGAAAATGGAATGAAATTACATAGGCCTATTGATTACTAAAATGTCAAGTGGTCTAACATTGTAGGAATGAAAGATTGGCAGTAAGCAACGGCGAATTTACAATTTAGTCAAATATAATTATCGGCTGCGTATAAATAGAATGTTTCAGCCTGGTGGGCCTAAACCAGCAATCTGGAAGGAATTGCAGTTTAACTTTCATTGTCTATTGTCACAATAATGTCGTCAATTCCGGCCACAGTCTTATCTGGCTTCACCGCTGGTTTCTTGCGTTGCCACCAAATCATCACCAACGAATAAGTGAGTTCGATGATTTCTGCCGCAGTTGGGACGGAGATGCCAAGCCAGAGGTTGAATGATCCTCCGAGATTGGAAGCCAGAGTTTCCCAGGTGATCGCTGGAACGTCAGTCACGAGATGGACGATCTTCTTATCAAACCTGACGAAGACCTGCATGAAGTTCTCTTCGATCAGGTGTACCCTTCGAAGTCGTTCCAGAACCTCTTCGGAGGTCAGATTTCCAGATGCCTTCGCTCGAGCGATATCTCCGTAGGCTGAGAATTCAGGAATGTTTCTAAGGAACTTTTCATAGAAGCTCAACTGGTTGTTGGGGTTCGGCCAGTTGGATACTGTCGACACCGTTGTTTCATATGTTGTCTCAAAGCAAAGAGGTCGGCAGTCGCATTTGGTTTCGTCGGGTAGGAAATTCCACATGCATTTCAACTGGAGCAATCCTCGGTTAACATATTCGACGATGTCATCTGAGTTTGCCCTCAGCGAATCAGTGAAGTTGTGGCAGAACTTGTGGTTAGCAAGACGAAGGTTTTCTTCGGTGAACTGCATGTAGGGATCGATACAGCCACATTTTTCAATCACCTGACGCTGGCGGCACAGAGATAGACAGGAAGCAATGTCGTAGACGGGTGAATTGGGACCATGATGCTCTATGCAGTTGCCATAGGGTGAGGGGAGACGGGTTGAATTCGTCTGCTTCAGTAAAATGGTCGTCTCCGTTCCGGGTGAAATTGAGATTGCCGTCAATGGATCTGGAAGCGTTCCTCTCCGGTGGACCATGACGCGTACTCCGGCCGCACAAGTGTAGCGGATCCAGGTTGCGAAGGAGTCAAAGACGTTCGTCCTGAATGCGTTGATGAAAAGTAGCATGCCGAGTGCTGCAGGGGCACGTGATTGAACCCCACTGCGAATGGTCTGACACCACTGAAGGGGCGGTACAAGCCGAAAATGAACGTCGCAATAGCTTGGCTGATAGAGGTCCCAACTGTACGAGAGACACTGGAACGAAATGTTCTGTGTGGAGTCTGGTGGTCGAGATAACACAGCGGTATGAGCATTGAATGTGACAATTGAACTCAGGTCAGTCCAAATCTCATCATTGGTGTTCAATATTGTTTCATCGTATCGATGTCTCGCAGATATGCCGCATAGCTTTGTAACTGGTTGAGGTCAGACAGCTGAAAGAGACTGCAGACGGTAACATCGGGAAATTCGGGGTCTTTGAATTCGACTCCAGAGTTTCTGATGACGTTGAATCTGGAGTAGCTGATGGCCACGGCTGAGATCTGATAGAGGAGAACGCCAAAGCAAGAGACAAGCGCCACCATCCAGAAGACCCGGACAATTCTCCTCTCAGCTCTGACTGTCCGACTAACGCCTTTGATTGTCGTCGTCTCTGCAAATCGTCGAAGCTCCTGACGAATTTCAGTTGCCATGACCGTCCTTCTGCTCAATTATTGTCTCTTCGTAAAATACAGTTCGTCTTTTCGAACAGTAGGATATACCGGTAATGTTCCTTATTTGTTGCATCTGTCCAGATGTATGTGCTGAGTTTCCTCCTTGCGTTGCCTATGCATATGGGTCTATCTGTAATCTACTCTATAGCCTACTTGCATTGATCTACTATCCCCTAGACTGAATGTCTATAAATAAATCTGTGTGCAGATATTTATTCTGTCGAAACATTCAGTTTATAGGTCGACACAGAAATCTTTTTAAAATGCTTTTATTTTATTATATAATTTTAAAAAATTGCTTTTGTGTATGCCCACAAATCTTCCATGATTCTTTTACTTGAATTGTTTAAATACAATCTGCTTTCGATGCTAAACCTTCTTTTACCACCGACGCTCAGAGAAAATTGTTGGAAACTAGCCTGTCTACCTTACATCATTCTGAATTCCACTCTAACGTCGTTACCTGTAGGAGCATATTCTTCTGATGCAGTCTCTGCCAGTTTCAAATTTATATCCACAATTTCCTATTTACTTTCCACATACATGTACGTCGCTCTGTTGTTGCTCCAGTTTCACAGTTAAAAGAACATCTAGCGTCTAATGTGTTAGCTTGGACGAACATAATAATAATAAATAACACTTCGAACGAGGCTTGTTGACTAGGCTACTGGTCTTACATTTTACGCAGTCACACACCCTAATGCTCCAATATTGGTCGTTGCCAGTATGCGCATTAATGGACGGACTCCTGTATGACATCAATGAAATTTGCCTGAAAGCGGTTTATTTGAGAATGGTTTAGTCTAAATTTGCAAAATTGATGCTATGCTTGTACAGCTGCAGTTCATGAAAATAATACATATCGATCAGTTAATGGAAAGGCTAATAAAGAAAACATTTTGTCATCATGATGACAAATACCTTCTCTCTTGTTATGACAGCTAAAGGTTATGGTCATCAGATCCATTTCCACTCTACTAATCCATAGGTCCCATTACCAGGTCACGTGATCTTTTCTATTCTTCCAGGGACATCGTTCGCTACAGTACCGGTTGGTCATACTTGATCAGGACTTTCTGGTGGTCCTCGTCTTCCGGAACACAAGCATCGTGCTCGACAAATCTGCACTTCTGGGATTGCGACATGGTCTGACTCAGACTCAGTCTCCGTTCTTATCCAGATGGTCATGCTGCTGAAACGGACCATCCTTCTGAAGCACTACATGTACTATAGAAGCATCTTATTACAGGTCTCACTATAGAAGTCCAAGTCTCGCAAGTAACTGTTGGGGATTGAGGAGCGTGCAGTTTATAGAGCAGCAGCTAATACGTGTATTGATCTGCTCAGATATATTATTTATGCCGGGGTTCAACAGCTTTTATCCAGAGAAACTGTGACACCGCCCTTCGTCACCAAAAATGTCTCCCACACCGAATACTCGAATAAGGGATCTTTATGTTGCGGTGGAAGGTCTTAAGAGAAAGGGGGAAGATAGGCGGCGATAGTTTTCTTTTTAACCAATTCAGCGTTTGTTATTCTTCAGACAGCAACTAAAATATATCAGGATCATACGCGACACAAAACACGAACACAAGATTTGACTCGACGGATAGAAGACTGACAGCGTTGTTGATGACCAGAATTAGGACAACCGTCAAAATGCAAAAATTTCTTCAAATCAAATTGTGGTAAATTTACTTAGAGGCTCATAGGAATCTCGTTAAACCATACTGTCAGTGCAGAGGTTTATTTTCATTTGAGACGATGTACTGGAGCCTTTCATCCTAATGGTTTCATTTAATGCATCAGGGAGTTCTCCAACTTCCTCTTGATTCTAGAACGTTTCATACCCGGACGGTTCATCCCCGAAGGTTCATCTTTGACAGGCGGACGGCTAAGGTGGATGATGTTAAGAGTTTAAATGGCGAGGGATGTGTCAGGATAGCATTTGTTAAAGGTGGAGTGTTGGTGAGTTCGTATGGTGGCATTGGTGGGTGAGAAGTTGATTATACACTTTGTTGCACTGGTATCAGCTTAATATTGCTAAAGACGGTCCAGACTCTCTGAGACCAACATTAGCAAAAATTGCTACAAATGGTACACAAACCAAACAAGAACTAGGCCTACAAATCAACATTATTTATTGGGAAACAATTTAGTAAAGATGTTGCTTGCTAAGACGTGTTTTGAAAACATCTGACAGTATGAAATTTGAAAAACGTTAAAGCGTTGACCTTAAACATTTAGTTGCGCAAAAATAGTATTTTGTATAGATATCACCAGTGAATTATGTTCATTACAATATGATTGCGCAATAAATAATTAGAGGCCTAATTAATATTAACTCAATAATCATATTCTAGTAAATAATATCACGGTACATTACAAAAGTTCCTGGAATACAATTATGTAAATAGCAAGATTTATGTTTCTCTTCAAGATTATATTAGGCGAACAAGCAATGCGATCCAATGTAATAATGCTGCTGCAGCAGATGTCATTCGTGATAATTTGGTTGTCATTTTATTTTTATCACCCTCCAACTAGAAGTAATTTACTGACGATCATAGCATAGAAATGTTTTTGTTTAGACTACTTCACCCAGAATTGTTTCAATTAAACTCTTGACAATCCGAACACATGACAATGATTTTTTTCAGACTGAAGTTTTCAAAACACTCAAATATATATAGGTAGGCTATTAGGTAATTGTTTCACTAGAAGACACATTTCTGCTTCCTTTCAATGTATCGTCAATTAAGAAAAATTAATATCCAGAATATCCGTATCCGTTGTTGTGTCCATGGCTACCATAGCCTGAGTTTCCGTATCCGTGGTAACCGTAATTTCCTCCAGTTCCAGGCACGCCCTCCCAACGAGCAGTTCCGGTTCCAGATCCAACTTTTTCAGCCACGTGATTAACGTACAGCTGACGTGCTGCATTTTGGTAGTTGGAAGCAACGCCATCTGGCCTGTTTTGGGAAGAAAACAACGAATAATTATTATCAAAAGGCTTCAGTTCATCCATTCGCATTTCATATCTATCGATCATCAAACAATTCCTGATCGAATTCATCATGCCAGGACTTTGAATTTCAACTACACAGCAAGTACTCTGATCCACATCATTAGAAAACAATTGCACAAGAAGATCTCATTTCCGAAGCAGTTTCATAGTGATGGGTAACTCAGAGCACCACATGGCAGCTCTTGGATTTGCGCGTTCGTCCTAGTTTCCCTATTACAACTCATGAAATAGACACATACAACATTCGGGGCAAAAGTAGACTAACCAATGGGCAATGTAAACCTTGAATTTAACAAACCCGCAGCATGAATTAAAGCTGCATCCTGTCGATAAAGGTTAAGCTTACACGTGTCTGAGTCCGGGTTCGTAGTGACCGTACGATGTGTCTTTGTCATATCCAGCGTAGACAGCAGCCACGGTGGCAACGAGTAAAACCAACAGGACCTTCATGATGATTTGTTCTGTTGACGGATGATGACAACGTATCTTCGAAGCGAAAGCGAACTGAACTGTGATAACTGACCACAATGGAACGGACCTTATATAGGCCTAATGAATAGCAACATCTGCTCAACAGTTGGCGCTAGCACACGCATCACGCGACACAATCGGATGCAGACAGCCAGACAATTGGATGCAGAAACAGACAGGCAGCGAACATCCTGTTGCACGCCGAATGTCAGCTGGCACACTTGGCACTCAACAATCACGAAAAATTTGTCTGCCTCTATACCATTGTCATTTCGAAGCACGTGTAGCCTATGTGAAAGCATAGCATCGAACAGTTGACGTTGTTCAGTATAAAAGGTCCGTTTTGCTGTGGTCAGTTATCACAGCTCAGTCTGCCTTCGCTTCGAAGATACGTAGTCATCATCCATCTACAGAACAAGTCATCATGAAGGTCCTCTTGGTTTTACTCGTTGCCACCGTGGCTGCTGTCTACGCTGGATATGACAAAGACACATCGTACGGTCACTATGAAGCCGGGCTCAGACACGTGTAAGCTAAACTTATATAATCTGCAGCGATCACAATTCATCCTGCGTGTATAATGATTGTGAAGTTAACATTTCTTATTACTCTACTCATTATTTTACTATTTATTGTCACCGTGGAATACGAACCAGTAGGCCTATTTCGAGAAAAATATCGCCATTCAAAAACTATTTTGAATCAATCTCAAATGGAATTTAAGTTCGGCTAATTGAGCTCGAAAGGTTGTAAACTACCTATTTGACTTAGTAGGCCTACTTATAATTATGTTTACTGAATCAGCATCATCACTAGGTACACTGCAGACAATTTACATTTTGAAAAATTAGATATAATTTTTTATTATTCCTGTATGCGGCAATAACGATGATGCTAAGCTTCATTAATGAGCTATGTATAATAACTTTGCCAAGACGATATTCTTTCGGATGATTCTTGAAGAAAATATTTCATGTACGTGTCCTGTCCCGTAGAATTATGAACAAAATACAAGACCACATAGAGGAGAAACACTTGATCTATTATGATTTGCCAAATATCGGCGTTTCTTAATTAAAGTTTGATGATGATGATGATGATGATGATGATGATGATGATGATGATGATGATGATGATGACAAGTGATGTGGTTTCCCGTTGCCTTCCCCAAATACAATGATGAGTAAGCAACTTGCCCAATGTGGCTCCGCAGCAGCTTGCGCCACCGCGTCCCATGCGTGCTAGCCCGAGATATCTAAAAGTCTCTGAATGTCAACTCCCAGCCCGGGGCTTGAACCGCAGTCCGTTGTATCCAAAAGACGAATGCCGCTCTCGCTTACCGGTGTAGCTAACTAGGGTATTAGTTAAAGTTTATCATTGCAAATTCCAATTGAGAGGTCAGACTATGATCCACGCCAGTGTTTCCTGTGTCATCTAGTTGATTTATTGCCAGAACAAATATTTAGGAATTGACTAAGCTATATACTATAGGCCCTATGTAAGTAAGGTTTGTATAAATTGCATTGAATACATAGCCTAATTATCTCGTCGCAAGGTATAGAAACGCTAACCATCCGTCCATTTTTCAACAGGCCAGATGGCGTCGCCTCCAGCTATCAGAATGCCGCACGTCAGCTGTACGTCAACCACGTGGCTGAAAAAGTTGGTTCTGGAACTGGAACCGCTCGATGGGAAGGCGTGCCTGGAACTGGAGGAAATTACGGTTACCATGGATACGGTGACCATGGTTACGATGGCTATGGACGCAACCACGGATATGGATACTAAGTTTTATCTAATACCGTATATTTACTTTCCTCGACGATTGGAACAGTTTAATACCTCGAGGCAATTCTTCAAGAGTAACATTGTAACAGATTCAATGAAAAAGTTACCAACAGATTTTTAGTCTCAAGTGAATCACTGATTTAATAAAGGATTAAAATGAATGGGTCTGTGTTATTGCTGAATTTAAGTCGGAATGGAACGATATAATTAGATATAATATAATGTCTTTATAGTTTACTTCCAGATTTATCTAGTAGAAACTTCATTCGACGATGTTCGGAACAGTGTGATACCTCGCAACAATTCTGAAAATTTTATTAGCCTATAACAGATCAGATGAGCCATTTATCTACAGCTATTCATTTTGTGCTTAGTTGAATCATCGATTTAATAAAAGATAAAAATCGATTTGTCTGTGTTATTGCTGAATTTAATGAGTAGTGGAACGAGATAATAAGGCGTAATATAAATATATATATATATACATGTAAATATAAATTATATATATATATATAAATTCTTTTGTTGACTTCAATAATCTCTGGCAGATTGCATCTTTCTACCTTCACCTCTCGATCTCACCACTTCCTGGTTTGTCCCCTCACCTCAATCATTCGACTCTCGATAGTTAAAAAAACCGGAGCAGTCAAAGCAGTCCATTGGTAATAAATACTTTTGTAGGCCTATCTGTCTCAGTATTATTTTTAGCCAACAACCTCCACTTTTGCACCACATTCTGTTTTCTGGGTGTGATTACAGAGCCAGCAGTTCACCGAAACTGAACGTCACAGTTAGTGATTTCATTTGATGTGGTCACAGTGCTTAGATAGATCTTCCTGCAGCGATTACTGCGCGAGGCTGAAGTATATCACAGTCTCTACATTACATCACAAGTAGGCCTAATTTCTTTCAACGACGCCACCACTACACCACCGCGCCCCACGAGAGTACTAGCATTGAACTGTATTGACCAGTGTGATAAATATTTAATGCGACGGTATTATATGGCCCACAGACAAGCCCAGACCAGAAAATGTAGCATTCCGTTTATTTGCCTGAAACAGCAATTATAGATTCACGAAAAAACCAACACTGTAGGCCTATAAGAGTAAGAAGTCACGTTTATGAGACAATGCCCTTGGCTTTTAATGCCTCAGCTGTAACGTCAAATAGAGCACTTGGGAAAAAGTGTCGTACTCAGACTCCTTATCCGCTGGAGTTCTTCCTCTAAAGGTGCAGCGACCATAAGCGCCTGCAACGATTCATAACATTGTACAGATGCAATTCGTGTTCTCTTCCAAAGTACGGATTTGGCACAATAGCACAGGCATAATTATTGGAACCTGAAACCTGACCGGTTTTATATCGTGTCATGACAGCGAGATAGTGGCACCGATAGACGGTGGCTGTTCTTAGTTGACTGCGCTTAGATTCGCCCTAACCTTTCAAATTTTCAGTCAACATCTGGAAAGTAATGGTGGCTAAGCGACTATAGTTAAAGTTAAGGACTGATAAAATTGCTTTGCTTCCACTTCTGGCCAAATGTCGGAGTATTCTAGGATTTTAAACCGTCAGCATGTTTCGGAATCACTTAAACGTTTGATGAATCGAAAATTATCTCCTCTAAAGATTCAACAGCGGGATGATGTGCGTTAGATATGTCATAATGTAGGTCTATCGCAATGTAGGCCTGTTTGTAAACGCATTTAGAGCCTCTTGCAGTGCACACTAATCAGAGGCGCAGCAGATGTAGCCTAGTTGTGTGCTTAGTCGGCCGTAATATGAATTGTGCCATGCATTCAATAATCGCTAGTTGGACATTTTAAGACGTAGGCTATATCTGCTTGTGCTGCTGCTGCTGCTGCGAAAGCTGTCGACAAAAATTGTTGGAACAAGTTTGTTTTGTGAATTTGTCAGAGCATCAAGTCACATTTTTACAGTTTATCAGAGAAATCACATCGATCGGTGACAATTCAGGGGAAACGGGAAGTCAATCAAAGAAGTGTTTGTCTGAACAAGGTAAAAGAGTAAGCTTAAGAAGCATGATTCTGTGCAAATTGATGCATTAATTGATCACATGCACAAACATGATTCTAACAAATGACGAATGATTCAAGAAGGTAACCCGCGACTATTATACATGTAGGTTTTGTGTTTATTTCAAAGAAACGCTGAAAGCAGAACCATGTGATGCAATGTTATAAAACAGCAGAATTGAAATTCGGTAAAATTTTTCGCTTTGACCTTTACTTTAGAATTTGAAGAATCGTACACTAATAATTATTTTAAAAAAGAGTCAAGTTTTATTGATAGGCGATGCAGTTTATGAGGTTTTGGTCCATTTAGATTCGTATTCATATAAGAAAATTAGTATCCAGAATATCCGTATCCGTTGTTGTGTCCATGGCTACCGTAGTCTGTGCTTCCGTATCCATGGTAACCGTAATTTCCACCAGTTCCAGGCACGCCCTCCCACCGAGCGGTTCCGGTTCCGGAGCCGACGTGTTCAGCCACGTGATTAACGTACAGCTGACGTGCTGCATTTTGGTAGTTGGTGGCAACGCCATCTGGTCTGTTTTAAAAAAACGCATAAATAATTTTCATAAATTAAAAGCAGCTAAAAGAAAAAGGTTTATCTGTAAGCAAATACTGCTGTATAGGATAGTCGCCACTGACAGGCTACCATCAGTATATTATTTATTATGCTGAACCGAAATACGGATTCAGATTCTGCAAATCGTTTACTTTGCATGTGTAGGCCAGGTAGCCTTTAGGATTACCAGTAGGCTATAGTGTTATTTGAACCACAATACCGACTTTTAGCATTAGGCTATATAAAAGTGTTCGGATTACGCTGTCAAAGCCATGATATATATTTATATTGTCAGCAATTAATAAAGAAAATGCAAGATTTTTTACAAGTTTCTTCACAGCGAATTCTTGTGCTTAGCGAAATGGACGACAGGAGAGCAGAAACAGAATGGTGAAAAACGATACTGGAAAAACTGTGTCGGGATTGATAATATAGATGCATGTTCTAGCCACTAAGACTTATTGACTGCATCAGCTGCATACTGCACATCAACTTCTTCATTTCCGAAGATAACAAGTTGAGCTTACACATGTCTGAGTCCTGGTTCGTAATGACCGTACGATGTGGATTTGTCGTATCCGGCGAAGACAGCAGCCACCGTTGCAACGAGTAAAACCAATAAGACTTTCATGATGACTTGTTCTGTCGACGGATGATGCCCAGTTAGCTTGGAAACGGAGGTCTACTGAACTGTGATAACTGACCACTATTATAGAAGGGTCCTTATATAGGCCTAATGGACAGCAACATCTGCTGAACAATTGGCACTCCCACACGCATCACGCTGTACATTCGGATACAGACAGCCAGACAATAATTGCAAGCAGAAACAGACAGGCAGCGAACATCCGGTTGCACGTCGAATGTCAGCTGGCACATTTGGCACTCAACACTCACAAAACTGTCTGTCTCTATACCTTTGTCATTTCGAAGCACCTGTTGCCTGTGTGAAAGCAAAGCATTGAACAATTGACGTCGTTCAGTATAAAAGGTTCGTTCTGTTGTGGTCAGTTATCACAGTTCAGTCTGCTTTCACTCCGAAGATACGTAGTCATCTACCGCAGACAGAACAAGTCATCATGAAGGTCCTGTTGGTTTTATTCGTTGCAACGGTGGCTGCTGTCTTCGCTGGGTATGACAAAGCCGAATCGTATGGTCACTACGCACCTGGACTCAGACACGTGTAAGCTCAACTTAATATATCTACCGCAGCCAGTATACATGTATATCCTACGTGTAGGCCTATTAGGCCTACATGTATGATCGTGAAGTTGACGTTGCTTACTAGATGATATTTTATTTCACCATTTGTTGTCAGCGCCGAATTTGAGGCACTATTTCTATGAAGACTATCGCCTTTTAAGCACTCTTTAGAATCTCAAAACTTGATTTGTGATATATTTCTGGAAATATGTAGTCTACGGTCTATTTAACTGCCTGGTAGAATGCTATACAGGTCACCGCTGCTTTATGTGCTTGTTAACTGTCGCGTTATGTCGACCGGTTTTTCTGTCAATAAAACGAATAGGCCTATACATGATTGTATAAAATTAAGGTCTTTGAGAATTGAAAAAATTGATAGTTCAGATCCACGTCGGCCAATTGTTCTAAGCGCTTTGGATTATTCCAGTGTTTCTTGTGTCATCCTGATCCTGCTGATCTATTGTCAGAATAATTGATTCGGAATTGATTTTGCTACCGGTACTAAGTAGGCTAAGATTTGGATTTAATTAAAATGCATTTGCAATGCTTAGAAAACCTATTAGTCCATTCTTTTTGTCAACAGGCCAGATGGCGTTGCTTCAAACTACCAAAATGCGGCACGTCAGCTGTACGTGAATCACGTGGCTGAAAAAGTGGGTTCTGGAACCGGAACTGCTCGGTGGGAGGGCGTACCCGGAACTGGCGGAAACTACGGTCTCCATGGATACGGTGGATATGGTTACGATAGCTACGGACGCAACCACGGATATTGATACTATAGGTTTCATCTAGTACCGTATATTTACGTTCGACAACGATTCTGAACAGTTTGATACCTCGAGACAATTCTACAAGTTTATAATAATTGATCCGATGAAAAATTATTTGCTCACAGGTTTTTATTTTGGTCTGAAGGGAATAAATGAATTAATAAAATATTAACTTCAATTGGTCTTTGGTTTTATTGTTTAATTTAAGTTGAAGTGAAACAAGATTATTATGCTCATTTTGTGGCATAGTGATTACTTCACAGATCTCTCTCAGATTGCCTCTTTCTACCTTCAGCTCTCGATCTCACAACTTCCCGGCTTGTCCTCTCTTTTCTCTCTGACGTTTCTATTTAAACAAGTCCAGGACGTCTCTCACGAGAGTACATATTATTGTCTGATAGCATAGAATTTCATTGACCGGTGTGAAAAATATGATACAGCGGCATTATATAGACTCAACACATGCTCACTACTCAGTAGGCTATAGGAAAAAAGTTGCATTTGTGGAAATTTACTTCATGTAGGCCTTCTGTCACATTTAATTTTCCCAACAAAGCTCCACCTTGGTACCTTGTCCCATTTACTTACATAAGCAGACACTAAAATTCAGGTAACGACGAATAAGGTTATCTTACAAGAAAATAATCAATTCGCGTTTATGATAATTATAGTGCATTCAACTTTGCGGACTTCAACTATATAGAGCTCAGAGGCGAAGGCAT
This sequence comes from Lumbricus rubellus, assembly GCA_945859605.1. Taxonomy (NCBI): domain Eukaryota; kingdom Metazoa; phylum Annelida; class Clitellata; order Crassiclitellata; family Lumbricidae; genus Lumbricus; species Lumbricus rubellus. The sequence continues at coordinate 24,680,935 of OX243814.1, forward strand.
AGGCGGAAACATGGAGGGAGACTTGGGGGGGGGGACGAACAAGTGTGGCTGAAAGAAAGACGCGATATTTTTTGCCATCTGACCGAAAAGTCAAGAAAATTTTCTATTTTCACCGCCAAAAAAATTGATGACCTTTTTTTAGTCATTTGGCCGAAAAGTCCTCAAAAATCAAGAACATTTTCAATTATCGCCGCCAAAAAAGTTGATGACCTTTTTTAGTCATTTTGGCCAAAAAGTCCCAAAAGTCAAGAATTTTTTTTATTTTCGCCGCCAAAAAAGTTGATGACTTTTTTTGTCATTTGGCCAAAAGGTAATTGTATGCCCTTTTTTAGTCGTCACGCTCAATGATGGGGGGGGGGGGAACTAATGCATGGACCGTACCCCCTGTTCTTCATGGGCGAAGGTCTCGTACCTTCGCGCCATTGTACGCACGAGTTCTTTCCTCGAGATTTTCCGGGACCGAAATCTTTATAACTAGGCCTATTCATAACACTACCGAAAAAGGCAGGATGCGATTTTTGCTCGGTTCTAAAAGCCGGATTTGAAACGTAGTTCAGACATTTCGATCAGCATAGCAACCATAAATCCGATCGATTGTAGCTTTTACCGAGACGGTTTCGCATAGTAACGGGTCATTGATGAAGTGCCTCTGGAACAATGGACTTTTCATATATCCTATAGACATGAATCACATGATCTTCACTCGCAGAGAAGGGAAGGTTATTGCTAACAGACAAAAACAGCAAACCAAAAATGTTTGGCTATGGCGAACCTGTTGCGAGGGAGAAAAGATTCAATGGGTCCGTAGAGCGCAGTCCAAGTGTATAGGACTTCAGACATGAGCGAACGAAGACTTGCGATGCGCCTATAGCTGTAGCATTTTGAACCCATTGAAGAGGAGTAAGACGCAGCATAGAGGCTATCGAACATTTTTCAGTTCTGCTCTAAAATTGTTAATAACATTGTTTTCAAATGTTTAAGTTTCCTACAAGAATGTGAACGTAATAAATTGAATTAAGGGAAACCATTTGCATTTGGAAGACATGGACTTGATTATTGCATTCATTGAGAATGAAAGCAAACACTTGGAAGCTTTAATAGAAATCTGTTAACGACTCTCCCTGTAGAAATTAGTTTTCTTCAGAATATCATCAAAATATCGGACCATTTAGAATTCAAAAACTGTAGGCCTATGTCTGTTTTGAAATCATTTCCAATTTAGAACAATTGATAAGTGGCTAAACATATTCAACAGCCAGTTGACTAGTTGCAATGTATCTTGGCGCCTTCTGAATGCACACAAATAGGCTAATATAGGAAACGCAGATGAAGTTGAATGTCTAGTTAGTCATGATAAAAAAAACTAGTGCTCAGAATTCAATGGTCTTTTTGAACAATTTGACACTTGAACAAGTTAACCTTTGTACTTCTGCAATTTTTTTCCTGTAGCCTAGGCTATTGATTTGCCAGCGTCAGTTTTTCTTGCGGGTCTGTTTTCCGACTTTTGTCATAGTATCAAGTCAAACTTCAAAATATAGGCTACATGAAGCCTTAATTTATAGCGAAGAACCAAAATATTACGTCAGGCCCAATATAGGCTACACGGCATTTCGCGCAGTGCTCTGGCGGAATGTACCGTTTGGCTAATTTGATATTTCCCATTAGGTCTGGCATCTTCATCATCAGTATTTCCTGTTGTTTATATTCAAATGAGATAAACTTATTATCATGGTAACCTTGTAATAAAGCGAAGGTCACCAATCGATGATCGTCTTAAAAAAACAATAGCCGAAGAAACAGCCAATCAGAAAGGCCACTTCGTAAGTTCAGAAATCGGATTAACAGGAAGTCAAGTTACGAAGGGCAGGTATAAGCAACTTCAAACAAATAAGTCTTAGAAGCATGGTTCTGAATGGCAGCACCGAACTGAACAAGTGCATGCAAAAACTCGATTCTAGCCAATTCTAACTAAGAGGTCTAATTTGAAAAGGCCAATGATTCAGGACCATGCGTCCATGCCCTATTACAAGATTCATGCATAGGCTACATTGAACATACTTAGGGCCTACAATCAATGTTCTTATTCGCTGTAATATTGATGTTACTGCAACCGATGTCTGCAATAAGTTCTTTGCCATTTCCTTATCTCAGCTATTTCATGACTGCAGAGTTAAAAGATCTGACGAGGTCTGTTTTAGTGACAATATGAAAAGTTGAACACTAACACTGATTTTTAAAACAAAAGCATTTTCAAAGAACTAAACACTCAAGTTGTATAATTGTGAGACGATACAGTTTATTGCTTTTGTGTTTCATATTCGTCCATCGTCATAAATTATCAGAAGCTTAGTATCCAGCGTATCCGTATCCGTGATTGCGTCCGTGACCACCGTATCCATGGTAGCCGTAATTTCCTCCAGTTCCAGGCACACCTTCCCATCGAGCGGTTCCTGTTCCGGAGCCAACGCGTTCAGCCACGTGATTAACGTACAGCTGACGTGCCGCATTTTGGTAGTTGGATGCCACGCCATCTGGCCTGTTATAAAAAAAACGAATCAATAATCTTTATTTAAAAAATTTAAAACGGATAAAAGCAAAAAGTTTACTTATGGGTAAAAATAGAGTTCTAAAAGAGACTCACCAGTGTCACCACTTTATGTCATAATTATTCTCCTAATAGGCTACATGCGCTGAGCCCAACCAACGGACTCACATACCATCTGATTCCCTATACCACATTCTATGCCTGTATAGTGTAGGCTTCAGCAGATCTTCCTGCGTCTGATGTGGTTCTGCTCGGGTAGAAAGTCGTCAACATTGTGTGACTAGAAATGTAAACATCTAAATCAACAAACACTCTTTATTTCATTGCTTCTGAGAGTGTACGTTGAGCTTACACATGTCTGAGTCCTGGTTCGTAGTGACCGTACGTTGTGGCTTTCTCGTATCCAGCGAAGACAGCAGCCACGGTTGCAACGAGTAAAACCAACAGGAACTTCATGATGACTTGTTCTGTCGACTACGTATCTTCGAAGCGAATGCAGATTGAACTGTGATAACTAACCACAATAGAATGGGCCTTATATAGGCCTACTAGTTAGCTGACCCCCCCCCCCCCCAGCAGCATAATTATGCTCATTGATCGGCACTCCAATATGCATCGCGTGATGGAGCCCATAGTCTACACGGAGGCAGACAGGCGGACAAACAGACAAAGGCAGCATAAACCGGCACGTAGTGAACATTAGGTTGAATGTCAGCAACAGTACTGATGGCAGATGTTGGTGCACGTAGCACACTGCCAACACAAGTGGTTAACTAAATGCCATTGTAACAATCCAAACAATGCTTCGCAATATGCGACCAATTATATAAATATTCGCCTTTTGTTTCAGGTAAATGATTCAAGGTAAAATACCTTACTTAAATTTTGCTAGATTTGTTGCTATGTCAGGCATTGAAAGGCTATGGTACATAGAAATATTTTTCAGTCGCAGTTTTTTTATGTGTAGAGAATGACACGTTGCCAACGATTCATACGAAGTCGAGTTAAACGTTGGTAATTAGGAATGATTTTTTCGAGACCTTTCTGCGTGTGCATGTTTCTACATCTGTTCGTTCAGCCTCTTGTCTCTTTCTCTGTCTCTATTTCTATCTCTGTCATTTGAAGCACGTGTAGCCTACTAGCCTACATAAAATTCAAGCGTCGAACAGTTGATGTTGTCAACTATAAAAGGTCCATTCTGTTGTGGTCAGTTATCACAGTTCAGTCTGCTTTCACTCCGAAGATACGTTGTCATCTGCCGTCGACAGAACAAGTCATCATGAAGGTCCTCTTGGTTTTACTCGTTGCCACCGTGGCTGCTGTCTTCGCTGGATACGAGAAAGCCGAATCGCACGGTCATTACGAACCCGGACTCAGACATGTGTAAGCACAAGCAGATAATTATGCATGTAAAATTCTTTTAAAGTTGGTAAGTTTATCGTTTATTAGATTATTTTATTACATCTTATTACTGTTTGCTGTCACTGTGGGACGTGGGCCAAGTGTTCGAGAAATAAAACGAACTTAATTAAATTCATTTGAATCAAAATAAAACCGAATTTAAGACAATTGAATTTAGAAGTTTGTAATCTTATAGTTTTACCGTACCTTTATATTATCTAAAATCATTTGAATCAAGGCAATAAAGGGCAATTTAACTCATTTAAAGTAATTTTCTAGTCTTTTATGTCACAGTAGCGTTGACGTTATCTTTACAAATGGGTTAGGGGCATTTTGCCACGACGATCATTTTCTTATGTATATTCGGGGTCACCCTCACTGGCTTCCTACTCAACCGCGGGTATGATTCAAAACCATTTTCCTGATGCGAAACTGCCTTATTGGGACAGCTCCATGCATCTATATTCCTGAGGCCCTTTGAACCTTTGTCTCCTCATTTACCTGCGAGTTCTTGAACTCATGGCCTTATCGATGTCCCGTGCATACGTTCTGCTATTTTGTCGCACACGTATGTGCTTTGCCCTTGCTGGCCCAACAGCTGGAACTGTCTTCCGCAGTCACTTCGCCTTGAGTTACCATAGTCCACTCTTCTTCTCAGTTCAAAATTCTAGGTGGCTTAGTTAGGAGTTTCTTGTTCGCTGACGCAGGTTGAGATCGCTGCTGCATTCTGTGCTGCGCTACATAAATGTTTTATTACAATTACAATAAAGTTCCAATTACTCCGGTTTCTCTTTCGTTGATAACTTTCGGAGGCATTCCCCAAATATCAGGGTACGCAAGTCTACTTATCAGGTCTGAATTAAAACTTGCAGTGTAATGATACTTTTCATGTAATTTGTTGGCAAGCGATAGCTATGCTGCAAATTTGTAACGATAGTCATTGTGTTCAATTGATTAAAATTATGTCGATCTACTTTAAGTGGCCTATGCAATTTTTCAGTTATTTCTCGTCTACGAAAGGTCATTCATCATCACAATTATGACAATTATTGGTCTACCCCTCTATGGAGCGTGGCCGTTTCCAACGTCCACGAAAGGTCATTGGTGAAAGTTAATGTCGAGGAGAATGGTCACGAGGCGAAGGTCGTAAAGTCCCAAATCGGTTAAATTCTTCCACGGTCACCTGTGCAATAAGCTTACCGCCAACACATTACCAAAATAATTATTTAGGTTCGCATTGCTAAGGAAGATTAGGATTTGATACAAATGCATTTCCAAGGTCTAGAAAGACTAGACTGTTTATCTTTTATGTCAACAGGCCAGATGGCGTTGCTTCCAACTATCAAAATGCGGCACGTCAGCTGTACGTTAATCACGTGGCTGAAAAAGTGGGTTCAGGAACCGGAACCGCTCGGTGGGAAGGCGTACCTGGAACTGGTGGAAATTACGGCTACCATGGATACGGTGACCATGGCTACGATGGCTATGGACGCAACCACGGATACGGATACTAAGTTTTATCTACATGTATAGTATATTTTTATGTGACGTTGATTGGAACAGTTTAATACCTTGAAATAATTCTATAGAAGTTAAAATTACGCGAGATGAACATTTTAGCCGCACAGTCATGAAACGGTTTATTGATTTAACACCAAATCAAAATGGATTAAGCTTAGCCTGTGTTATTGGGTCTACCAAATTAAAAATGTAATTGGAATAAAATAATTGGGCTTAGTATTAATAGGTCTATTACTTATTGTCATTTAGCTTATTTGGAAGACCTCTGTCAGTTCGGTTCAACCTAGGCTACTCCTGTCATTCGCGTGTGACTGAGATATTGCAGATACTTAGATAAATTGCAATTTCAAGGAATGTCTCGTTTTCTGTCAATTTATGCACATTTGTTCTCTTCCTTCTTAAGTTTTCGCTGTCTAATGTCCATGCACTATCAATTTCAGCAACAAAAATCAAATAAAGCAAGAAAATAATCAGAATTACGCGCATAAATACCGAAAAATTAAAATACCGTCATTTGGCTCTAAGAATATTGCGTCTGAGATTGTGTAGCATCGGGTACGGTTAGAGAAAAGATTACCATGGGCGGAGTTTGGTTTCCATTCTTGGGAGGGCTAACCCCGAGTTTGGACCTTATTGGGAGGGCTAACCCCGAAAAGTGATACCATTTTCATGGTAAAAAAATTGAATCTGGGGCTTCTTGGAGGGGCTTAGCCCCCCTAGCCTCTGATAAACTCCGCCCATGAAGATTACTTTCACTTTTATCACTTATGCAGCATTAATGAGATGATCGCAAGTTTTCGCAACATCCCACGAGCAGTTTACCATCGCAAAACGAACATCAAAAGCGATCGTCGCTGCAGTTAGTCCATTACAGTGGCGTAACCAGGAATTTCTGATGGAGGTTATAACCGGATGCTTGTTTTTTTCGCATACAATTGCACAAATAACCTAAAAAAAGTTTTTTTCTAAGTCAATGGGGGGTTATCCCCCAACTTCCCCTTGTCTACGCCACTGGTCAATTATGAGCTTTTCTTGCTTCATAGACAGTAGGCCTAGCTGTTTATATTTTACAGAACGACTGCACCCTAAGTTGCTAAGTGCATTTTAAGGGCCACCTACTTATTCGATAGGCAAAAGGAAATGCTAAAGCATAGCATAGTTAGAAATTTGCAAGGAAATGGTTTATATTTAACGATGATTCATCTAACCATCTTGATGATGGTGTGGCTTTATATTGATAATAGAACAGATCGCATAATTAAACTGAAAACGTGCCTTAGCACTGTATTAGACGATGCGTTTACATTTCTTCATTTTGTGTTCCGTGCACCTGGAAGTCTCTCATCACAATCCAATATTATTTAGCTATAGTTAGAAGAACATCATTGATCAGTGTGACAAAATGTTATGTCCCAGAGTAATGGGCTAAGCACTTGACAGAGCCAGCTAAAGTCAAATTTGCCAATGTCTGCGTCACATGGGTCTGCACTGAAAATTGATATTCTTTTTAACACTTCAAAGACGAAAGTGCAGTGCAGGACCTACAAAATCGGCTGAAGTACTTAATACATTATAGGCCTAATTTGTACTTTTACCGCTTACTTCTAACTGCAGATTGTATCAGTTATAGCAACGTATCGTGCGAGGATAGTGAGGTTATGACTACTTTTCAAACGCAGGATGCAGGCATACACACTGTCGCGCATTATAAACTTTCAATCTGCAGGATTTTCAAGATAAATTTTCAGCTGCGTGTAGTCTATAGGCCTACGTGCGATCTGAAGGTAAAAAACCGTCTACGGTCAGTGAAAATAAAGACAAGAATTCATGAATGTGGACCCTGAAAAGACAGTTTTTAGATTGCCAAGCTCAAATGCAAACATTAACGTTTCTGAAATGCGTTCTTCCATACACAATTATTTTTGCAGTAGCTTACACCGCCTCTGAGTAGACATCTTGAAGGGCCGCTATATAGGCCTATAGCCGTCTTATAGGCCTAAATTGATGTAATTGATTTTGTGAATGACTGTTGTGCTCTAAAAATTGTCACTGGTGGGCCTATTCTAACAAATATAGGTCTATGCTCCACTGTCAGTGACACGGTGCAAGATAGGATGATGCCATTGATGCATGGTGAAGGATTATGCAAAATGACACACACATAAAGAAAACCTTTAGGCCTAGAGAAAACACGACGAGCAGGCCACGTTGTTCAGTTCTATTAGAAAGCGGAAATGAAGATCAGTAATACTCCTTAAAACAATAGGCCCTATACATGCTTTCATGAATTGCACTGTGCTGCATCTATAAATTTATACTGCGCCTCTTGCAGTACACGCTAGTCAGAGGAGCTCCTTTGGAAGATACCAATAGACAAAAGTGGTCTTAATAGGGCCTACAACGAAAATAGGCATTAGAGCCGAATCTCGGACGATTGGTCATAAGAAAGTCGATAAAATGAAATGTAAAAGTTGAACCTTAATCAAAATTTATAATATTATAAAGACATTTAAAAAAATCAATAATGAAACTTCTGAGTATGATCTTATTAAAAGATCAAATGGAATGGTGAGGACGTATCTTACAATAATGTGTTAAAGTTTTGATTAAATTTAAGAATTGGAGTTCTAGTATCTTTCATCCCATAAGTCTCCCAAAAACAACGTCTTTCTCCCTTCAATCGATATTAGATGCGTTATCTAGACTAATTGCTCGACTCCCTCGTTTTGCTCATAATATAAGGCCTAGGTCCTATATCAAAATAGATGTTTGAAATCTTTCACTGGCAACCTACCGCTGCCCACATCCACTGCAAGATCCTCTGGCTGGGCTCACTTGCTCACCTGTGAAATAAATTCATCTCAAACCATAATTATGCAAAAGTAGCTATCCGCATCATAAATAATAGCATTCTACCTCATTGTGCTCTGCTGATTGTCTTCATCTTTTTGTTCCCCCCCCCCCATTTTCGCCGCTCTTGTCCAACATTGGGCGCTTGCTGCGGCTGGTCCTCCACTATTATTGCAGGTTAAAATCCATTTCAAGTCGCTGCGTAGGGACCTTGTGCAAGTCCTTCACTCACAATTGCTCAGCGCTTCAAAGTGAAACTCAGACGCAGTGTTCGCGCTGTAGCCGGGAGCGCCTCTGAGTGGTGAACTTGAAGGTGCGCTATAACAAGTGTACATGCAATCATTAAGAATGATCTTCTGCCATAACTAAGGGCTCTAAACTCATGACTCTCACATTGCATTTTTTTAATGGATTTCTTTTCCATCGAGTTCTGTGTTGCGAGTGCCTCTGTTTGGTCATTCGACGAGTAAATCTATAGATTCGATGCCATACTATAATGGTTAAAATAATAACATTATAAATGACAATTGGAAATCTTCCTTGAAAATCATTTTTTTACAGTGCGTTTTCTTTCTATTTGAAAAATCGAACACTAACACTGATTTTTAAAACAAAAGTATTTTCAAAGAACTAAACAGTCAAGTTGTATTGTGAGACGATACAGTTTATTGCTTTTATGCTTCGTATTCATTCGTCGTCATATCATAAGCTTAGTATCCAGCATATCCGTATCCGTGATTGCGTCCATGGTCACCATATCCATGGTAGCCGTAATTTCCACCAGTTCCGGGCACACCTTCCCAACGAGCAGTTCCGGTTCCGGAGCCAACGCGTTCGGCCACGTGATTAACGTACAGCTGACGTGCCGCATTCTGATAGTTGGAAGCAACGCCATCTGGTCTGTTACGAAGAAAGAACGAATCAATAATCTTCATTTAAAGATTTTAAGTCAGTTAAAAGTAAACAATTTCTTTGACAGCAAAAATGCTCTGTAGAGGAGAGTCAACATTGCCATACCACAAATAGGGGCCTATGTGCATACGCGTATAGCGAAAATTGCAGAATTCATATACCCAAAACCGAATACTGTGCATGTTTGGGCCTATGGACCTAGGTTAGCAGAGAATTGGTAGTAGGCCTAGTTGTGCTATAAAGACCATCATGTAACTTTTTAAAATTATTCAGAAGTATCTGTCATACGCCGTCAAACCCTGACATTGTCAGTATCTCAGCTCAATAGCAAAATTTAAGGTTTAATTAAACTATTTGCCATAGCGAAGCGGTATTCTACGCAATAGACGTGTGGCTAGCAAGCCGAGTGCGAAAGTTAGGGTTTAATATCCCATGTGGAAGTAACGTGTGTCGAGATTAATGCTTTAACTTTAACCCATAGCCAACTCAGCCGTAAAGCGTTCTCTACATAAACTGTACCCTATTTCAGACGGTGAGAGACATAACAGGATAGGCTACTCACTCCTTTTCCGAGGCTATGAAAACGAAATCAATAATACGCCACATAGCTACATTTACTTCATTGTCAAGGCAGGCACGGCGTGCAGCAGGCTAGCGTCATATCAGTGGATTTTAATAGTAGAAGTCGAGTTAAATAGGTTACACGTATCACACTTAGATGGAAGGAAATCGAAATTGTGTTACTTACAACAGTCCTGTAAACTTTGAAATCAGCAAATTGCAGCATGAGTTTCAGCTGCCTATATTATAGGCCAATATAAGATGAAAGTTCAGCTTACACATGTCTGAGTCCTGGTTCGTAGTGACCGTAGGATGCGGCTTTCTCGTATCCAGCGAAGACAGGAGCCACCGTTGCAACGAGTAAAACCAGAAGGACCTTCATGATGACTTGTTCGGTCGACGGCAGATGACTACGTATCTTCGAAGCAAAAGCAGACTGAACTGTGATAACTGACCACGATGAAATGGAACTTATATACAGCAACTATCCAGCAACATCTGTTCAGCGAGGGGCAATCCCACACGCATAGCGTGATGGACACTCACACACGGAGGCTGACAGGCATGCAGTCAGACACAAAAGTTGAAACGGGGCACGCAGTGAACATTAGGTTGCGTGCCGAATGTCAGCAACTGATGGCAGATGTTGGTGAACGTAGCACAACTGCCAACACAAGTGGTTAAATAAATGCCATTGTAACAATCCATACAATGCTTTGCAATATGCGACCAATTATATTCGTCTCTTGTTTTAGGTAAATGAATCAACGCAAAATACCTTAATTAAATTCTGCCTATTGTGTTGCTATGGCAGACATCGAACGGCGATAGTAAGGCCTCTATATAGAAATATTCGTGGATACATTTTTTAATTGTTTAGCGAATGACACGTTGCCAACAATTCGTCCGAAGTCAGGTCAAATGTTGGTAATTAGGAAATCGAGACCTTTCTTTGTGTATGCGTCTACATCAGTCCGTTCTGTCTCTATCTGTCTCTTTCTGTATCCTTCTGCCTGTCTCTGTCTCTATATCAACCTCTGGCCTTTGAAGCACGTGTAGGCCTTATATGAAATCTAAATGCTGAACAGACGACTATATAATAGCTCAGTAAAAAAGGTCAGTTATCACAGTTCAGTCTGATTTCGCTTCGAAGATACGTAGTCATCTGCCGTCAATAGAACAAGTCATCATGAAGGTCCTGTTGGTTTTACTCGTTGCAACGGTGGCTGCTGTCTTCGCTGGATATGACAAAGCCGAATCGTACGGTCACTACGAACCAGGACTCAGACACGTGTAAGCTCAAGTTGCTCAACTTATGTCTAACGAAGTCAGTAGGCTATACATGTATATCCTACGTGTAGGCCTATTACATTATGATCGTGAAGTTGACATTGCTTACTAGATGACATTTTATTTAACCATTTGTTGTCACTTCCGAATTTGTATCTGCTGTGTAGCATGCGTTTTTAGGTAATAGTTCGACAGTTAAGTGATAGGCCTACAATGTGTACAATAGCGATGCAACAAATTAATTATGTTGCGATACGATTCAGACGAATCTCATTCATTAACAACTTTAACCTTTCAAGCTTAAGTAGACAATTATTGTTCGTTTATTTCCTGTCTTCGAAAGATCATTGGTGAAATGTTACGCAGTATTGTCACGAGGCGAGTGAACTAAGGTCTAAACCCTTAAAATGCATTCACAGTTTCCTATGCAACTATACTGCCAATAATATTATATTGTCAGAATAACTAACTAAGCAATTATTGCATAGAAACATTAATATTTGATACAAATGCATTTCCAAGGTCTAAAAGACTAGTGTTTACCTTTTTGTGTCAACAGACCAGATGGCGTTGCTTCCAACTATCAAAATGCAGCACGTCAACTGTACGTTAATCACGTGGCTGAAAAAGTGGGTTCTAGAACAGGAACCGCTCGATGGGAAGGCGTACCCGGAACTGGTGGAAATTACGGTTACCATGGATACGGTGGTCATGGTTACGATGGCTACGGACGCAACAACGGATATGGATACGGATACTAAGTTTTATCTTGTATAAATTTTTATTAGACGATGATTGGAACAGTTACCTCGGAACAATTCGATAGAAGTCAAAATTTAAAAAAACGAGAAATAAAGAATTTACCGCACGCTCATGAAATGTCGCATTGATTTAACACCAAATTAAAGTCAACCAGTCTTTGTTAGGCCTATTATTGCATTGAAGATGGAATTAAAATAAGATAATTAGGCTAAGGATAGACCTACTATTTATTGTTATTTGGGTTGTTTGAAATACTATATATATATACATATATATATATATATATATACATATTTATTATAGGCCCAGTGGCTAGGATTGCCACCTGTCCCGATTTCTGCGGGACTGTCCCGATTCTCAGCCCAAATGTCCCGCGTCCCGGTCAGACCATGGTCGGGACGCCTAATGTCCCGTTTTTTGCTAATTCGTCATTTTATTTTGAAAAACAAATTTTATTAAACGTAAAAAATAGAAATATAACTTAAGCACAGCGAATTCACCAATAATTATTTATGCAGCCGCTGCAGCGCAGACAGAGCACACGGGCCACGTTGGCTGCTGGCTGGCGCTGGCAGCAGTGACTATCACTAATGACGTCAGAGTATATGTGAATCACAATAAATATCGTCTGACTTGTATAGCGAAATTAACCCAAGAACTTGGAAGTTGTGAAAAGTGTGCGTAAACAGCGAAAATTCGATAAATAGGCTTAATGTCTCAAGATAAATCTGACGACTCTGCCACAAGCGCCAGCGAGGCACTCTCGGAAGATTCTGAATCTGATTTCTCTCAGAAAAACAGTGCCAGTGACCCGAGCCATGACTGTGTTTCAACTGTTGCCGAATGTGGTGATGGTAAGGGAATTTGTGCTCTGAGCAGCCCTGTGCGTCTGTTCGAGGCTTCGTGAAACAAATTTAAAATTTACGAGAAGGACTTCAAGCCTCAAGGATGTCAAGGAACAAAAAATTATAACTTTCTCATTAATTCAGAAAATTTCCATGGACTCCCCGGTCCCCTGGAGCTGCATTTTACAAGGAAATTATGACGGGAGGGAAGTAGAAAATTGGAAATTGGAATGGGTGTCGGATGTCCCGACTTTTGTTGGGTAAAAGGTGGCAACCCTACCAGTGGCGTAGCAATAGGGCGTGCAGCCTGTGCAGAGCACAAGGGCCCCCGGCTGTATAGGGCCCTCCGGCGGTCAGAGTCTGTAGGATAGACGTGTTTGTAGGCTTCCATTAAGTTAGCGCCCTTGTATTGCAGGACGTCTGTTCTGTTAGTAGTCAAGATATGCGATAGCCAATATGATTTGTGTTCTTGTGAATAATTGTTTCAATTGCATAACTGTACATTGCGACCATTTGCGGTCTGTCAATTGGATTGCTCAAAAAAGGAAAATTATTACTGTGGCCTCTATTAAGATGCTTGCCACATTCTACATGTAGCCTAGTGATCAACTAGGATCATGGACCGTTTCAGCAGCATGGCCATCTGGATAAGAACGACGAGTGCGTCAGAGTCAGACCATGCCGTAATCCGAAAGCGTAGATGTTTGGTCTCCGAAAAACTATAGGACCATCAGAAAGTCCTGATCGAGTACTGTAATTAATTAGTTAGAATGGAAAATTTAACGTGTCACTTGACAATGGGACACGTGGATTTAGAAGAGTGGAAATGGATATAATGACCATTGACTCTAGTTTTCATACCGGAGAGAGGGCACTTATCAACACGGAAATCAGTGGTTTTTCACTATTAGCATTTCCATTAACTAATCGATGTAATTATTTCATCAACAGCAGCTGTAAAAGCACCAGTGATGATAGCATCAATTTCGCTCACTTGGACCAAACCGTTTTCAAATTAACCGCTTTCAAGCTAATTTCATTGATGTCATACAGGAGTCCGTCCATTAATGCGCATAATGGCAACGACCGATATTGGAGCATTAGTATGTGTGACTGCGTAAAATATAAGACCAGTAGTCAACAAGACTCGGTCGAAGTGTTATTATTATGTTCGTGAAAGTTAACACATTGGACGCCAGATGTTCCTTTAACTCTGTAACTGGAACAACATCAGAAGGACGTATGTGGATTCTGGAAAGTAAATAGGAAGTTGTGGAAATATATTTAAAAGTGGAATGACTGAAACAGAAGAATATGCTCTTACAGGTAACGACGACAGAGTGGACTTCAGGATGATGTAAAGTAGACTGGCTCGTTTCCAACAATTTGCTCTGAACGTCGTTGTTAATAGGAGACTTAACATCGAAAGCAGATTGTATTTAAACAATCCAAGTAGCAGAATCATGGAAAATTTAAGGTCCTAAATTATACATAAGTGTTGTTTTAATGATTTCTGTAGGCCCCATAGGCTTAAATTAAATGTTTTAACAAATATCTGCCCACAGATCTATTTATGGACATTCAGTCGAGGGTATAGTAGATCAATACAAGTAGGCTATAGAGTAGATTACAGATAGACCCATATAGGCTACATAGGCAACGCATAGAGGAAACTCAGCACATACATCTGGACAGAAGCAAAAAAAATAAGGAACAAATCATCCTACTGTTGGAAAAGACGAACTGTATTTTACGAAGGGACAATAATTTATAATTGTGCAGATAGAGTTATGGAGACTGAAATTCGTCAGGAGCTGCGACGATTTGCAGAGACGACCACAATCAAAGGAGTTAGTCGGACAGTCAGAGCTGAGAGGAGAATTGTCCGAGTCTTCTGGATGGTGGCGCTTGTCTCCTGCTTTGGCGTTCTCCTCTATCAGATCTCCACGGTGGCCATCAGCTACTCCAGCTTCAACGTCATAAGAAACTCTGGCGTCGAATTCAAAGACCCCGAATTTCCCGATGTTACGGTCTGTAATCTCTTTCAGCTCTCTGACCTCGATCAGTTAGAAAACTATACGGCTTTTCAACGGGACGTCGATATGTTGAAACAATACACTACATTGAACTACGAGCCTTACGGTGATAGTGCATGGGTTTTTCTAAGGTCAATTCCCACATACAACGTTTATACCGCTGTATTATCTCAACCCCCAAACTCGACACAGAACATTTCGTTCCAGTGTCTCTCGTACAGATGGGACCTCTATCAGTCAAGCTATTGCGACGCTCATTATCGGCTGGTTCCACCTCTTCAGTGGTGCCAGACCATTCGCAGTGGGGTACAGCCATAGACGTAGGGGAGATTTCAACGTTGGGGGGGGGGCAAAAATGAGACTTTTGCCCGAAATTTTTTTTTTCATCTGGCCAAAATCTTAAGAAAAATTTGCGTTACGTTTGCCCGAAAATTCTGACGACCTTTTTTTAGTCATCCGGCCGAAATCTTCTGAAATTTTCCGTTACTTTTTGCCCGAAAGGTCTAACGACCTTTTTTTATTCGGGCAAGACTGATTTTTCGGGCAAAAAGACCCGGAAAAATTAAAAACAGTAATTTTGTTTAAAAACTTTTTTATTTTTCCGGGTCTGGTTGCCCGAAAAATCAGACTTGCCCGAAATTTGGGGGGGGGGCATTTGCCCCCCCTGGACCCCCGTCTCCTACGCCTATGGGTACAGCCACGTCTCCCTGCAGCAATCGGCTTGTTACTTTTCATTAATGAATCCAGGACGAACGTCTTTGACATATTCGACACCTGGATACGCTTCACGCGCACAACCGGAGTAAGCGTCATGGTCCATCGGAGAGGAACGCTTCCAGATCCACTGACGGCAATCTCAGTTTCGCCCGGAACGGAGACGACCATTTTGCTGAAGCAGACGGACTCAACTTATCTACCGTATCCTTATGGTAACTGTACGGAGCAACAGGATCTCGACCCAACAAGACCCAATTCACCCGTCTACGATGTTGCTTCCTGTGTATCCCTGTGCCGCCAGCGTCAGGTGATTAAGGAATGTGGCTGTATGGATCCTTTTATGCAGTTCACCGAAAATGAACTTCGTCTGGGAAATCACACGTTCTGCAACAACATCACTGGTTCGCTGAGGGAAAACTCAGATATCGTCGTCGAATATGTTAACCGCAGACTGTTACAGGCCATGTGCATGTGGAATTTCAAAGCTGACGAAACCAAATGCGACTGCCGACCTCTTTGCTTTGAGACAACATATGAAACAACGGTGTCAACAGTATCCAACTGGCCGAAGCTGAACAACCAGCTGAGCTTCTACGAACGGTTTCTTAAAAACCTTTCTGAATTCTCAGTCTACGAAGATATCGCTCGAGCGAAGGCATCTGGAAATCTGACTTCCGAAGAGGTTCTGGAACGACTTCGAAGGGTGAAGCTGATCGAAGAGAACTTCCTGCAGGTCTTCGTCAGGTTCGATAAGAAGATCGTCCATCTCGTGACTGACGTTCCAGCGATCACCTGGGAAACTCTGGCTTCCAATCTCGGAGGATCTTTCAACCTCTGGCTTGGAATCTCCGTCCCAACGGCGGCAGAAATCATCGAACTCACTTATTCGTTGGTGATGATTTGGTGGCAACGCAAGAAACCAGCGGTGAAGCCAGATAAGTCTGTGGTCGGACTTGATGACATTAGTGCGACAATAAACTCTAAAACTTAAATTGTAACTCGTTCCAGGTTGCTTGTTTACCAGGTTGAAACATTCTACTTATACGTAGGCTAGCCTATAGGCTAGGCCTATGTTGACTTAATGTGCAAACTTTTTGTTTATTGCCCATCTAACAATAGCCTACTACACTGTTTGACTAATTAACTTCACAACGTAGAGTTTACTAATATTTAATATAACCCATAAGATCAAACATCTAGGCATGAATGATCATGTGTCTGACCATGTGAAAATATAGCATAGAACTTATAAACACACTTTCTTATTTCTAAGGCTCCTCTGCCCCACAATTATATTTTTATACCTTTCCGGAACTTGGCTGAGGCCTTCCTGTTTTTCAAAGGTCTCTGCCACGCCATTCCAATACACTGAACATAGTATTATGAATAACTATTATTGCGTTGTGGAAAGTCATAGTACTGATGTCATTAAAAATGACGTCGCATCAGAGTGTTGGAACTCGATTAAGCGTTATAACGGGTTTGTCCGCAGTGTAAAGCAACTCGTGTTTTGTTGTTTAGTCTTCTTGTTTCTCGTTCTTACGGACTGTCGGTTTTGTTTTCTACAAATGTCAAAAAAGTCTTTTCAACGTTTCTGATTATTGTTAATATATAGGCTACGTTTTATTGTCAGCTCAGACGCTTTTTTAAGTAGAACTTTCAAATCTAACACAGAGTGACCACCTGAATAGAAAAATTAAATAGGGCATATCAGCACTATTTTTGGTGTCTTTGGTTCAACATGGCGGTTGTCCTTTTAAAATGGTGTCACGACGCAAGAGAAATGGAATCTGGATGATGGTTCTTTTACATGCGAAATAGAAGCTGGATTGACGAAAATAACGCATGATAAATAAAAACTGGATGAAGGTATTTCTAGATCTCAAATAGAAGCTGGATTGATAAGCAAACCGCGTAAGTAATGGAAGCTGGATGAGGGTATTTTTATATCCGAAATAGAAGCTGGATTTACCAAAATAACAGGCGAGAAATAGAAGCTGGATGAAGGTATTTTTAGATTTGAAGTAGAAATGGGTGCATGTTGGAATACATGAATGAAAATCATCAATAAAAGCTTCTATTTAAGCTAAAAACCCATTTTCGTAAATCCAGCTTCTATTTCATCAATACTATTCGCCTGTAGACCAGTTGTCGTTAGACCAATTGTCCGGAGACGAGATGTCGTTAGACGAGTTGTCGGTAGACCAGTTGTCGTGGAACCTTTTAAAATGTTGTAAAATAATTTGTTTAAATTTAATTGCGATAAGACCTGCATTGCATTGATATGTTCGAAAAGCGTTCGCAGAACAGATCTTAACTAAAAAAATACTCACTCTTCCGAGAAACATCAGTGTTGTGACAATAAATAGTAGACTACAGTTTATTCAAGATTGTATTCTATAGACATTGACTTTTAAAGAAGTTAAATCTATAGTTATGTAATCTGATTTTGTAGTTGTTCCGTGCACCTTTTGTCCTTTTAAAATTTTGTGCTTTTAAAGATTTGCTGGCGTAATTTATTGTGTTACGCTTTGCGAACTTTGCCATAGTGCCAAGTGAACTATTAATTTAGTCTATGCTCGAAGTTTAGTTAATAGTAAAGAAGCCAAACATTACAGTAGACTTGCGACATGTCAGGCTGTAGCATAAGGTGGTCTAATGCTGGACTACTATGATGTCTCTATTAGAATAGCCATAGGCCTATATCATTATCGTTGATTTACACGGTTTACTCTTTCTTTACTGTTCTGCCCTTAGGCAGGCCCAAGATTCCAACGACACCATTCTTGTCAGACTTGTTCTGTGCTTTTTCCTTGATTTCTTTATATCATCGTCCATTTTCTCTGTCCATGAACCAGTCCAACATCATCTTTCTCGGTCTTCCTGGTGGATTCTTTCCCTCCATCCTTCCCTCCAGAACAGTCCTCAAGAGCGAGTCTCCCCTCAGCATGTGCCCCATCCACACGGTTTACATCAAATGGAATAGGCCTATGCTAACTATATAATGACTACCCGGTATTGATTGAGGACTATACCTTCCTATGGATTTCTGATCTTTTTAAGGTAGGCCTACATTGGGCGAACAAGCAATGTGATCCACAGTTAGGCCTATGACACTGATGCAGCAGATGAAGTTGGTGATAATTTGGTTGTCATTATTTTTCTTACCCTCCAACCAGAAGTTATTTACGTTAATAGCGATCATAGGATAGAATTGTCTTTCGTTTATATTTCTTCCCCCAGAATTGTTTTTTTTAAATTTGAAAATAGCAAACACATAACAATGATTATTTTCAAACGAAACTTCTTTAAAAACTTGAATCTGTACAAGTAATTGGTTTTCGTTAGAAAACATAGTCCATCTATTTCTGATTCCTTTCAATCCGTCGTCAATAATAGCTAAGAAATTTAGTATCCAGCATATCCGTATCCGTTGTTGTGTCCATGACCATCATAGCCTGAGCTTCCGTATCCATGGTGACCATAATTTCCTCCAGTTCCAGGTACTCCTTCCCACCGAGCGGTTCCAGTTCCGGATCCCACGTGGTCAGCCACGTGATTAACATACAGCTGACGCGCAGCATTTTGGTAGTTGGAAGCAATGCCATCTGGCCTGTTATAAAAAGAAAGAATCAACAATAAATCACCGTAAAAGCATCCGTTTATTTATTCATAGTTCATTTTCAACCGTAGCCAAATGATTCATGATCCATAATTGAAAAGCTTTAATGAATTAAATTAGATAGAATATCACATGAATCATTTGAGAAACCATATTCTCAACAGGATTTAAATAGGCCTATTGTATTGTTTCGGAACCAAAAATGCTAGCTTGTCAAATTATTATCATTTCGTAAAATTGACATTGTACTGTCATTACAACATCTGGATTTTCAGTTTTGAATGGAATCAGACGCTTAGCATGAGTAACTCACTAAGCGCTCTTTCGGTTTTAGCTTATGTAGTGTTAATGTTGCTTAAAGAGACATGCCCAGTTTCTGTGAGACAAATGATGTTCGACTCACTAGGAAAGTATCATTTGACAGGTTATACAGAAACCTGGGCAAAATCAATGGAATCACATTCCTTATGCAGAGTAGGCCTCTACCGTGTAGGCCTAATGTTCAAATGGTCTTTCTTATTTAGTAAAATTTAGACTCAAATATACATGTACACTGTGTCCGGAAAAAAAGGGACCCATTTTGTAAATATGAAAATAAATAGTAAATATTCATCAATTTTTACAATTCAAACACCATTTTAATCCTGACATATTTATCTAATACTGGTGAAAATATAAAAGTTCCAATCACAATGATGACGTCATAATGACGTCATTTGCATTAAAGTTCATTTAGCCGGCAAGTCATGCATGGTTTCGGTTGGTATATTGGCTCTTGGTAAAACAGAAATCCATTTAATGCAACCAGGAATGAAAATAAATGCAGCTTATTTCAGGGATTGTCTGCTCCATATAAAATCGATGCCTGACATTCGGGAATGTTCGGAACAATAGCCTATACATTTCAACAAAATGGTGCTTCAGCTCACTGAGTTCGTCAATATTTGGAACTGTTGACTAAGGAGACTCGGATTTCATTCCTCTTAATCTTTGGCCGCTAAACGGCCGCCCGTCTAATCCCGCTGATAATAAGACCTGGAGACTGATGGAGGAGAAGGTGTACAACACAAGGATAAGAGACTCTGAGACACTGAAGAACTCCGTGAACGAATTGTTAATGTTAATGCCTAGGAGGATTTTGATAAGCTGGTTATCGATGCTACTATTGGCTATTAGCGCGACCGTTTTGAACCTTACTTTGAGGCCAAAGGTGTACACTTTGACCACAAATTGCAGTCTGACATAATTCAGATATAAAAATAAAATTAAACCTACATTTAATATTGATAAATTAAATCATAAAAATATTGAACTTTTGGATGATTTGCGCATTTATCTCTTAAATTTGACTTTTTTGTGCAAATGACGTCATCATGACGTCAATTTTTGAACTGGAACTTTTATATTTTCACCCATGTTAGACAAATATGTCAGGATTAAAATGGTGTTTGAATTGTGAAAATCGATTAATATTTACTATTTATTTTGATATTTAGAAAATGGGTCCCTTTTTTTCCGGACACAGTGTATATAATAATAAATTCGGGTAGAGAGAAATAAAAATAATGCTGCTGGAAAGGTAGACTTCAAAATCAGTAGGGCCTTGACATGTACATATAAGCTTACTGGTAGCATGAGTAATGGTTGCTGTAGATGTAAATTGAGCTTACACATGTCTGAGTCCTAGTTCGTAGTGACCGTACGATGTGGCTTTCTCGTATCCAGCGAAGACAGCAGCCACCGTTGCAATGAGTAAAACCAACAGGACCTTCATGATGACTTGTTCTGTCGACAGCAGATGACAACGTATCTTCGAATCGAAAGCAGACTGAACTGTGATAACTGACCACAACAGAACCGACCTTATATAGGCCTACTGGACAACGTCCAACGTTCGGCACCCCCACACGAACCGCGTGTTAGACAGACAGAAGAGGACAGACAGCAGACAGAGACAAAAGCAGAAGCAGGGACAGACATGTGGGCGAGACTCCTCTTTTGCTCTTTTGAACGCCGATTGTCACTGACTGATGGCACTAGTTGGTACACTGCCAACACAAGCGTGGGCTATAGCTAAGTGCTATTGAAACTATTAACACCGACGGGCGTCTGTATCTCTAGACGGTCAAGCGGTTACGCAGTTGAACTAGCACGCACAAATTTTTCATCGTACAGAGGACACATTGCCAACAATTCATCCGAAAGAAGGTCAGGTGTCCAACTGCCTATATTTGGGCAATTAGGTGAATCTGGCTTCTCTATAATATGAATGCTTTTGTACCCCATTATTCTCGCTCACAGTTTCTCATTCTCTCTCTGTCTACCTCTTTGTCTCTGTCTCTGTCTATCCCTTCCATCCTCTGTCTCTCTGTCTCCCTCTGTCTTTGTCTGTCTCTGTCTGTCTGTCTCTCTCTCTCGGCTGACGCTGTTCGGTATAAAAGGTCCGTTCCATTGTGGTCAGTTATCACAGTTCAGTCTGCTTTCACTTCGAAGATACGTAGTCATCTGCCGTCAACAGAACAAGTCATGATGAAGGTCCTGTTGGTTTTATTCGTTGCAACGGTGGCTGCTGTCTTCGCTGGGTACGAAAAAGACACATCGTACGGTCACTATGAACCAGGACTCAGACATGTGTAAGCTACACTTGCATCTAAAGTAGCTACATGTACATGTATAGTAGCCTACTAATTCATACTAAGTCCAATTTGAATTGATGTAGGAACTTTCAATAGCGCTTTACTTCTTAGTTTGCTCTCTCAGTGGCGATAGAAGAACGTGTGTGAGAAGGAAATCTACTCTTTATAAAATTAGTTGGAATAAAAGGCATATCAAATGTCAGTCTGTTGAACATTTAAGTTAGAGCATCAACACATGCCTGCATTGCTGATGTTCATAATTACAGAGAATCTTTGTAATTAAACATGTATTATCAGTCAATTATTCATTCAACTTTCGTTAATCCATTTTGTCATAGTGATAGTGATTAAATGCTAAAATACAAAATGAAAATTGCTTTTTGTATGGATATCATCAGTAGAACAATGAAATTGGGGAATTCCCGCCTGTCAGATCTATCAAAATGCGGTTCGTGTCTTATAATGTATTGTCTAATGTTTAACATTAGAAAATTTAATGTGCCGCCATGTTTTAGACCTAGGGGCCTACATGCATCTCTGCATCGAACAGACGTTGTAGTGAAAATCTTCATCAGTTTCGCATGCATTCCCTCTCAGTCGTATCATATGTAATGACTACTTGAGAAATGATGACATAAATAGGCTACAGTATGCATGGTTGGTATCTGATGCAAATGGACCTTCAATTCTTCATAATCCAGAAAAACCTAACAATAAGGTCTTTTGTGTCAACAGGCCAGAAGGCGTTGCTTCCAACTATCAAAATGCCGCACGTCAGCTGTACGTAAACCACGTGGCTGAACACGTAGGATCCGGAACAGGAACCGCTCGGTGGGAGGGCGTACCTGGAACTGGCGGAAATTACGGTTACCATGGGCAGAGTGGATATGGCTACGACGATTATGGACGCAACCACGGATATGGATACTAGGTGCTATCAATTGGCAATTTTGGAGACGTTACCTTGGAACAATTCTAGACATAGGGCTGCAACAGATTCGATCAAAAACTTGTCTCAGTGTAGTTTTTTTTATTTATGAAACGATGTATTGATTAAACGACAGATTAAACTTTGACCCAAAACCAAACGTGGCCCCTCTTCAATTGTTTTATCCGCCCCTATGTGTATATAATTATTAATTAATAATTATATATGCGTGTGAGGGCATTTGCGTGCATGCGCGTGCGTACATTTATCTATGTATGCACAAAATAAAGTTTTATTCATACATAGTGTACCAATAAAGTACCCTCATGGTGTTTTGCCAATAGGCCTATCTTGGCCGCAGGTAGAAATTTGGATATAAAATGTAACAGACTTAAAGGCAATTCATATTTTAATTCAAACAATTTCAAACAGAACGAAAGTTATCACTTTCTGTGAGTCAACCCACTGTTTTATGACGATTCAAACACTTAGCGCAAAGAAAGTAACAAAAAGCGTTTCGTTAAGTTTTATCTCCAATAAGCTTTATCAGTTAAACTTGACACTGCAATTGCGTTGGGCCTACAACTTGCTTTCAATATGCCCACTTGTCCAGCTTCCACGCAGGTTCTGAGTCTCTTTGTAAATTCTTTGATGGCTTTGTTATTGGTTCCAGAGGTAAACTTTCCCATACCAACTCCAAAGCAACCTTCTATTCTCAACTTGGTTTCTACCGCAGATTGTGGTATTTCTCCAGCATAGCTAACCTCCACGTGATAATCCACCGTGGCCAAATCTTTCAATTGGGACCATCGTTTCTTCCCAATGGAAAACCAGGACATTTGACATCGAACCAATTCATTTTCATCTATGGCATATTTTTTATGTAGGCTTCTCAGCTGTCACGGATTTACAGAGAGTGACGTTTTTTGCTTTAACTCCAAGTACCTGCTCATGAAGTGTATGAATGCAGATAAATATTATCTCTCCTTGACACTTATGTTTTTAGAAATTTGAAAGCCATTGCTATAAAATTATTAATCTGACAGATAATTCATTTAGCCTACTAACTTGACCATTTTCTTACCAAGTAACTTGTCAGCTGACGTGCAGCTGCGCAGCGTTGGTACAATTGATTCTTTAAAAATAAATAAAACCGATAATGATGATGGTAATAATGAAGTTTATTTAAAACAATTAGCCTAGGATATTCGCGATGTGACTTAGGCTAATAGAATCGTGTTTTGTTATTTCTTTTTGAGTTAAATGCCATTTTTCAGTTGTAAAATAGTGGGCGGATTCACAAAAAGTGGTAAAACTTTCTTCTATTTCAGCGGTCTCAAACACGCGGCCCGCGGGCCGCATGCGGCCTGTGGAGCCGAATAATGCGGCCCGCAAGAGCCATCTGGTCTTTTTTATATTTAAAGAATGAAATTGGTTAAAAACCGAATTCTGCTGTTCTTTTGCGATTTGAACCAAGGTTCAAACTGTTTTCTTATAAGTTTTGCTCTGGGCAGTCAATCTGCAACAGCAGAAATGCAGATAGAGTTAGGCGTATAGTGGGCTTTCAATGTAATACCATGCTGAAACAGAAGTAAGCCTACAATGAGGTTAATATTCCGGTATTCACTTTTTACACAACAAGAAAAATTAAAAAATCTGCACCTGCAGTACTGCAACACGCTAATGGCGATATTTGGCATAACCTACATAATAATGAATATGTGAACAGCTTTTTCATTAGGCCTAATTAATGAAGTTTAATAAATCTCAAATGACACACAGATAGTTACGGGTGAATATGTGGAAGCTGTTGGCCTATAGTTTGATTCTTCGCATCTCAAAAGATAAAACTGAACAATGATGTTCTCGTAGTTGGGAAACGTTGTCAGATGATGTGTATCGCTAATCACACCTAATCACCTCTGAGACTATACTCACTACAATACTTTAGAGACTACTCACTATAATACTTTAACATTTAAAGATGCTACAAGTTCTGTTGTAGGTAGGCCTATTAGGTTTACTAAAACTAATGTGCTATTAATGCTCTTCATAGACCCTATTTTTGTGACTCTGAGTTTTCAATTTTGTGTATAGTAGGCTACCATTATGGTTACACCAGGAGTCTCAAACACGCGGGCCGCATGCGGCCCGCGGACCCGAATAATGCGGCCCGAGAGAGCCAACTGGTTTTTTATTTGTTTTTCTTTATTTAAAGAAAGAAATTGGTTAAAAACCGAAATCTGCTGTTCTCTTGCGATTTGAACCAAGGTTCAAACTGTTTTCTTCTAATTTTTGCTCTGGATATTCAATCTGCAACAGCAGAAATGCAGATAGAGTTATAGTGGGCCTTCAATGTACTACCATGCTGAGGCAGAAGTAAGCCTACAATGAGGTTGATATTCCGGTATTCTACACTTTTTTACTACAAGAAAATTCAAAAATTCTGGTGTCCGGACAATTCGGAGCGGGACAATTGGGAGCGGACAATTCGGACCGGACAATTCGGAGAAGGACAATTTGGAGCGGACAATTCGGAGACGGACAATTGGGAGCGGACAATTAGGAGCGGACAATTCGGACCCGGACAATTCGGACCCGGACAATTCGGAGCGGACAATTGGGAGCGGACAATTGGGAGCGGACAATTCGGACCCGGACAATTCGGACCCGGACAATTCGGAGCGGACAATTGGGAGCGGACAATTCGGAGCGGACAATTCGGAGACGGACAATTTGGACCGGACAATTCGGAGACGGACAATTCGGGCCCGGACAATTCGGAGTGTATATAATACAATTGTGTCGAATTGAAACATCACAGGCCTGCGTCGATCAAAAACAGTGTGGCAATAAAATACTTATACGGCACCAAACAAACGTCCTACGATCTTCAAGACCCTGCATTCCAAAGCTTAAACTAAGCAACTGAAATTATTAGTTAAATGCACTAATTTACCAAACTATAGGCAGCCCATTTAAATCATTGCAGTTTTCTTACAACCATAGTCCTATTCCTTTATGCTTGTTAGTCAGGTTTCTGAATATAGCTAAACTATTAATATATTTTACTGCAATTTAAGGTTGATATCTAGCTTAAAAGCATGAGCCCTATGACTACTGCCAAATCATCGAAGACAAACGGGCAAAAGACATACGAACAAGTAAACGTAGCCTACGCGCAGACTGAGAGACGGTGGGGTGCTAAGCTGACTACTTTTAGTATTGACTCTAATGTCCAGTGGCCCATCCTGTCAACCTATTCTATTCTATTTCTTGGACTTATTAAGAGCCTCTCACAGTACCGGTACAACCTAATCAGAGGCACTCCCAGTCCCATTACGAAGAACTCCTGGAAAAAGAAAAGTCTTAAGACACCTGGCAGAAAAAAGTAAAGCCTCCTGTAGGTCTCTTTGGGTGATGGAGATGGGTATGAAAATCTGAGTTCCATCATTAATTTTGACTGTTATGCATTGCCTGCTCCGAATTGTCCTCTCCAAATTGTCCGCTCCAAATTGTCCGGTCCGAATTGTCCGGTTCCGAATTGTCCGCTCCGAATTGTCCGCTCCAAATTGTCCGCTCCAAATTGTCCGGTCCGAATTGTCCGGTTCCGAATTGTCCGCTCCGAATTGTCCGCTCCAAATTGTCCGCTCCGAATTGTCTGGGTCCGAATTGTCCGCTCCAGAATTTACTCCAAACTGTCCGTCTCCGAATTGTCCGCTCCAAATTGTCCGCTCCAAATTGTCCGGTTCCGAATTGTCCGCTCCGAATTGTCCGGTCCGAATTGTCCGCTCCCAATTGTCCCGCTCCGAATTGTCCGGGAACCAAAATTCTGCACCTGAAGTACTGCAACACGCTAATGACAATATTTGGCATTACCTAGGCTACATAATAATTCTTATGTGAACAGCTTTTTCATTAATTAATTAAGATTTAGTCCGGGATGTTAGCGTAACATTGTGCATTTTGGTGCTACAAGCAAAAAATTGATATTTTTGAGTTCAGGAAGAAATTCTAAGAAAAATGTGATATAGTGCCAGTTGGAAAAACGTGGAAAAATTTTCCAGTTTTTTCCAGTTTTTTTCCACTAGATGTATTCCAGGAGTATTAGCTCAAAATGCTGAAAATGCTTGTAATAAGTTGAAATTTTCAGGATAGGTGTAGAAATATGAGGGGAATAACATGTCAAAAGTCCAAAACGATTTCCCCTAGAACTTTTTCTCAAAAGCAAGATGGCGTCCAAAATGGCCGACATTTTCCAAAATCATTGATTATGACCTGGAAATAGCTCGTACGAATCTGAATTTTTCAGGGAAGGTGCAGGAATATGAGTGGAATATTATCCCAAAAGTGCCAAAAGATCCCTCTGCAGGTCTGACCAAAAACCAAGATGGCGTCCAAAATGGCCGTCTTTTTCAGTATGTTGATTATGACCTGGAAATAGCTCGTATGAATCTGAATTTTTCAGGGAATGTGCAGGAATATGAGTGGAATATTATTCCAAAAGTGCCAAAAGATCCCTCTGCAGGTCTGACCAAAAACCAAGATGGCGTCCAAAATGGCCGTCTTTTTCAGTATGTTGATTATGACCTGGAAATAGCTTGTATGAATCTGAATTTTTCAGGGTAGGTGCAGGAATATGAGTGGAATATTATCACAAAAGTGCCAAAAGATCCCTTTACAAAAACCAAGATGGCGTCCAAAATGGCCGTCATTTGCCATTATGTTGATTATGAATTGGAAATAGCTCGTATGAATCTGAATTTTTCAGGGTAGGTGCAGGAATATGAGAGGAATAACATCCCAAAAGTACAAAAGGATGCCTCTGGAGCTGTCTAAAAAACAAGTTGGCGTCCAAAATGGCCGCCATTTTCCAAAGTGACATGGAAATAGCTCGTATGAATCTGAACTTTTCAGGGTAGGTGTAGGAATATCAGTGAAATAACATGCCAAAAGACCCACGGTTATAAAAAATGCTGTAATTGTAATAATATATTTACATATTTTATTTGTATTTCACATTACTTTATAAGACTACAATGTAATTGTAATCAATGAACAGACTGAAGTAGGCCCACCGGTAAATGAACAGGAAATCAACACGAAGTAAATGTAGAAACACTATAGAGTCTCTTAGGCTTACAGTTGACATTGCAGTTCACCATCACCATTTATGACAGCATATTATAGCTGTTCATGAGCTTGATCAATTGCATTAGCAGAAAATCTATGTTTTTTTTAAAATTGTAAATCTGCCATGTTGAAACTCAGATGCTTTTTCTGGGTGACTGCTAGAAATTGTTAACATGTTATGCAGATGAACTGTTACCCATCTCGCATAATGCGTATGGTCCAAAGCAAAAAACCAAGGCACCACATCTTTCACTGCCTCCACAAACATTAAGAAATATCCAGGCCTAATTGATTGAACAAATCGAAAAAGCAAAAATTCAAGTTTTTAGCCTATATTCCAGTTTAGAGCTGGTCTGATACAGAAACTTTCTTCAAACATCAATAATTATCAAAGCTTTGGATCTCATTCTGTGATATGTCATCAATTGAAAGCAAATAGGCATGTTTCTGTAAGACTCCAAGTTATATAAAGCTCATGCAGAAACTGAATATCTTGAGCGCTTTACATGACATGCATACATGAAAGATTCAGTTATGCCTGAAGGTGCAATGCCAGATTGGAATATGACACGAACCCAGACTAACCAGTGATCTAGTGTCTTCATTACAGCCATTTCCAAGTGGAGCTCACCCATCAGAATCACAAACTGATTTTCTCCTAATTCTACTGGCTAGTGCCACTGAGTTTGTTTTGCCAGTGCACAGAGAGGTTGATCAAAAGTGAGAACTGGGATCTGACCTGGATTTAAGTGTAACACAGCAGCCCGAATGACTACCATGCAATGGCAAATCACTGCGTTACTGGAACATTGGTCAAACAAGAGTAAATGTGCTGCAAATGGCAAAGGAGACTCATTTAGCTGACTGTGCATGATAGAGGCTAGAGGAAATGTCAATGCATTCCAAACCACTGAAGTTTAGGCTTGGAAACTGAAATAATGATAATGCTAAGCCATGAAATGAGGATCTAGCTGGTTCTAGCAGTAGATGAGCCTGGATTGTGATCAATGTTATCAGCAGCTGCAATAGTGAAAAGGTTACATCGAAGAACTGGTGGACAAACTAATTGTTGACCAAACAAGAACACTTTCAGGTAATCCCGAAGACTGCGTGCCTGTCCATACAGAGTATGGCCGCCCAATAAATCGCTAAAATAGAGTGCTGCCGCATTAGCCTGGAAGTTTAAATTGACACGTAACTACTGCATATTTTCCCTCATTTATAAGTTGGTAAATGGTAATCCCAAATACTGCATGCCCGTACTCCAAACAATATGGTTGTCGACGATTCCACCAAAATAGAGTGCAGCCACCTATCGACTGCATCCCAAAATGCAATACTAATGATATAGCTACGATAAAGCTACCGACTTAATAGAAATAAGCCCTTGAATGCCATGTGAAATAGAATCTAAATTAACCTATGCTATATATGTATTTAAATCGTTGGCAACCATATTGTTTGGAGTACGGGCATGCAGTCTTCGGGATTACCTATAAGTTTATTAACCTGACCGTTTTATTTAGATCTCGCGCTGATTACCTACTTACTGAGCGCATTGTATCCTGCGATTCGGCTGTATGTTGCAGCGCTCTATTTTAGCTAAGTCGTTGTCAACCATATTGTTCTGTATGTATACAGGTACGCAGTCTTCGGGATTACCCACTATCACTTAAAACATCTAGCATTGCCACACAGCTAATTAAAACAAATCTGTCACAGGTATTAATGTAAATAAACTAAAAAGCGCAACATAAGTTATGAACGATCACAGCGAAAATTAGATACCAAGTATAAAAGTTAAATTTGCAATATTATTGGTACTGAAACCTGCATTCAACTTTTCAAAGATTTTCTTATTATTATTTTTACCTCAACACAAATATTTGTACTTATTTAACAGAAAATAAGCATTCATATGCGTGTTTACAATCCCAAATCATTACGAAAATAAGCTCTCCCGCATGTAGTTAACGTGGGTTGTTAACGTAGCTTGCCAAAACAAGCCCTAACTTAGCCCACTTATGTGCATTTTAAATTTGCTTTTAAAAAATACTTATAAAATTCGCTTTAACTGGCACTATATCAGAATAATTTTAAAATTAGTTCTTCTACGAAGTCCAGAAAAAATTACTCTTGTAGCACCTAAATGCACAATTGTGATGTTTTTCAACGCTAAGAGCTCGGACTAATTAATAAATCTTAAATGTCAAGCCTGACAGTTACGGGTGAATATGTGGAAGCTGTAGACCTATATTCTGATTCTTCACATCTCAAAAGATAAAACTAAACAATGATGTTCTCGTAGTTGGGAAACGTTGTCTGATGATGTGTATCGCTAATCACACCTGATCACCTCTGATGCTACTAGCTTAGTTGTAGGTAGGCCTATTAGGCTTACTAAATGTGCTATTGATGCTCTTCATAGGCCTTATCTTTGTGACTCTGAGTTTTCAATTTTGTGTATAGTACCATTATGGTTACACTGAAAGTATAATATTAACTTAGGTGATTTTACAGGATTATATCATTATTACAGCATTGTAACCCTCACCCCATATAAATAGTTTCACTTGCAAGACATAATTTCATGTTGCGGCCCACGAGACACTGTCAATTTTCAAATTTGGCCCACTCGATGACTTGAGTTTGAGACCCCTGACCTAGAGATTTTAGTTGCAGATGATATCAAGGATCTCCTCCAATGCATCTTTCATTATTTCATTGATCTAATTTGCGGATGAAACTAACATCTTCTACTCCCATAAATCTCATCAAACTTTGTTTCAGACTGCGAATACCGAATTAATCCATTTTATACCCGAATGATTTGCTGCCAACAAATTCTTCATTAATTTCGAAAAAACCGTATTTATTTTTGTTTAAATCAGATTTAATCACTCAACTGGCGATGGACAGAGACGAGCGTAAATCCACAATCATATGATTAACGAGAGCAGTATTTAATCTTTTTATACTTAAATCGTCTCCAATAGGCTAAGTGTTAGACTTTAGGTTCAGTATTACAAAGACTAACACTGATGTTTATAGAAAAAAAGGATTTATTTCGCAAATAAATCGACAACTTCAGAAATGAATGGTTCGATTAATTATTGGTGAGTCATTGATTTATTGATCACACCATCAGATCTTCTTTTGCCTTTCTTAGTTGAATGTTGAAGTAGCTTAGTATCCAGCATATCCGTATCCGTTGTTGTGTCCATGACCACCGTATCCTGCGCTGCCGTATCCATGGTAACCGTAATTTCCTCCAGTTCCAGGCACGCCTTCCCACCGAGCGGTTCCGGTTCCAGATCCCACTTTTTCAGCCACGTGATTAACGTACAGCTGACGTGCGGCATTTTGATAGTTGGAAGCAACGCCATCTGGTCTGTTTTGAAAGAAACAAAGAATCGCTTATAACAATTAATTATTGACTTGTAAATAATTTATTACACTTTGTATGAATGATCAATATCTTGGTACTAAATGCAAAAAATATGGTAATTAATTCGTGTTTCATCTCACCGCTTCTGGCTTCACATCTAATTGTTTAGTTTTGCTTGACAAGTTCCCCGTTTCATCAGCCTGAGTATAAAAACATCGAATACAACTGAGACCTGACACCCAATAGCCTCGTTTTGCAGAGCTTGCTATTTGACCCACAGAGAAAATATTTTTCGCGTTTCTGCCAGAAGGCTATATCTGAATCTTTCAGCTAAATATTGATTAATATTATTAACTCCGCCTCAGGTTCCTATGGAACCTGTGCCGGTCCCAAGCCCGGGTAAAGGAGGAGGGTTCCGCGGAGGGTTTGCAACCCTCCCGGGTAAAACAAACTACCGCAACAGAAACGACACAGATCAACGTGGAGAGGCTGTGTCGCCCGATGCGCTGCCAGCGCGAGGAAGGACTAAGTGCCAAGTAAGTAAGTAATTAAGACTGTCGACAAGATGAAACAATTGCAGTCTTTTTACTTAGACTAATACAATGTTTTAGATGTTCAAAATTTAAAGTCTTAGATTTGAACGGCACACTCCTACACCAAATAATCGCCCAATTCCCTGGGACTCTAGTGGAGTCAGAGAATGTTAAAATTAAGCAAGAAATGATATAGCGCTGAACTTTTAGTGTTGTTAGAAGTCTTTTAACGCAATATCAACTTCAATTTTTTACACTAATTCTCATTATCCGTGTACCAGCAATAGGCTGTTATATTAGTAGAATGTCGATTTGCCTCTTTTCTCACGCATTCAAGGATTCACACAACGTAGGCCTAGTGCCCTAGAGCCTCTATCATTCTATCAGAGTCTCGGTCAGAATATGTTTTCTTGTAAAATACCAAATTGCATTGATGTAAAGTATAAATAATAATAAAGTGGGCCTAACGATGAAAGGTTTTCAATACTAAATTTTAAGTCGAAGTCTGTACTTTGACTACAAAAAGCGCTATTTTAGCTTACACGTGTCTGAGTCCTGGTTCGTAATGACCGTACGATGCGGCTTTCTCGTATCCAGCGAAGACAGCAGCCACCGTTGCAACGAGCAAAACCAGAAGGACCTTCATGATGACTTGTTCTGTCGACTGTAGATGACCACTTAGCTTAGAAACGGAGGCAGGTTGAACTGTGATAACTGACCACAATTATAGAACGGACCTTTTATACCGAACAGCGACGACCAAGCGACGCCTCCTACTCCCACGCACCTCATATGACAGCCAGAGGAAAGACAGAACTCAACCGGGTGTAGGCTACAAACAGCAGGCACAGATGGTCGTTTGAAATACCTACGAGGACTCGTCGGATGCCAACAGCCAGTTACCGGTAGGCCTACGTGCCATTCACAATACAATAATAGAATACCATTTCATCGGTGTACAATGTACATGTGTGACAGTAGAACTAGTACACTGTCCCTGCTTACTATATTATAGACAATTACTTCTGGCTGAGGTCAATTAACCAAATTCTCACGTCCTGATGGCATGATGTTCTCATTATGTTGCTACATGTAGCCTACATGTAGGCCTACTGTCAAGAACCGTGTGGGTACGCAACAACGAGCCATCGGAAGAAGTATTTTATTAGGTCTAGTTTCTGTATTTGAAGCTTTAATTGAAATCCGTTTATTTGAAGTACTCAAGCTGATACTGAAGCAATTTAGGCTACACATACAATATTTTTCAAGGTATACATGCACACGGAGACAATCACAGGGCAAGGATAAAAATATATAAAAATGCGCGAAATGAAGTTATGATGATTTTTAATAGGTAGGCCTAATGAGAAGTTTTATGGTCTCGCTCGAAGGTAGTGTCCGCTTCCAGAGAGGGGAGGAACCATTGTTGGTGACTCGAAGTGTTTGTTTACACGTGACGTAGACTCAGTCAAGAAACCACACACCGGATCATTCTCTTGATGAAACAGTCAATCTTATTTCCCTTATCGTTTTGATAAGTCCAACCAAGCTGGGGCGACATAGACGAAGCGCGCAACCGATGTTGCCATGGAAACATCATGGGAAGCAGTTGAGTAAAGACCATGCGATCGTAGGTCTTGTAGAACAGTGTGTTTCAACATGGGTTCCGCGGAACCAAGGGTTTCGTGGATGTCGGCCAGAGGTTCTGCGGCAGTTTGACGAAAAATAATATTTATGGCGCCAACTGAAATCACAAACGTATTAGCGGAGAATTGATTCTCTCACTGCTTTCAATCATTCTTGCTTAAAATAACATTATTATGTGAATGCATTGTTGTTTTTATATAATTATGATAATGTTGTTTTGCATAATTATGTCGTTATAGCGCATTACTTGTTATTTGGAGGGCACATGCATTTGATCTATAATAATATTATATAATTATGGGAATGTATTGGCCTTTAAGCATAGATTGCTTAAACTGCACGGTGCGTTTCCATCATTCAAGTCGGACAATCACAAACAAAGCATTCTTATCATTGGTTTTTAACTATCTGGACTGTTCTGAACAAAAAGAATCTATGAGCACTAAACCCACGACTTATTATTGATTTATTCTTCTCTTCATTCGTTCATTTTTGAAAGCCAGTGGTTAAATTTCTTCTCCAATGGTAGGGCCAAGCGGATAATAATTCGAATTTTGCACATGAAAGCCTAAGATTTAGCCTTTTGAATCCTTAACCCACAGGTCTATAATTATACTCGCTACCGGTATTTTTTTTCGGAAAATCACATAAGATGTGCAAGACAAAAATCATGCAAATGTGTGATTACTATGTACGTTACGAGTGAATAAGGGAGTAGGCTAACATTGATTAAGACGTGTTTGAGTGGGCAATGCCAATAGGTAAGCTAATCTAGTCATGATGCAATGTTTATTGCTACATTTTGAGAGATAAGTCTTATACGATTGGTCTATGTTAGGAATTGCTCAAAACAAGAACCCTAAAATTTAACTGAAGTTACACGAGGGATAGGAAATCCATTAACGACTAGGTCGTTGATTGTAGAATGTAGATGTGATCTTTTTCCGATGAGAGCAAAATAGGATGCAATTAGTTAGAGGTACAGTGTCTTGTCGTCAACCATCCTCGATATGAGGGATGGTCGCTTCATGAACAAGTTTTCTCCATCTTCTCTTGTTTCTTGCTTCCATCAAAGTCCGATCGAAATAAAAATTATGGTCCCAACCATTCTCCGATGTGACAACCCATCCCATCATCGGCCTTCCTCGTGATTGTCCATTATGCTTTTTGGAAAAATAAGGCGGTAGGTACCCTCGTCTTTCCTCCTCGCAGTGAGCGATCTTGTGACTTAACACTCCGATCGTCCCTTTTTGGGCCTTTTTGCGTGACAGTCGTTGCCGCTTCTGGAGCCTTCTTCCGCCTGTCCCGCAATACAGGGCCCGCTGCTGTCCAGACCTTTGCCGACACCCACGTTAGCCAACTGTTCATGGTTCCTGCAGAGCCTGTCCACCTTGCGTAGCGCCCTCGGTGGTACTTCAGCATAGCCTTCATCATTGATAGCATAGCCTCTGCAGGCAATCAACTACTGAATTGTTGTCACCCCTCACCGCGTTGAGGTGTGGGTCGAACTTGAGTTGGGGGGGGGCACAGTCCATGCAATAAAATCTACATTGAATTTCATATCTTATTCTGCACCGAATCAGCTGAATATATTGGTCGAATCGATTCTTCATTTGTTCATGCCATAGCAACAATGCATCTGAACGACTACCCGAATAAAAGCTTTTATTAGTCTGGCAAAAAACTTTATTTTCTGATACAGAACGACACACCATTAAGAGAAAATTGAGCCATAGGATTATGATGCATAGGAAAGTTGTTTTTCAAAGCAGTAAGCCTATCATTTTCCTTGAACATTATTCTCTTCTTTTTCTTTTTCATCCTGAAAACTAATAACAGCAGTAAGCAGTTTTGACTAGATTAGACCTATATTTAAAATCAATTTTTCAGTCGGTGCGATGACCAATGGTTGTTATTTAGGCTACGCCTACTCTAAATGGTGTACGGACCAATGTTCATATGCTCATTGGTCACAGGCTTATTGGGCATAGGCTGATTGGTTATAGGCCTATGGCTCATTGGTCATAGGTTTTTTGGTCATATGGCTTATTGGTCATAAAGCCTATTGGTCATAGGCTTATTGCTCATAGGCTGATTAGTCATAATAATTTACAAGTTAAATTAGTCGAGTGAAGTTATATAGGAAGAAAGGCACATATTGAAATAGAAAGAAACATTTACTAGGTCATGTAATCGTTCACATTAAAAACCCCCGTTAAACTGTTAAAGTAAAACATTGATCACTAGGCTACTCACTAAAAATAGCCTAAGAGCTTCAAAATGAAATCCCCTTAGTTCATGTACCATGATTGCGTTAGTAAATGCACGATTCATTATAGCATTATTTCGTTTTCGGATGTTCAAACATCCAAAACACACCCTAGCTACGGCCTTGCTTCTTTGCGTTTTTCCAATGGTTCGATAAACCCGTTAATCTCGGTCATATTCAATCCAATGACAAAAGCCAGAAAGCGGGACTGTTAGTCTGTAAGTTAGCGACTTTCTTTTCGCAGCATCGACGCATTAAGTCTGAAAGATATCACTTAGGATTTCATTCACCCGTATGATCGCCCCACCACCCGTTTTCTTTGTCTTTTCAAATTAGATCTCTAATTAACTGCATTACAGTATAGGCTATAAATTTACCAAAATAGTGTAGGCCTATTTGTTACATTATCATGTATAATTCAAACTAGACTTTAGAATACAGTAACTTCTCTTACCGCATTGGTTTGGATCCTTGTCGTTGATCTAACTAGTTTTATATTTTCCGCATTTGATTTTGCACATCGCTGTGGGATTTGTAAGCAAATTGTCAGTTGTCACGCAGGTCGACACACACTCATCAAACGACGGGCGAAGATTAGGTTTAGGGGCTGCCTTGTTTTCTCTGACCAGGCAGGTTGCTTCAATTGAAAACGACACAAAAGTCAAAAACTACGAGATTCGACGTTCTTCTGTCTTTTTATGATCCATTCCTTCATTTAACTTTAATTCTTATCTGTTTTGGGTAGGTAGCCTACCTCAACCACGTTTTTTCGCAATTAGGAACAACAGTTACTTGCCTGGTGGCGCTCTCCTAAATATTTAGGTCAACATTTAGGCCTTGGTTAATTAAAAAAGGGTGGTCAAATATAAAATTCCCCACCAGCAAAATGCAATTTTCAGCACACAATTATATATAAATATTGAGAGATTTTACCAAGCGAGCCTCGCGAGGACATTCACACGAATCCGTGAATATTTCTCTAAGCAATATTAGTCTTGATATACTTCTGGTCTCAAAAAAGCGACAGCCGGTTAAATATGCTGTTCCATTTTTTAAATATTCGCAGATGCCA
Organism: Lumbricus rubellus; assembly: GCA_945859605.1. Taxonomy (NCBI): domain Eukaryota; kingdom Metazoa; phylum Annelida; class Clitellata; order Crassiclitellata; family Lumbricidae; genus Lumbricus; species Lumbricus rubellus. Next base: position 24,717,603 of record OX243814.1, read on the forward strand.
GATGAGTGATTCATCCAATAATTGCTAGTTAGCCTATTTGGGATTTTTGCACAGAGAAATTCCCTCAAAAGACAAGAAACGTCACTGCAAGTTCCAAACAAGCTATTTGTGAAAACCTATTTGGATGACTCAATTTTGCGTTTTAATCTGCGTAAATCACATTGTGGTAAAAGGTACCGAAACGAAATAAACGAAAACGTCCATTTTTAATGCAAATAGATCGCCATATTATACTGTTGCCATCTTGCGCATAGATAACCTACTACTTGTTGTATAAGCTTATCCCTGGAAAGCTCAGCATGTCTATTTTTAGATTTAGCAACGTCATGAGTCCAATGACCTTGTTTTTAAAACACCAAGCAATCGTAGGATAGATCCCAAGAGGCCCGATAAACCGATTAGCATAAACAAATTTAAATGTCTCGACGTCTGTCCATGGAAACGCATCACGTGATCGAAATTCCATAGTATGATTGGACAATACTTAGGTCAGGCCAGGTCAGGCACGAACTGCGCATGCCTGACTTGGCCCGACCTAAGTACTGTCCAATCGCACTCGATTATCGATATGATGTTGGGTGTCCCGTCAAAAGCGCGCAGGACAAATGCGCGCCGACAAAAGCGCGCACGGGTCAAATGACCTCTTACCAATCACCAATCCGACGACCAGCAGAAAAACCAAAAGCTTCGTCATTATTCGGTTCAGCAATTTCTCTTCTGAAGCGAATGTTGTGTAGAGTTCAGTAAAGTAGCCTACGTCGTCTGGTTCTACTTGCTTATATGAACCTAAATGCTGGCTTTATATAGATCTTCACCTACAAGCCTGTATACAGTGTATAACCTAGGCAGTTTTCGACTGAGCAGATAATTTATGGAAGCAAGTTGCATTGTCATACTTGCATACCTACATGGGCGGAGTTTATCAGGGGCTAGGGGGCTGAGTCCCAGTAGGCCGCCAAATTTCACGAGATTTTCAACAACCGAAAGGAAAAATGGTAGGCTATATAATTATATATTTATATTTTCACGAGATTTCAAGCGAAAGACTAAAAGGTCGTCAACTTGTTTGGGCCGAAAAAATGTAGAAATTTGGTCGATGATAAAAAATATCGTCGCCGCGGATCGTAAGCCCAAGTAATTTTTTCGTCCCCTCCCAAAGAACTGAAACCACATTCCGCCCATGCATGCCTGTGCTCTAAAACCAGGAGTAGACTAAATAGCGTATTATAAGATGGTGACTAAATGACTAATATATAATAAAAGGCAGACTTTCTGTCCTTTATACTCTGATTAGTAGAGGCAAGCCACACTGGCTGTCTAGTCCAGTGGTTCCCAAAGTGGTGGTCCGCGGACCGGCGCCGGTCCGCGGAGGTATGATCGCCGGTCCGCGGAGAAGAGTTAAAAATTTAAAAAAAATGTTATTATTAGTTTATTTGTTTGAAATTGTGAAATGATTCGAATTGTTGTCCAAAATTTATTCAAACTTCTGCCTTACTATTTGAAAATTTGAAATAAATCAACGCGCCTTATTTTGACTTGCCCAAATTATGGTGAGCGATAACCTTGCAAACGCCAGATGCAGAATAAAAAAATGCTAACATAGCATAAAACTGTTAGTTTAATGTAGACAAACGTTTTCGAAGAAAAAATGAGCAAACGTAAGCCAACAAATCTGGACAGGTTGTTTAATATAAAAAAAGCACAGCAAATGATCGTGATTGCTCAGGAACTCAGAGCAGAGATGATAATGATCAAGAAGTGGCTTCCTGTTCGAACAACACGTCCAATGTGAAAAATAAACGGCAGTTCAAGCGAAAATACTCAGAATAAATCTTAAACAAATAAGGCTTCAAGGACATGTAAATGTAGGCTAATTGTAAATAGCCTTATATTTGAGTATTTTTATAATTTAGGTCATTTTTGTCTGCCATCAGCATTTAGGCCTAAGTTAGCGGTCCGCGAGCTTCACCAAAGATTATTGCCGGTCCGCGGCCTGCTGAAGTTTGGGAACCACTGGTCTAGTCACTGGCTGTCTAGTACTCTAGGCCTAGTTGATAGCGTGCAAGCCAATTATTATTATGTAAATCCTTCAATGCGTGTGGCTGTGGCTATCTAATCTCACCAATGTCTAATAATAATGAACGTAACTTGTATAATTTTAAGTGAATTGAATCGGATGTGTGTGCACTTGTTATAGCGCCCCTTCAAGATATACTGCTCAGAAGCGCTTTCGAGTACAGCGCGGACACTGAATCGGAGTTTCACGCCGAAGCGCTGAGCAATTACGATTGAAGGACTTGCTACCCTCTGGCTTCAAGGCAATGAACATACCCACTAGAGCGCCGCGCCCCAAGAATAGTAGGCTACCTAAAATCCTCCGAAATGACAATTGAAGCAAACAGTGCTCAGAAAATCGATGGGCCTACTCGTAGGACGCTTATAATTGTGCTTACAGGCCTAAGCTAAATTGATTTGTACTTCACAGGTGTGGGTTAAGTTATGCTGTAGCTAAACAGCAATGGCATTTTCATATTATATTAATGTGATTTATAATAAGAAAATACCGTACGCACTGAACTCAGGACAGAATAATTATTGAGAAGCAGAGTTGCAGGGTAATCGATCGCTTTGTCATGTGAGGTGCTCCATCAAAAGCCGGCTCACGTCATCTATTTTCAAGAACTAGATTATTTCATTTTATTGGCCAAGTTATTGGCCTTCGCATGCGGATTAGCGACACGCTAGCCTACAAAATCTATATTGAAGAAAAGAATTATCGTTAAATAGAAGTCGAATTGATGAAATAATTTTTGCTTAAATAGAAATGGGAACGATTAAAAGATTCTTGTTTAAATTGGAGCTGGGTTGATAAAATGGGCTTATGATTGTTATTGAAATAAAACTTGGACAAATAAAAAATCAGTCTTTGCTCAGATAAAAGCTTGTTCATTATTCTTTGCAGCCCAGCATTTGAACTAGCTACAATTGTCTGATCATCTGCAAATCGTATCGCTTTCATCATACACTCTCCCACCTCTACTCCATCGTCTACCCTTTCAAGTGCTTCTGTAACCAACATCTCTATATAGATGTTGAATAGCAGGGGATATAGTGGGCAACCTTGTCTTATTGAGCATGTAGCCTACAATAAAAAGAACCAGTCATTCAAATCGTCGCCTTCGTCCGAAATAAAACAAAATGACGGACGCGGATCGAATAAGCAGGATTTCGGTGTTTCTTCGTATTCGTTGAAAAAAAACTGTTTGAAGAATTCATCGATAACTTAGGTACCGGTACCCATGTTAGGCCTAACACTGACGTGGTCACATGCTCATACACTCCAGTTCGAGAATCAGATTGGCGGAGTTTGGATCTATACCCAAAACTTTTCACTATCAATACATTTATTGCTTCCTGCATTAAAAGGTATTTTGCGAGCCACTTCAACAGCCTGACATTAATTCTAGTTGAAAGAAGAAACTATCTCGACAACAACAAAATTTCATCGATACATGTAAGTCGCTCGTTTCGTTAAGTCATTTATTATCAAAGTTCGTAGTATTTTTTATTTCCTTTTCAAATGTGATCTACTGCTTGCAAACAGAGAAGCCTTGTGGGAGATATTAATATCCAGCATATCCGTATCCGTCGTTGTTACCGTAGCCATGACCACCGTATCCATGGTAACCGTAATTTCCTCCGGTTCCAGGCACGCCTTCCCAACGAGCGGTTCCGGTTCCAGAACCCACTTTTTCAGCCACGTGATTAACGTACAGCTGACGTGCAGCATTTTGATAGTTGGAAGCAACGCCATCTGGCCTGTAAAATCGAAGGAAAAAACAATTAACTACCAATAAATTGAATGACCATGACAATGACGATTTTAACCACCAGATAACCGACGGCCCACATAAAATGCTTAATGACCTACATACATGTAGATCTGATTACTCGTTATTATCCGTAAAGTCAAGATAAACATCCATAGGCGTAGGAGACGGGGGTCCAGGGGGGGGCAAATGCCCCCCCAAATTTCGGGCAAGTGTGATTTTTCGGGCAAGCAGACCCGAAAAAATAAAAAAAATTAATTAAATTTTTTTTCCGGCTGTTCTTGCCCGAAAAATCAGACTTGCCCGAAATTTCGGGCAAAAAGTAACGGGAAATTTCAGAAGATTTCGGCCGGATGACTAAAAAAGGTCGTCAGAATTTTCGGGCAAACGTAACTGGAATTTTTCTTACGATATCGGCCGGACGAAAAAAAATTTCGGGCAAAAATCTAATTTTTGCCCCCCCCAACGCTGAAATGTCCCCTACGCCTATGTAAACATCTAATTGTATTTTCACGAGTTACTTTTAACAATCTTGCAGCTAAGCGGATCTAACTAACATGGTTATTTTTACACGACCACTATGTAGAAGTCCTACTGGTTGACCTCACGCTACGTACTGCCGACTTCAACCGCCTCTCTTTGTCCACTACGCTCACGTGACAGACGATCTACAAGTCCTGCGAGGAAGGACTGCCTTGGCTTAGAACTCAATCTTTTGCCTTTATTGGTTCTGCACTTTGAAATCAGCTCTTTCCACTGACATGTTCTTTGTTATTAACTGGTACCGGTACCTCAAGCACAGTTTTCAGTTGACTAAAAATCAAAACTCCTTTCTTTTGTCTGGGTTTATTGCACTGGTAGCGCCTCTGATTGGTGCGTACTATGAGCATAGTGTCAAAACAAAGTATGCATCAAAACTAAATTTTTGATTTTACTCTAGAGGAATCAACACTTGAATACCTAGTCAAAAAACATGAATTGCAGCCAAGAAATTGAAAGCCAAATAATTTTCTTATATTTGATGGCAAAGCATAATCCTAAGTAATGACCATAATAATATTATAGGCTTGATTGCAAAAGCAAAAAACAAATAAGACTTACACGTGTCTGAGTCCTGGTTCGTAGTGACCGTACGACGTGTCTTTCTCGTATCCAGCAAAGACGGTAGCCACGGTGGCAACGAGTAAAACCAAGAGGACCTTCATGATGACTTGTTCGGTAGACAGCAGATGACTACGAAGATTCGAATCGAATGCAGACTGAACTGTGATAAATGACCACAAAAGAACGGACCTTTTATAGGCTACTGAACAACGTCAGCTGAGAGAGAGAGAGAGACAGACAGACAGAGAGAGACAGACAGACAGACAGACAGAGAGAGAGAGAGAGAGAAGGAGAGAGTGAGATAGAATGAGAGAGAGAGAGAGAGAGAGAGAGAGAGAGAGAGAGAGAGAGAGAGAGAGAGAGAGAGAGAGAGAGAGAGAGAGAGAGAGAGAGAGAGAGAGAGAGAGAGAGAGAGAGAGAGAGAGAGAGAAACACGGAACACAAAAGTATTCATTCAAATAAAGAATCGAGTACCTAATTTTACCGTCATTTGACGTATACATTCGCATGAATTATTGGCAACGTGTCATCCTGTAGACAATGAAAAAAATCTACAGTACCAATTTTTACTTGACTCCGCATTCAGCCAACTGCTGCCATCAGTCACTGACAATCGGCGTGCCAATAGATGCCCCCTCCCATTGCGTTACGGTCCATGTTTGTCTCTGTTACTGCTTCCGTCTCAGTTTTCTGTTTGTCCTTCTCTGTCTGTCTGACCTGGCATGTAGGCTAGAAGTGCATAGCGCTGAACAGATGTCACTGTTGTTAGGCCTATATAAGGTCCGTTCCATTCTGGTCAGTTATCACAGTTCAGTCTGCTTTCACTTCTAAGATACGTAGTCATCTGCCGTCGTTAGAACAAGTCATCATGAAGGTCCTGTTGGTTTTACTCGTTGCCACCGTAGCTTCCGTCTTCGCTGGATACGAGAAAGACGCATCGTACGGTCACTACGAACCAGGACTCAGACACGTGTAGGCCTAAGCTCAATTTAATCGGCAATTTTAAAAATATCTAATAGACATCTAATAGACTAATTACGATAAAGATTCGAGAATAACGCAATTTAATGTACGTCATCCTTTACGATTGTATGCTTTGAATGCTTTATATTCATTGATGCAGAATTATAATATAGGTTTTTCCAGCAATTCATGCAACGTAGGCTACATAGGCCTATATATGTCCATGTTGGCTACTGCAACCTTGATATTGCCAGAGGCTGTTGATTTTTTCGTTACAGCAGCTCATTTCCTTGAAAAGTTTGAGCTCGAAGGAGCAGTAAGCTAATCACTAAAGGTCCAGGCTGTCTGATTAGTGAAAGACTGAGTCAAAATAGCTGCACAACGGAAACGCTGAAATTCAACAAAAATATTATACAACAAAAGAATTTTGGAGAAGAATGCTGATCAATAGGCCTATTGCAAATTATAATTATTTTAAAATTAAATCAAACGGCACTTGTAGGTTAGTTCTATATGTGAAACTGCGACTAATAAAACTTCGCTGACTGGTCTTCACAAAATAAAATCAACCATAGCTTAAGGAGTTAGGACGTAAGTAGGCCTGCACATTAATTTACTACGGGCATTTATTAAACATCGCAGTGCGAGATAATTAGATGTCTTCATTTGACTGCGCAAACCGTTCTTTTTGTTGACAGGCCAGATGGCGTTGCTTCCAACTATCAGAATGCCGCACGTCAACTGTACGTTAATCACGTGGCCGAACGCGTTGGCTCCGGAACAGGAACCGCTCGGTGGGAGGGCGTACCTGGAACTGGTGGAAATTACGGTTACCATGGATACGGTGGTCACGGGCACAATCACGGATACGGATATGCTGGATACTAAGATTCTGATATGACGACGAATTAAATGCATGAACTGTATCGTCTCACTGTACCACGTGAATCTTTAGTTCGTTTGAAACACTAGTAGTATAGGGTTAACAAGCTGGATGTCTTTTATTATTTCCTGAGGGGGGTGCTCGGTAGTACAGTGGTTAGCGCGCTGAACTGTCAACCAAGAGGTCTTTTGTTATTTCCTCCTCTTCTCCTTTGGGGGTCTTTTATTATTTACTGATTCCTCCTCACGTCTCTCGTCATTTCAACTCTGGATGGATAGACAGATAGACAGATAGACAGATAGACAGATAGACAGATGATTGGATGGATTTTACACAACAACACCAGCACCTGTAGCAAACGCCACGTATACCGTAAGGAAATCAATAATTATAAATCAATATTTTTCTTCAGCAGCTGTCTCTGTTCGCTCGCCCTACACGTCATGCAAGCAGCCTTTGTTCGTTCTATCGACGTGTCATACAGCAGCTGTCTTAGCAGCAGTAGCCATCTAACGTCGAGACAGAGAAGACTCTACGTGGCGTGTTCGCTTCAGTCTACTTTAACAACGCAATAGTAATCTCTGGTTTGTCTTTTAGCTACAAGTACTTGCGCTATAAGCTTATTATACATGTAGAATGGCCGATCTCAGTGATCTGTTTATAAAAATCGGGACAAACTCTAAAGAAGTAATAGATAGAGGACTTATTAAGAGATCTTTAACAGTCGCTAAAAGAACGGAATTAATGGAAGAATTAAAGAAACTAGCAACCTGTATCGATGAACTAAAGAAAAGAAAACGTCAGATCAAAAGACCTCGTGACACCAATCAACCGCCTGCTGAAAATCAACCATCTGCTGACAATCTACCACCTACGGCTGCTACCGATCCACCACCTCCATCTGCTGTCAATGAACCGATTCCGTGTTGTAGTAAGACTCTATCTAACATACAGCCCGTTGAGTCTCCAACTCCACCCGGACGTAAGTCAGACAACTACAGCTTAAAAAATTTCGAAGAAAATATAGTTCCCAAGATACGGGAACGGATCGCGGAATACGGAAGCCTTCATCCACACTTGGAATGGAATTTGGAGCTGAATTTTCTGGACAACCCTTCTAATTTAAAACCGACTGACCTAGCATCAATTAAACAACTTCATGAACAACTTGTAGACACAGAAAAAACAGCGTTGAATCTGCGTCTCCTCATTGCCTACCACAGAGGAATGTGCTACCTCTCTGCACGTAAGTACCTGCCAACTGACATCCCTATAAAAGAATGGTTTCCTCAAGAATTTGGCTTGCCCTATATAACAATTAACCGCTACTACCAATTTTCAACACTTATCAAAAGCTATCCCGGGTTGATCTATTGTGGCCTATCCTTTTCACAACTCACAAAACACCACAGCAGAATCGAAAACCTTCTCAACATCGACGACGGTCTTAGGATGAAACTAAAATCTCAAGTCGAAATCTGTGCTCATAACAGTACATCTACCATCGATCCTGTAGAAACGCAAGTCGAAAACGAATTGAATCTGAACGTTGATCCTGGTTACAAAGAACGTTTAAACAGTACTGCGAGTTCTCCAATGGAAGTCGAAGACGAAGATAGGCTGCTGCAGGATGATTCTTAACCTTACAGAGTCATAAAATGTTCTTATGTAGGAGTTTTTACTTCAGCGTGTTCATATGACCTACTTTTAGTACCAATATGAGACTTGCGATTGTGTAGGACTTGTAGCGCGTGACGCAGGTGATTATAATAATTTATTTTGTCGCGAAGGAGGCCTACGTCAGTAGAACTTGTTATTACTGCGTGCTTTGTGATCTGCGAATGTACAGTAGAACTTGTGATCTGCGAACGAATGTTATTACAGCGTGCTGCATGACCGACTTTTGGTCTCGTCAGTGAGACCAAAAAGCGGGCTTCATGATCTGCGAGCGAATATTATTAAAGCGTGCTTCGTGATCTGCGAACGAATGTTATTACAGCGTGCAGCATGACCGACTTTTGGTATCGTCAGTGAGACCAAGCAGCAGTACAGTGGAACTTGTTATTACAGCGTGCTTCATGCTCTGCGAATGTTATTAAAGCGTGCTTCGTGATCTGCGAGCGAATATTATTACTGCGTGCTGCATGACCGACTTTTGGTATCGTCAGTGAGACCAAGCAGCAGTACAGTAGAACTTGTTATTACACCGTGCTTAGTCATCTGCGAATGTTATTACAACGTGCTTCATGATCTGCGAATGTACAGTAGAACTTGTGAACTGCAAACGAATGTTATTACAGCATGCTACTTTCGGTATCATCATCAGTGATACTAAGCTGCAGTAGGCTACAGTAGAACTTGTTATTAATTCGTGATCTGTGAATTTACAGTAGAACTTGTTTTTAAAGCATGCTAACTGATCTGCGAATCTTATTACAGCATAGGCGGAAACCTGACTGAAAAGTTCGGGGGACGAAGGAGTGGTCGAAGGGAAGAAAATTTTTCACCGCCCAAAAAGCACCAGGGCTGCCACTCTGAAAAATTAAAAAACCCAAGTTGGTCGGTAAAAAAAACCCCAGGTTTTTCTAAAAATTTTCTAACTTTTTTTCTAGGTTTTTTTTTTTTTTTCTAGGTTTTTTTTTCTAAGTTTTTTTCCCTAGGTTTTTTTTTCTAACTTTTTTTCTAAATTTTTTTCTAGGATTTTTTTCTAACTTTTTTTCTAGGATTTTTTTTCTAGGTTTTTTTTTTTCTAAGTTTTTTTTCCTAGGTTTTTTTTTCTAACTTTTTTTTTCTAGGTTTTTTTTTTCCTAGGTTTTTTTTTTTTTTTTTTTTTTGTAATCCGTTCCAAAAAGTCAAGAATTTTTGTTTTCTCGAATGTCTTTTTCTTCTTAGAACAGGCTGCGAATGTACAGTTTAACTTGTTAATAAAGCGTGTTCATAGAGAAGTAATGATTGCACAAGGGCTGTAGTAGTAAATCAGTTTGCTAATAGTAGTAGTAAATTCACAATGATATCAAGTCTTTATTAATAACCCATGAATTGAATGAATCATCATAGCCTAACCATTTCACCAATGAACGGTTTCCACGTTTCCTAATAATCTTTTCTATTTTAAATGTATCTTGCGTTGTCGATTGTAACTCAGCTTCATAAAATGTCCCTTTTATTTCTTCTCCATGATAGTCAGAGATTTTATAGGTTATAGGGTCTGTGTACTGAATGTGTGTTATAGTAAAAATTTCTTGTGTCCAACGATTTGTGTAGCCTTTCTCGAATGTCTTTTTCTTCTTAGAAATTCTTACTTTATCTCCTACCGAAAATTTAGGTTTAACAGTTTCAGGTACAGCGTCCCCATATAGATTCATCCACACAACCCATTCGTTTGCTTTGATACTCGCTTTAACAGGAGTCATTTTAATGGAAGAATGTCTTGTGTTGTTGTATAAACTAAGCATATTATCTAAAACATCGATATATCTCTGAGTTGAATTTGCTGTAAAATACTTAAACATCTTTTCTTTTACTGTTCTATTAAATCTTTCTACGATACAAGATTTCTCTTCATTCTCAGTTGAGTACAACTGCATACCTAATGATTTTACCTGTTTATTATAGAATTCTGTTCCCTTATCGACCCAAAGTTTTTCCCCCCTTCTTTTGCTCGTATTAAATATTTTAACGAAAGCATCTGCCACAGATTCTCCGCGCTTATCTTTTAACGGCTGAATAAATGCATACTTGGAGAATATATCAATGACGCTTAACAAATATTTCACACCAGAATTAAATTTAGCATAAGCCTGCATGTCAATCAAGTCTGCTGCCCAAACTTTGTCCACTCCCTGAACATAAACAACTCGCTTCCTGAACTTCCTGACTATAGGTTTATGCAATTCGTCAGCAAGTTCGTCTGTCCATCTCAGAGTTTTTTTTTCAACCCCATTCCAAAATGGGTTTTCGTTGATAAAATTGGTTTAACTATAGATCTTTCAATTCGTTCGCGGAAAGAAGGATTAGGTATATTATTTAATTCATCTATCATAGCTCTGTCAGCGACGTTTCTCCCTGCTGTATCAGTATGTTTAGCATAAGCCAGGTCATGACGATAGGCTGCTGCATCAACTCTATCTACTGGTTTGCTCCAGTCTTTTGGCGTTCCGTCAGGGTTTAAACGCAAATCCAATCGAGTTCCTGGACCCGTGAAAGAATGTCCCGGAAGATGCATTTCGCCCGGATATTTTGCCCATGGAAGTTTAATGTTGGAAGTAGCAGAATTGAGAGCTGAGACTAAATCACCTCCTTGTACTGTAGTAGACATTTTAGTAAACTGAGTTTTTCTAGCGCCACATTCAACGCATACACATCTAAGCATAGGTCTACCATTCTTACTGACGACTCGTTGAATATCTCTACACTCAGTTTGTCGCTTACATTTTACGCAATACGAGCTGTGCTCCATTTTAATATAATATAATTAAAATGGAAGTCCAAGACCTATCGTGGAATGAAGAATCAAGTAAACGCTTTAACAGTCCTCTCCTACCAAGAAGCATCAGAGGTTTGATCGTCGGTAAGTCTCAATGCGGCAAGACAATATTACTACTTAATTTATTACTGAGACCTGGTTGGTTAGACTATGATAACTTGCAGATCTTTGGCAAAAGTTTATTTCAATCAGAATATAAGATACTTAAGAAAGCATTCGAAGAGAAATTACCAAAGGAAGCAATTATAAGACTTTTTGATAATCGCGATGAAATCATGAAATTAAATGTATCACCGACCGCCGTAGTCGAGGAGATGTCTAAAAACATGGCCAAAAAATCGGATATAGAATGCAAGTTCTTTGAAACCTCTGAAGATGTTCCAGATCCACGAGACTTAAGTCGAGATAAGAAGAATCTCATGATTTTTGATGATTTACAGTTAGAGCGACAAAATAAATGCGAATCGTATTATATAAGAGGTAGGCATAGTAATGTAGACTGCTTTTACCTAGCACAAAATTATTTCAAGCTACCTAGACAAACTATAAGAGAGAATGCTAACTTTATATGTTTGTTCCCTCAAGACCTCAAGAATATTAATCATATATACAGCGATCATATAGGTGTAGATGATATGACTATAGAAGAATTTCGAAAACTATGCAAAACTGCGTGGGATGAAACGCATGGTTTTGTGGTTATAGACCTTACTAGTAAAACAAATAAGGGCAGGTACAGATCTGGATTAGATACATTTTACATTAAATAAAAGCAATAATAAAATGATAACAAAATTTAAGATTTTATATTCTAGGTTTAAAAATAGCTATCTAAAATGGAAACCCTTCTTGACGAAATTTTATCTACTACTCAAACGATTGCACGCAACACAGAGGCTAAAGAATCCTTTTGCATTTTGTTGAGCGAAAGGAGCACACGAATTCGAACGAAATTTAATCCACTAATCGAACTGGACAAAAGTAAAACGTATGAAATGGCTCTTGTCAATCTTGAAACTTACTACAGTTTTCCTAATATAGATGAAACAAATAATAAATTCGTATATTCGTCAGATAACGGTGTAACATGGGAAGATTTAGACATTCCAACCGGTTGCTATGAAATCGAAGACTTAAACGATTACATACAGAGAATTCTAAAAGAAGAAGGTCATGGACAATGTATAAAGTTGCAACCAAATAACAATACTTTGAAGGCTGTTTTGGAAATTGATGAGAACTATAAAGTTGATTTTACAGTACCAAATTCAATTAGTACCGTTCTAGGATTTCAGAGTCGTGTATACTCCGAAGGATATAACGAATCCGAGCACATAGTCGATATAAACAGCGTGAATAGTTTACGAGTTACGAGTGATGTAATAGGATCATCGTATGCCAACGGAACTACGGAGAACATAATTTATTCTTTCTTTCCATCGGTCGGGCCTGGTTATAAGATAATCGAATCTCCTCATAATCTGGTTTATCTTCCAATAACGCTATACTCTATTTCATCGATGGAAACAAAACTAATAGACCAAAATGGAAAACTAATTAATTTAAGAGGTGAGGAATTATCGATACGATTTCATATAAGAGAGGTTTAATTTAAAGTTTATATTTAATATAAGATGAGCGCTTACGCTAAGGTCAAAGTTAATATTTCTGAAGGGCAAAAAGAGAAGATTAAGCGAGCTGCTCAAGTAGGGACTGGAGTGAGTATAAGACTTTCTCATGAAGATATAACTGGTGAGCATGTATTAGCCCTAAACCAGAGGCAAATTAACAAGTTAACTAAAGCGTATCAGAATGGAACTGGTGTGACAATTAAAATGGGTAAAAAGCAATTAGAAGACAATGCGAGAGTCGAAGGCGGATTTATTGGCGCTATTCTACCGTTCTTAGCAACAGCCGGAAAGTTTCTACTGTCTAGTGTTCTCCCGAGTTTAGCCACAGGAGCCTTAACAGGATTGGGTTCTGCAGCTGGTTCCAAAATTGTCGATAAAATTAGTGGATCTTCGATCTCACACCCGGTAAGTGGATCAGGCGTGCTCTACGTAAAGAAAGGAGGAATATGCTGTAAGATAAGACCTGCTGGGGAAGGTCTTTTTCTATCTCCGTGGAAAAAGGGTAGTTCGATATCGGGTTCTGGTCTGTTTATGAAAAGAGGAGCAGGATATATCAGCGGTGAAGGTCTTATCTTGGGACCCAATTCACCATTTAAAAATATTCCTATTCTTGGAATGTTACTTTAAAAAACCACTTATATAAATGTCTGGATACGGTCACCCAATACACAAATTTATCACAAAACGAAAGCCTCGTGTGAGTACGATAATTTGGTTGCCTAAAGTGGTCACTCACGCTCCTGCAAGACAACGAGCAGGCGACAGATATGAGATTTTTGCTCAGCAAGCGATAACGATTGAACCAAAGACAAATATTACAGTAGAAGTAGGCCTTGGAGTCCGAATGACCAGTGGAATGTGTCTAGTCTCTCTTAGACAGAAGTTGAAACAACTCAGACTGAGCCTTCAAGATGGTACAGTACTAGAGGACGCAGAGGATATAATAATTACAATACAAAACAACTCCGATTCACCAGTTACTATAAACGAAAAAGACTCCATATGTTATGTTAATTACTACGATGCATAAATTGTACGTTTTATGTTTACGTTTTATGTTTACGTTTTACGTTTACGTTTTACGTTACGTTTTAAACATTATAATAAAAAATGTCACTACTGAAAATTAGCGATCCTGCAAAAAGAGATTTTATTATCGAAGAGTTTTTAAAAACGAAAAAAAATATTAAACAAAACTTTCTCTCAGAGAGAATAGACGATCTTGGACTTCAACGAGAATTAACGAAAATCTACAAACCAATAGTCGACTCTCAATCGGCAATTTCGAAAGAACAAAACGCTTTGCTGTCGACAATAAAAGATAACTCTGCAGCAACATCACTCGCTCTAAAATCACTTCCAGATTCGTTGAAAACTATTCAATTTCCTCAGTATCCGTCTATAGAGGCATACGACGACGATGACCCAGTAGAAGACATTAGAAGGTTAGAATTAGGAAATATTGCAGTTGAATACCTTAAAAAATATGCTTCTGATAGAAGACTTGTGGACACAACATTCGGATTAAGATCAAGAGATGGAAAATTCTACATCGGTGACAGCGAAGCCTCAATCCAAGGAAATGATATTACAGTTGGAACCACAACTTATCAAGGAACTCCAGGATTATGGGAATTGTTAACGTTAGCTAGTCCAAACAGTTCAATTTATGATAATCGTGATCTCAAAGAATACGCCGAGATTCTAACTAAAACGAATGCCATGAGTCAGCCAAATAAACCAAACAAACCTAAATCGTCTAGAAGTGTAAAATATAAACAGATAATAAAACCCATATGGGACGATTACATAAAGTTAAGAGGTAAAACAGGAAGCGGAATAATTACCATTCCTTCAGATCCAAATGAATTAGTAAAACAATTAGAGTTGCGAATATATAGCTACAAAGCGGGAAATACGGGTGTAAGAAATGAAATTGTAGGTATGACGGATGAGTTACTAAGACAAAGAGTGATAACCAAAGATGAATATAAAAAATTGATGATCTAATTTAAAAAATTGATGATCTAATTTAAAAATTGATGATCTAATTTAAAAATTGATGATATAGAAATGCTGGTCGTTGCGAGAAGAAGTTATAAAAAAGTACACGTTGTCGGTGGAGCAGGAATATTCGATTCCATTGCAGGATTTCTCAAGAGACTACTGACATCGAATGCAGCCAAACAAATTGCGAGCACAGCTGTCAAAGAGATTGGGGGTGTTGCTAAGGATAAGGCGATCGACGTTGGAAAACGATTACTCAATAAGATACTCCCTAAAGCTCCCGTTCAGCAGCCGATAACTCAGGAAACTAAAGTCATTCTAGCTAGATTACTAGGATCGAATCCAGAAATGACGGGAGGAGCTATTAGAATTCAAGATCTCGTAAAACGCTTAAACGGAGGTGGTTTGAAAATGGCTTAAACATATTTTCTTATTTAAAAATATATGTATAATAAAATGCAATCCGATATTCTAAGATTCACAGAGCAACCATTGATCGATGAAGGTATCGAGCGATACGAATGGCACGAGTACGAACCTGTAGCGAGAACTAACCTTAACAGTTCTGGTGAAATAAGAATAAATATTGAATTACAAGACTTATACAGTCACCCAGCAGAGTCATATCTACAATTCGAAGGAAGACTAATTAAAGCTGACGACACCGCATACGTTAATGCCGATTTAGTCGCTCTTACGAATAATGGGCTTATGTATCTATTCAGTCAAATATCCTATCAGTTATCTAATCAAGAAATCGAAACGCTATTTCATCCGGGTCAAGCTACAACGATGCTCGGTTTACTTACGTATCCAAACGATTTTCAGTTGACTCAAGGCTTAAATCAGCTGTGGTATAAAGACACTGGAGCGACTGCTGTTATTGCGGACAACCCCGGCTTTGCCACTAGACAAAGCTTTCTCATTCGCAAACCAAACACTAAAGGAATGTTCAGCTTTATTGTTCCGTTGAAGCATATTTTCGGGTTTTGCGATGATTACGACAAGATTATTTACGGTTTTAAACAGACGCTGACTTTAGTTCGTAAAGCTGACGATGATGCCATATTCCGAGATAACGCTGCAGCTGCTGGAAAAGTTGCGATAAACAAAATTTCATGGTTTATTCCGCACGTTATTCCTTCCGATATGGAACGAATGCAGTTGTATAAGACGATTGAATCAAAATTAACGTTGCCAGTTGCGTATAGAGCTCGTCAATGCGACACAATAACGGTTCCTCAGTCGACAAGTTTCAGTTGGCGTCTTAGCGTAAAAACATCACCTGAGAAACCTAGATATATCATCGTAGGATTTCAGACGGACCGTAGCGGTAATCAGGAAAGTAATCCGTCGCTATTTAATCACTGCGATCTCAAGAACATTTATGTGATGATGAATCAAGAAAGATATCCAGCTGTCGATCATAACCTGTCGTTTCCTAATCAACAATTCTCCAGAGCGTACAGAGACGCGTCCTCCTTTAGTCAAAAATTCTATGGTATGGATAAGTTGATTACCCAAAGCAATATAACACCTGTAGATTATAAAGAATTATATCCGTTGTTCGTGTTCGATGTAAGCAAACAATCCGAGCGTTTGAAATCTTCAGTCGTTGATATTCAGATTAAGGCTCTTTTCAATGCAGCAGTGCCAGCCGACACCGAAGCGTATGCTGTCGTAATTTCAGATAGGTTGCTGCAGTTCCAATCGGATGGACAGAAAATGAGTGTAGTGTATGGAAAATTGATTTAAAGAATACTTATATATTATGAAGCTACCAGAGCTTAGAATGTTAGCCAAGCATCACGATGTTACAGGCACTTCGCATCTCAACAAACCTCAAATGATAGCTGTATTGATTGAAAAGAATATTCTTCCGACGGACTACAAGTCTGTGTCATATCGACATGACACGTTGAGTAGTATCAGGAAACAACCGAGAAGAGTAGATATTATAGATCGAGAGACTGGCGTTGTTACCTCGTATCCATCGATGTATAAAGCTGCTAAGGCGTTAGGTCAGAGTGCTGGCATCATAGCTTATCATAACGGAAATGTCTGGAGAGATAGATACGAAATTAAAGTGTATGAGAGATAGATACATGTATGAAATTAGTGGATCTTCGATCTCACAGATAAGTGGATTATGGATTTTAATATTTTTGCGTGGTAAGATAAAATGGATTTAAAGAAAAGTAGTTTAAGAAACATGAACCATGTTGAACACTTGCTCGACTCGCCAGTTCCTGATATTAAGGTTCCTACGCTTACGCCTACACCTGGTAAATACAAACCAGTAGCGCCTAAGAGAAAATACAAAAATAGGGTTAGGACAAAAATAAATGAATTTGCGGATTGGCTACTTAGTTATGTGCCTGAACGAGACAATAAAGTCGTAAATGAAAAACTCGAATCATTGAAGTCAACTGTTTCCAGGATATTTGATAAAATTAAAATTCGAGAAACAGCGTCGGCTATTAAAGGATTCACCAAGCAGTATAGAATAGATGGAATTAATGGAATGGATGCCTCTTCGTTTCTTGATTTCGTCGGACCGCAGGTAGTAAATCTGTTGTCGACTAATCGCCAAACAAAGGTTAATCTAGTTCTTACTTGTACTATGGAACGAGTAGATATGAAATCTGGAATAGTGACTTCTGAGGATATACCATTCGTTTCCAGGGCAGAAGTTATTTTAGAAGCAACCGACTTGAATGAAATATACAGCAGAAAAAAGGATAAAATCATGGAGTCTATTGCTAGTTTTCAGATGCAAGGAAGTAATTGGAGATTTAAAGCCGTTGTAAAATTAGATATAAATACGGTAAAATATACACCCTTAAGAGGTAGTTCTTACATTCCACTTCCCAGCTTCTTAGCTAATAAAAAGGCTATTATAAATATGAAAAACGACGACGAAGAATGTTTCAAATGGTGTATCACTAGAGCTTTGAATCCGGTTGTGAAAAATCCGGAAAAAATAACGAAAGCTTTGAAAGAACAATCGAAAAAACTTAATTGGAGTGGTATTGAGTTTCCAGTTGCTGCTGATGCTAATGTGATAGGTAGGTTCGAGAGAAATAATAATGTTAATGTTAATGTATTCGGTTATGAAAAAGAAGTATACCCGCTTTATCTGTCTAAGTGTGAAAGTAGTATTGATCTTTTGCTTATATCTGATGGAGAAAAAAAACATTATTGCTGGATAAAGAATTTTAACAGATTGATGACATCTGGGACTAATTCGAGGTACTATTGTAAAAGATGCACGACTGGTTTCTCAACGACCAAAGCGCTTAACAACCATAATGAGTACTGCTCTCAACATAACGCACAAAAAATAGAAATGCCAGAACCAGGAACTATGTTAAGTTTTAAAAATTATAACAATTCTATGAGGGTTCCTTTTATAGTCTACGCAGATTTCGAGTCTTTTGTGAAACCGATCGATACATGCCAACCAAATCCAGAGTTGTCGTACACTAATAAATATCAAAAGCATACTCCTAGCTCCTTTTGTTACCACATAAAATGTTTCGATGATAGCGTATATTCACAAGATCCTGTGACGTTTACGGCTGAAAGCGAAGATGATGATGTTGGTCAAATATTTGTAGATAAATTAGAAGAGAATATAAAACGAATATATAATCAGTTTAAATTTAAGAAGAATATGATATTTACAGAAGAGGACAAGAAGTGTTTTGATACAGCTACAACATGTCATATCTGTGAAAAAACGTTGGGCGAAGACCGAGTGAGAGATCACTGTCATCTTAGTGGTAAATTTAGAGGTGCTGCTCATAACAGTTGTAATTTAAACTATAAAGTCCCCAAGTTTTTCCCTGTAGTGTTTCATAATCTTTCCGGGTACGATTGCCATCTGTTCATTAAGAAACTGAGAGGTGATAATGGAGAGAAAATTAACTGCATACCTAACAACGAGGAAAAGTATATATCGTTTAGCAGAGAGGTCGTTGTCGGTAAGTTTGTAAAAGATGGAAAAGAAATACTAGTCCGACGAGAACTGCGTTTTATCGACAGTTTTAAATTTATGGCTTCGAGTCTTGATGCTTTATCGAGGAACCTAAGCAAAGACCAGTGTAAAAATATTAGGAAACGATATACAGGAAAGAAGCTCGATCTTTTGCTAAGAAAAGGCATATATCCTTATGACTACGTCGATTCATTTACTACCTTTAATGAAACCGAACTACCACCAAAATCCGCTTTCTATTCTAAGCTAAATGATTCGAATATTAGCGATGAAGACTACGAGCATGCACAAACGGTATGGAAAGAATTTGGATGCAAAACATTCAGAGAATATCACGATTTATACAACGTTTCGGATGTTCTGCTACTTGCTGATGTTTTCGAAAACTTTAGAGATGTGTGTATGAAGAACTATACGCTTGACCCTGCATGGTATTTTACATCTCCTGGCTTAGCCTGGGATGCCGCTTTAAAATTGACAGGCGTGAAATTGGAGTTATTGAATGATTATGATATGATTCTGATGATTAAGCAAGGGATGAGAGGAGGAGTAAGCACAATATCAAATCGATACGGGAAAGCGAATAATAAATATATGAACGATTTCAACAGTAACGAAAATTCTACATTTATCACTTACCTGGATGCGAATAATCTATATGGATGGGCTATGATCAAACCTTTACCTACTCACGGGTTCAAATGGATGAATAAAGCTGATTTAAAAAATTGGAGAAGTATTCCATGCATATTGGAAGTTGATTTGGAATATCCTAAAGAGTTACACGACCTGCATAACGATTTTCCGTTAGCCCCCGAAAGCATTGAGATTGACAAAGTCAAAAAGTTAATTCCAAACTTAAACGATAAAAAGAAGTATGTGCTGCACTACGATAATCTGAAGCTGTACGAGAGCTTAGGTCTGAAAATAACAAAAGTGCACAGAGGCATACTATTCGAGGAAAGCGATTGGTTGAAAAAGTATATCGATTTAAATACAGCTCTTAGAACGAAAGCTACTAATGACTTTGAGAAAGACTTTTTCAAATTAATGAATAACAGTGTCTTTGGAAAAACTTGTGAGAACATTGAAAATCGTGTTGATATAAAGTTAGTGTGTCAGGAGGAGAAGGCTATTGAACTAGCCGCTAAACCTAATTACGAGAGATGTACTATTTTCGATGAAAATCTAATAGCCGTTCACATGAAAAAAACTAAATTGTACTATAATAAACCTATCTATCTTGGCATGTGTATATTAGATTTGAGTAAAACGTTGATGTATGATTTTCATTACAATTACATCAAGACTAAATACGGAAATAGAGCTAAATTATTATTTACCGATACAGATTCTTTGACATACGAAATTAAAACTGAAGACTTTTACTCAGATATCGCAGGCGATATTAAGACTCGATTCGACACGAGTGAATACCCGAGAGATCATCCATCTGGTATTGAGGTTGGAGTAAATAAAAAAGTTATTGGAATGTTCAAGGATGAAGCTAGTGGGAAACAGATAAAAGAATTTATTGGACTCAGAGCAAAGTTGTATTCTTATAAGATGGCTGCTGGAGATGAGCACAAGAAATGTAAAGGTATTAAGAAGAATGTTGTCCAAAAAACTATCACTCACGAAGATTATAGAAACTGCTTATTTACTAAAAAAGAACAACAACGAACGATGAATGTTATTAGATCTTATCATCACGATATTTATACGGAAGAAATTAATAAAGTTGCATTATCTGCAGACGACGATAAACGGGTAATAATGCAAGATGGCATTCATACTTTGGCATATGGACACTATTCGTTGAAAACTTTTAATTAATGTTTATATTAAATAAATGAGCGTCAAACAAATCGATGTTTGTGGAGTAGTGCTACCGAATATTGCTTTGTCGAATGTGGATCTAATCGAAGCGGCTAAGAAACTAAATATTCCGAATTTTAGAGGCGTTTTCGTGCGAGACGAGCTGCCGAATAAACCTAGACGGATTGAATGTGGGATATTGAATCTAGACGATTCTAAAGGAACCGGTCAGCATTGGTGCTCTTTCTTAAAGAGCGGTAATGAGAAAATATATTTCGATAGTTACGGCCTTCCTCCCCCTCTGGAACTGATAAAGTATTTACGCCGTCCAGTGTTATATAACAGCGAGCGAATACAGCCGGATAACGAAGTGTTTTGCGGCCATTTGTGTCTGTATGTCTTAAAGAAGACGATGAACGATGGAATGAATTTCCAAGAAGTTATAAACGGCTTGCATTAAAAATTATTATATATAGATATATATATAAAATGCCTGTCGATAAATTTGGTCACACCGCTGCTGGAGGAACATCACGAAGAGTAATCGCTGGAGGTGTAACTCTTAGTCAAATAAATGCTAATTTTCTTCGATGTGATGGAGCAAATCTACCGACTGGAAATTTAAAAATGAATGGATATGTGATAAAAGGACTACCAACAACGAAACCTTTGACAGCAGCAATGGATGAGGCTTTAAGTTGGGGTCAAGCCATTGATTTGATAACGAATCACGACGATTCTCCGTCCAACGATAATCATTTGACGAATAAGAAATACGTTGATGAACAAGTTACAAAGTACGTCGATAAATCTCTGAAAAAGTGCCATGTTGGATATATTCCTCCCTTGGAAGCTGATGTAAGTGTGACAGGATTCGTTGCTAGTGCCAGTGAGTGTTTATCCGGAAGCAAAGCCTACCATGCTTTCACTAATCTCAAGGACGATGTTAACACAGCTTGGAATTCAGGTCAAGATATGGCTTGGTTACAAATTAAATGTCCTGAGCCAGTTAAAATTTGGAGAATTGCGATGAAAACCGTATCTGTAGCTTATTTCGATTTTGACGCTAGCAATGATGGAGTAGTGTTTGAAAAATTACCCATATTCCCTTCTTCAACGAATTCACCGGCTGTTCCGAGATTTTGTAATATTACTAGACCTATGGGTGCGTATCAATATTACAGAGTTACATCAACGCAAGTGGATAATTTTTCTCCACGAGGGATTCAGGTAATGCAATTATATGTATACGATGACTAATCTGCATTAAAAATTATTATTATATATAAAATGCCTGTCGATAAATTCGGTCACACCGATGTTGGTTCATCACAAAGAGTAATCGCTGGAGGTGTCACTCTTAGTCAAGTAAATGCTAGTTTTCTTCGATTGGATGGAGCAAACATCGCGACTGGAAATTTAAAAATGGGTGGTCACAAAATTAAAGGACTGCCCACAACGAAGCCTTTGACAGCAGCAATGGATGAGGCTTTAAGTTGGGGTCAAGCCATTGATTTGATAACGAATCACGACGATTCTCCGTCCAACGATAATCATTTGACGAATAAGAAATACGTTAATGAACAAGTTGCATCGAAGGTGGCTAAAACTGGTGATACCATGACTGGTGATCTAATCTTAAACGTTGGCTCCGATCGTCTGCGTTCAATGGGTTGTAAGGACTTGAGAGGAGAAAATAAAGAATTCACTATTTTCTTAGGTAGTATACGAAATAAACTACAATGTTCGTTAAACAATCCTATTACATTACAATCGATGGATGGATTTCGTTTTAGAATAAACAATGAAATCATGTTAGAGATGGTTAAGTCACTCGATGGCACTCCTCCGTCTAAAATAAATGTGTATAAGTCCATCTTTATGCATGATGCTTACATTACAGGACTACACGAACCCAACAACGCCAGCGATGCAGCTACGAAGCAGTATGTAGATTCTATCTCAATCGGTCCCGCGCTTAGCATTCATTCTTTAACTTGGCAATTCTTAATCGCTAAAACTCACACAAGAGTTACTTTCGATAGTGTAAGATTCAAAACCGATGGTGTTATAAGTGCGGGAATGACCCGTTTCACTCCCGGTAAAGCTGGATACTATTTCGTTTCGACGTACATAGAATTTGGTAACAGTAGTACCGCTCCTGGTAACGTCTACCTGTATAGAAATGGGGCGAATTACATGCAAATTGCGGGCGGAGGGGGAACGGGAGCTGCGTTTAACAATTCAACCGGTAGTTGCATAATTTTCGTAACCAATACCGATTTTCTCGAGATATTCGCTTATTCGCACATCGCACTAAATATATTAGCTAGAGACTTTTCGGCAGTATTCTTACGACCTTAATTTCCTTGCTGATCGAAATAATAAAAGACATCCAGAGGGCAGTGGCCAATCCTCTCCCTCACCGTCTCATCATCCACTGACCGTGTACTCATCATAGCTGAGTCGACAGTCCAGCGCGCTATCCACTGTACTACCGAGCACCCCCCTCAGGAAATAATAAAAGACATCCAGCTTGTTAACCCTATACTACTAACACTTTTGTTTGAGTCACTTCACTTGCTGATGGTTTTAGATTTTAGAAATAATACATTAAAATTGCACAGCAATGAATGAAACCTACACAGTTGTAAAAATTTAACAGGCCTAAATGATAATGCTTGCTTGAAGACTGAGACATTATGAGAAATAAAAAAATCCTATCACTGACATCGTCTTCATTCGCATTGTTATAATCACAGTGGATCATTTTGACCGTGGGTTCTAAGTATCTTCAAACCATGCGGGAATTTATTAGAATGCAAAGTCCTGAATGACTGGTCAATACCAAGAATCAAGTTTGTGCATTTGTTCTGTTTTCTAATTATGTAGAGTTCAGAACTAATCTAACTAGGCTTCTCAAACATTCAACACAACGTCTGTTAAAACGATGATTAATAAAACAATGCCATTTGTCTTGTGACCATGGCCATACTGGAATCACTAGATTTAACCTAATGTAAGCTAATTTAATCAGTGCACGACGATTGTCGTACAGCGACGCAGGTAGGACAGCTGCAAATTGGCGCGCGGCGTCTGGACAGGTGATTGTCTAGACGAGCGTACGTTGAGTGTACAAGGAGGGAGTGGAAGTGAAGAAGGAGTGTTGTGTGTTGAGAGCCGTTGAGATAGGCTGTAATAGTTGTTGTTGAGTTGCGATAGAGTAGACTGATGAAGGTAGTAGTCGTGTAGTTGTTATGATAACACAAGTGTAGTAATTGTTGTGTTGTTGCTGATCGTTTTACTTTACATCGGATTTTGGAGTATAATAAGAAGACTTAAACACGTCGTCGTTGTTGGTTACAAAACAGTGAAAGTCTGTAGATTCTTTACCTAGCCATTTAGCTAATGAAACAGTTATCTAGGGATAGGCCTATGCTACCACGAACTTATACGAAGAAGCTTCCGAAGAGACTGATAGGAGGAGGTGATCACAAGGAGGATATCACATAAATTATGAGCAAGGAAAGTATCAAGTCGTAGCGATGATGAATGCGGTCAGATCTAATGGGAAACTACTGCAACCACTGACTAACCAGAGAAATCGAAGTAAATCGATGCAGCCAAAGAGACTTTCACACGAAAGCATTGAAGTGTTGGTGTTCGTGTTCATGACGTACAGTAATATAATCTGTGGAATTTATATGCAAATGTCTAGGCCTATACTCCCGGATTCAAAGCAGATTTACCATTTATAAGAAAAATCAATTTAATAGATCTCCAAATTAATAGATTTCCATTCAAGCAAACTCAAATAACTTAAGGAGTTTTGACCTCAAGCAGATATTGCTTTTCTACGGGTTATTGACTTAAACCATTAAGGTAGCCTATCTTATGTACAAGATAATTAGTTGATGTCATTTGACTGAACAGGCCAAATGACGTTGCCTCCAGCTTTAGCGTTGTTCGATTGTCTAGGGTTAGATGGCTGAACTGACAAATTTTTATTTTTCAGTATCCCATATTCCTCGGCTGAAAGAATATTTATAAGTCTATCATGTACTAGTTTGTGTCGTGAGATTTTGGACACAAGGAAATTCTCACTGTGAGAAACTTGAAACTGAAATCATGGGTTCATTGTAATAAAGTTGTGCTGCCAAATGTAGGATAGTAAATATTTTACGCCGCGACATTCTAACCATATCGACTAGTCATGTGACTTATAGTCTAACAGGGCCTATATGTCTAAAGTTATTATAGGCTAGCCGCTAGCCTATACGATTTTAGAGATAGCCTATGGTTGCTGAATGATCCAGTGATTCCAGTCATTTTGTTTTCTCATTCGATGAGAACAAAGTTTCAGAGTCAACTCGTGCTAGGAATTCTGTTTTATTAGTTTTTAGTCTTATTAGTTTCATGATTCGAGATTAATGTAGGGCCTATAGTATACCACATGTATCGTATAATAGCCTACTATCCTATGGCCATAAGCCATGCAATAAACTGTCAAATGTGTCAGTGGCATTTCTACATAGACCCAACTAGTAATTCATGAAGGCACAAACATTTTATAAAGGAACAGTTAAGTTTTTCAAGGCTGCTTTCAAGTCACCCTGAATATAATGGTTCTCCTCATGGTGCTGAGACACGCTAGATTTTGCAGTTTCCATGCCTCAAGTAACGGGCCAACTTACTGATCAGAGAGTGTATTGGTATTTTTAATTGCATGGTTTAGACTTTAGACAATAAGTGTTTTATTGCGTTTTCCTTGTTTCTTGGGAATACTTATCTTTTAAAAACGTCTTTAAAATGACATGTCCCATTGAGTGTAACATGTTCAATCAAATCAAATCAAATCAAATCAGTTTATTCTGAGAATGAACAAGACAAACAAAACAAAACCAACGTATACTTAGAGATGTAAAAAAACATGTTTTTTTGGCGTTGAAATATTTCAATGAAATATTTCAGTTTTATTTGAAATATTTCAGTTTTCTTTGAAACATTTGAAATTATTTTTTTCTTTACATTTTACAAAGTTCTAATTACAACCATAATAACAGTTTATTTATTTCTCATATTACATATTACATGCATTATTGTGTTAGTGATGACCATTCTCGAGATATTCAATTTATTTCTAATTACCTGTTTTTAAGAATGACTTTTATGAGAGTTACATTATATGTTGAAAAACATGTTTTATTCACCAAATATCACAAATTACAGTTTGATCTAATAAAGTAGATGTTATTGTTCATTGTTATGCTTAACATTTATTATTAATCACTTGTTTTGTCATAAATGAAATAAATGTGATTTTAGCTAAATTCTGCTAGCCTAGGACAAAGTAGGCTATAGAATTCGAAACACTTTAGTGACTTTACAAGACAAATTATAAATCACAAATACTATGTCAACTAGACTCAATAATAATCCGGCAAACAAAATTTTACAAAAAGTTCTAAGAATAGAACTTAGAACACAAACATAAATAGTACTATCAGTCAGACAGAGTAAACCATCATTAATAGTAATTATACTGCTAAAATCTGTCAGTTACAAGATTTCCTCATTGTTATTCATCATCGTCCATCATGTCATCATCTTTGTTGTCATCGTCAACATCATCATTGTCGCTATCATCATAACTGTCAATGTCATCATCATCAATGGTATCGTCACTGTCATCATAGTTTTCATGGCCTTCATCATCGACATTGTCACCGTATTTGTCATTATCATCATTATAGGCGTAGGAGACGGGGGTCCAGAGGAGGCAAATGCCCCCCCCCCCCCAATTTCGGGCAAGTCTAATTTTTCGGGCAAGCAGACCCGAAAAAATATAAAAAAAATTATTTTTTTCATACTTTTTTTTGTTTTTCGGGTCTTCTTGCCCGAAAAATCAGACCTGCCCGAACAAAAGAAGGTCGTCAGACCTTTCGAGCAAAAAGTAACGGGAAATTTCAGAAGATTTTGGCCGGATGACTAAAAAAAGATCGTTGGAAGTTTCGGGCAAACGTAACGAGAATTTTTCTTAAGATTTCGGCAGGATGACAAAAAAAAATCGGGCAAAAGTCTCATTTTTGCTCCCCCAACGCTGAAATGTCCCCTACGCCTATGATCATCATCATTGTTATCATCTTGCAAACAATGACAAGCACAGTAACGTCTGCTATTATAAAGTTAATATCCGATTGCAGAACAGACCATGTCTTTGGAACAGCACTAGAGATGTAAAAAAAACATAGATGTAAAAAAACGTTTTTTTTGGCGTTGAAATATTTCAAAAAAAACTGTCAGAAATGAAATATTTCAAATGAAATATTTCACGCTCACATCACTACGTATACTGCAAAGAAAAATACTAGGCTACACAGTAGGCCCTACACATAAATAAAAATTAATGTTCGCAGGACACCTTGAATGTATAAACGGTGAACACTCAGAGTCAAGGACACCATGCGGTCCATTCTCGAAAACAGGTTGCCTGGATTGGACTTTTACCGTTCCTGTTTTGTTTAGTTATTTCTCACAAATCCATGTATACAATCTGTCCTTTGCCTATTAACAGCATAATAAGATATCAGCCTAGCT
Organism: Lumbricus rubellus; assembly: GCA_945859605.1. Lineage (NCBI taxonomy): Eukaryota > Metazoa > Annelida > Clitellata > Crassiclitellata > Lumbricidae > Lumbricus > Lumbricus rubellus. Next base: position 24,744,922 of record OX243814.1, read on the forward strand.
GCTTAGTCAGCTGATTCGATTGCTTGTCGGCTTGATAAAGATCTGAGTAAACACACCCCCCCCCCAATAAAACCAGGCTACGGCCTTGTATAGGCTACTGTATAGGCCTACGTGAGAGTGTGACGATGGAGCGAGTTATGTCAGCTCCGAGCGTCAATTTGCATTCATTACACAAAATCTTTCGATGGCACGTCAGAATCTGTGGTCAAGCAGTGGAAGCAACATAATTTATGGTGCTATAAACTTAGTGGAGATTGTGGGCGTTGGTGCGTAGCCAACATGTGATGGCTTTGAAGGTCCGGTTTTCATTCTTCAGTGTAATGATACAGGAGATACTTAATATATTAAGGTAGAGCGTTGAAAGATTAGATTGGGAAGAAGTGGAGCCGGAACCAACTTGCCAAGACCTTGAAGTGATCTGAATGATACCTTTAGTAGCTACTTTTGTTTTGTTCAATTTCAGCTAAGAATAAGCAAACTATCAAGACTCATTAAAAAGACAGTTGTTCATCGGACTTATTGTAATTTAATTAAAAAATTGCTCCAAGGTAACAGTTCATTAGTATCCATATTCGTGGTTGCGACCATGACCGTCAAAGCCATAGCCACCATGTCCATGGTTCCCGTAATTTCCACCGGTTCCGGGTACGCCTTCCCATCGAGCAGTTCCGGTTCCAGAACCCACGTGTTCAGCCACGTGATTAACGTACAGTTGACGAGCGGCATTCTGATAGTTGGAGGCAACGCCATCTGGCCTGTTGACAAAAAGGTAGAAATGGTTACGTTTTGTCGACCTTGAAGTTGCATTAACATCATGTCCTAACTTTACAAACTATAATCAGCTTCTAAATAATGGTTTCGCGATTAGGCTGGACTGCATAGGAAACCGTTGCAATTTGCAACCACAGCGTCGATTGATAGGTAGACTGACACGAAACAACACTGTGTTAAATGTCTTCATGTAAGACAGCATAGGGCCAGCTATAACCTGGAAGTGGAAAAGTATTGACTCTGACCAGCAGGACACTCTCATTGAATTACTCATCAATGATAGCCATGCGAACAGTTAGTTATATTTGTAAGTAGAACAGAATGTAGCAAGCTCGGACATTCGACCAGTATAGCCTTGACTTTCGTCCAATCTGACCAGTACAGCCTTTACTTTCATCCATTTGACCTAAACAGCCTTAAAAATTGAGTGCCCGCGCAGTTTGACCAATATAGCCTTACTTTTTCATATTCGGCGTCTGTCGTAAAAAAGTAAAAAAAGTAAAAAAGTAAAAAAGTAAAAAAGTAAAAAAAATTTTTCTCTGGCGTATGTAAAATGGACTACTCGAAAAAAGTTACAGAATTACGAAAAATCGCCGAGCCGAGCGGCCGGGATGGATATTTTACAAGACGGTGGAAAGCGGCGTTCATTGCTAAAATTGACGCGCACATCCGCGAATGCTGCGACGATGAATGCCCATGCAAGAATCCACGGCCGGATCGACAACAAGGGCCATGTGAGACCATCGTCGTTCGTCGTCGGCGCAATGGCAGCCCACCCCCGTGTGATGTAAGGGCGTGAGCGGACTACGACGTAGATATGGGATTACAATATCGCAAACGATTTTACACCGTTGGTTTATAATCGTCTTTGGATCAATCGAACATTATTATTTTTTCTCTTGTGTATGTAAAATAACTGAAAAATGGAATATACAACTCGGCATAAAGACAAGATATCCCAATATAAAATGGACTACTCATCGTATAATCTGAAAGAATTACGACAAATTCCTAAACAGAGAGGACAAAGAGGATACTCGAGTTTGCGAAAAGCGGAACTCATAGCGTTCATATCGCAGGGAGATCGACTAGGCGCTCGGGCTCAGGTCAACAAAACACCAGCGCATACTCCCGCCACTGTGCGAGAATTGCGAGAAATTGCAAAAAAGAGAGGTGTGCGAGGATACTCGAGATTAGCAAAAGCGGAACTTACGGCATTCTTGTCTAATACTTGGAAATTTTTGAACACGGGGAAAAATAAAATAGTTTTTTCGGATTGGCTGACTCGCGAGATTAGTCAGTTACCCCCGCAAATAAAACCGCCCATTCATAGGTTCAAACTTCGAGAGACTGCGACGGCTATCAAAGGGTTTACAAAAAGATACACGATCGATGGCAACAACAGGATCGATGTTGCAACTTTTCTCAAGGCTGTAAGACCGCAGGTAGTTAGGTTGCTAGGGAAAAATCGCGGGGTAAAAGTTCAACTCGATCTCATGTGCGTAATGGAGAAAGTAGATATGAAAACCGGCGAAGTAGTAACGGCTGAGCCTAATTTCAAATCAAAGAGTGATATTATTTTAGAAGCAACCGATGTGAGAGAAATATATACCAACGCAGCGGATAAAATTAAGGAGAGCATGGCAAGTTTTCAGATGCGGGGGAGTAATTGGAGATTCAAAACCGTTTTGAAGTTGGATATCGATACGGTGGTATATAAACCGCTGAAAGGTAGTTCTTACATTCCGCTTCCAGATTATTTAGCGAATAAAAAGGCTATTATTAATATGAAGAACAAAGATGGAGAATGCTTCAAGTGGTGTGTAACGAGGGCTGTAAACCCCGTTGAAGAACATCCTGAGAGAATAACGAAAGAATTAATTAGACAGTCTGAGAAACTCAATTGGTCCGGCATCGAATTCCCTGTAGCAGCGGATGCTAATGTGCTGAGTAAGTTTGAGCGAAATAATAATATTAGTATTAATGTTTTTGGTTATGAGAAAGATGTGAATGTATTCCCACTATATATATCAAAGCATGAGAATGATAGGTGTGTAGATCTATTACTCATTTCTGATGGAGAAAAGAAGCATTATTGTTGGATCAAGAATTTCAACAGACTGATGGCGGTGAAAACAGAAAATACTACTACATCAATGTACTATTGCAAAAGATGCTTGATAGGATTCAGTAGAAAAGAATCGCTTCACAAACATACTGAGTACTGTTCGCAGCAGGACGCCCAACGAATAGAACTTCCAGAACCTGGGACTATGCTAAGTTTTACACATCACTATAGAAAGATGAGAGTACCGTTTGTGTACTTTGCCGACTTTGAGTCGTTCATCAAACCTATCGGTACATGCCAGCCCGTTCCTAGCACGTCTTACACCAACAAGTATCAAAAACATACGCCCAGCTCGTTTTGTTATCATTTGAAATGCTTCGACGCCGATGTTTATTCTCAAGAGCCGGTGAGGTTTACAGCTGAAAACGAAGACGATGATGTCGCTCAGAAATTCATAGACAGTCTCGAAGAAAATGTGAAACGAATATATAACCAGTTCAAATTCCCAAAGAAAATGATATTCGGAAAGAAAGAGCAGGAGCTTTTCGACTCGGCTACTGTTTGCCATATATGCGGGGGAGAATTTATAGACGATGAAAAACGAGGACGAGATCACTGTCATTTGACTGGAAAATTTAGAGGTGCCGCTCACAACCTTTGTAATCTGAAATTCAAAGTCCCCAAGTTCTTCCCCGTCGTATTTCACAATTTGACCGGTTATGACAGCCATTTATTTATCAAGAAATTACGAGGTGAACACGGCGAGAAAATCAAATGCATTCCCTGCAACGAAGAAAAGTATATCTCATTCAGCAGAGAGGTCGTCGTCGATAAGTTTGTAGATGTAGATGGAAAAGAGAGAGAAGTCAAACGCGAATTACGTTTCATCGATAGTTTAAGATTCATGCCCCAGAGTCTCGACGTGTTATCGAAAAATCTTCAGAAAGATCAGTGCAAGAATTTAGGGAAATTTTTTGAAGGTGAGAAGCTGGATCTTTTACTCAGAAAAGGCGTTTACCCGTATGATTACGTCGATGGTGTTGAAAGATTAAACGAAACCGAGTTGCCATCGAAGCATGCCTTCTATTCAAAACTAACCGATTCGGGTATCAGCGAAAAAGATTACGCGCACGCGAAAACGGTATGGGACAAATTTGAATGCAAAACATTACGTCAATATCACGACTTGTACAATTTATCGGATGTTCTATTATTAGCGGATGTGTTCGAAAACTTCAGAGACGTCTGTATGAAGCACTACAACCTAGATCCTGCGTGGTACTACACTAGCCCGGGACTTGCATGGGATGCGGCGTTGAAGACGACTGGTGTAGAGTTGGAGTTGTTGAGTGACTACGATATGTTACTGATGATCAAGCAGGGAATACGAGGAGGTGTCAGCACGATTTCCCATCGATACGCGAAGGCGAACAACGAGTATATGGGAGAAGCTTTCAATCCCACCCAGCATTCAGTATTCATTCCATACTTGGACGCGAACAACTTGTACGGATGGGCGATGAGCAAGCCGCTACCGACTCATGGGTTTGAATGGATGAACGATGATGAATTGAATGATTGGAGAAACATTACCGAACGAGATGGAGTGGGATGTGTGTTGGAAGTCGACTTAGAATATCCAAAAGAATTGCACGACCTGCATAATGATTATCCACTAGCTCCAGAGAGTGTAAAACCTGCGGGATCAGATGTAGCAAAACTCATTCCAAACTTGAATGACAAAGTAAAGTACGTCGTTCATTACGGAAATTTAAAATTGTATGAAAGACTCGGATTGAAAATCGTAAAAATACACCGAGGAATAAAATTCGTGGAAAGTGCCTGGCTGAAAAAGTATATCGATCTGAATACTAACCTGAGAACGAAAGCTACGAACGATTTTGAAAAAGACTTTTTCAAGCTGATGAACAATAGCGTTTTCGGAAAAACAATGGAAGCTATCGAGAATCGAGTTGACATACGATTGGTGAGTGATGAGAAGGAAGCTATCAAGCTAGTCGCGAAAACTAATTACGACAGACGAACGATTTTCGACGAAAACCTCATCGCCGTTCACATGAAAAAGACCAAGTTGTTTTACAACAAGCCGATATATCTGGGGATGTGTATATTAGACGTCAGTAAGACGCTCATGTATGATTTTCATTATAATTACATCAAGGCCAAGTACGGAGATAGGGCCAAGCTATTATTCACCGATACCGATTCTTTGGCGTATGAAATTAAAACGGAAGACTTCTACAAAGATATTTCCTGCGACGTCCAAAGTATGTTCGATACTTCAGACTATCCGAGAGATCACCCATCCGGCATAGAAACGGGTGTAAATAAAAAAGTGGTTGGTATGTTCAAAGACGAGGCCGCGGGAAAACAGATTGAAGAATTTGTCGGTCTGCGATCCAAGTTGTACTCTTACAAGATGGCGGGTGAAGACTACAAGAAATGTAAAGGTGTGAAAAAGAACGTCGTCAAGAAATCAATCACTCACGCAGATTACAAAGACTGCGTGTTTACGAAAAGACAACAGTCGAGAGCGATGAACGTCATTCGATCCTACCGCCATGAAATTTACACCGAAGAAGTAAATAAAATAGCTCTGTCTGCCGACGACGACAAAAGAGTAATAATGGACGACGGGATCCATACCCTAGCCTATGGGCACTACACGCTGAAAACTAAACAAAATAAAGAATAATTTACACTAATATAAAATGGATGCGGCAAAAAAAGTGTGTACCAAATGCAAAAAAGAAAAAAGCTTGGACGAATTTCACAAAGATCATACGCAAAAGAACGGAATCTATCCGAGCTGCAAACTTTGTAAAAATGCCAAAGTAAAGGAGCTTGCACACAAATACGCAAGACAGGAAAATAGGGAGACAAAAGACACAAAAGTTTGCAGTCGGTGTAAGGTAAGTCAGAACATATCGGCATACGACAACAATCGATTTCAAAAAGATGGAAAGGCGAATGAATGCAAAAATTGCAGGCATAAATATTATCTCGCCTGCGTAGAAGCTCAAAAGCTCATTAGTTTGTGAAACATCTAGATGAAATATTAAAATGAGCTATACAACTGTGAAAAACATAAATGTGGAAGGCGTAGTCCTCCCGAATCATCCGCTGACGAATTTTGAACTACTAGATGCTGCGAAAAAGCTCAATATCCCTAATTTTCGGGGAGTATTTCTCAGAGACGAGCTGCCGAAGAAACCTGGACGGACTGAATGTGGGATATTGAATCTAGACGATTCTAATGGAACCGGCTCGCACTGGGTCGCTTTTTCAAAAAACGGCAAGGACAAAATATATTTCGACAGCTATGGCCTGCCCCCTCCCACAGAACTGGTAAAGTATTTACAGAGTCCCGTGTACTACAATAGCGAACGCGTACAGCCCGACAACGAAGTGTTTTGCGGTCATTTATGCCTGCACGTCCTGAAAAAAACATGCAGAGATGGAGTGACTTTTCAAGAAGTTATAAACAGCCTGCATTGAAAATTATATTCAGATGTAAAAAATGCCTGTTGATAAATTTGGACATACAGATTCGGGATCTACACAAAGAGTAATTGCTGGGGGAGTTACTGAAAGTCAAGTAAATAGTACTTTTCTAAGGCTAGATGGAGCAAACCCAGCGACCGGAGATCTAAATATGAGTGGCCATACTATTAGAGGTCTGCCTACAACGAATACAACGAATGCAGCGAATACTCCGGAAGCGGGAATAGACGAGGCTGTAAGTCGGGGGCAAGTAATAGATTTACTGCGGAATCACGACGACGTTCCGACCGACAATAATCATTTGACGAATAAGAAATACGTCGATGAACAACTTACTTCGAAAGTGGCGACGGTAGTAGGACCTGCGGTTAGCGCTTACAGTTCAACTCAACAGGCTATACTCGCTAGATCTCACACTGCAGTTACTTTTGATGTAATCAGATGCGGTACCGCAAAACACGGTATTGAACAGGGTATCGGAACGACTTCTTTCTTCCCCAGTAAAGCCGGGTACTATATCGTTTCGGCGTACATAGAATTTTGTAACAATAATGCTTCCGCGTATGGCACCGTCCACCTGTATAAAAATGGGGCGTCGTACATGCAGATTGCGGGCGGAGGGAGTACGAAAGGTTCGCACAACCATTCAATCGGTAGTAACATAGTTTTTCTAGACGAGTTCGATTACGTCAGCATACACGCTTTTTCATCCATCGCTACGAACATTTTGTGCCGCGACTTTTCTGCGGTATTCTTACGGCCCTAATTAATAAAAATTATTATATTCAAAATGCCTGTTGATAAATTTGGACATACAGATTCGGGATCTACTCAAAGAGTAATTGCTGGGGGTGTTACGCTATCTCAGATAAACAGTACTTTTCTAAGGCTAGATGGAAGCAACGACGTTGCCGGAGATATAGATATGAACGGCCATCATCTCGTAGGGTTATCGACTGATTACCCTTTTACGGGTAACGGGGGTGAAGCTATTAGTTTTGCTCAAGCTACTGCCCTAGTCGTTGATAAAACAGCGGATATCACCCCTAGAGATTACGTTTCGGGTATGAGGGTATCTCCGGGCAATCTAGTGAGAAATACGACGAGCGGTATTATATATAGGTTCGAAGGAACGGCTGGAGCTATAACAGCGGCGCCAGCATTATCCGCGAATTGGAGACCTACAACCGGACCGGCTATTTGTGTGTTGAGAGAGGGTGAAGGGGGACCATCCGCAATCGTAAGTGGTGGTGGCGCATTCTCGGGCACATATGCAACGCATGGTGGAGCATTCTCAGGCGCATATGTAATGCACCATCAATTAACGGACGTTGCTATCAATACGGATTCGGCGTATACGACGTCCTTGGGCTTAATAACTATTCCTCGTACAGGCGTATATCGACTTAGTGGATTCGCGAATTTCTTGATAGGAAATGACAGTCCGAGCGAAAAAATAATCAGGGTTGCGTATGTCAAAGACGAGATACATAATAACGAACTTTTTGAATACACGGTGGGCGAGCAAACAGCCGACATCAGAGTATCGCTCGTATTACCAACCGTCGCCATATTTTTCAACGCCAACGATAAGCTCGGTATGAAGTTAAATTCCCTCATGGCCGGAAACAGTCCAACAGCCGGTCGCCTTCTTCTCAGGGCCGGAGCCGGATTGCAGGTCGAGTTTTTGTACTAGGTAACCGTAGATACCTATCGTTCATATACGCGCGATAGGTATCTGTAAGTCTTATTATTCTTCAGCGTTATCTTTCTTCAATATACCACGCTCATTTTCTGACCGTCCGATTGAAACCTCAGTAACTTGTCTGAAATCACCACTGCGTATGCTTCCGTATTAGCCAGCGGCGCTGTATTGAACGTGCCTTTGATCTGGATATCGACCACCGATGACTTCAGACGCTCGGATTGCTTGCTCACGTCAAACACCATAATCGGAAACAAATCTTTGAAGTCCGAGGGTGTGATATTGCATTGCGTCATTAGTTCGTCCATTCCATAGTATTTTTCACTGAACGCGGCTGCTGCTCGGTACGCCCGCGCGAATTGTTGATTCGGAAATGATAGGTTGTAGTCGACAACTGGGTATCGGTCCTGGTTCATCATCACGAACATGTTCTTCAGATCGCAATGATCGAAAACGGATGGATTGTGTAGTTGATCGCCGCTTTTGTCGGTTTGAAAACCCAAGATGATGTACCTAGGCTTCTCAGGTAATGTCTTGACGCTAAGTCTCCAGCTAAAATTAGTCGACTGTGCGACGGAGGTGGTATCGCATTGACGGGCTCTGTACGCAACTGGCAGCGACGCTTTCGATTCGATCGTTTTGTACAATTGCATCTTCTCCATATCCGCGGGAATAACGTGCGGCATGAACCATGAGATTTTATCCAGCCTAACTTTCCCTGCATCCGCTGCGGCGAGTCTAAAAATTGCGTCATCATCGGCTTTACGAACCAGAGTTAGCGTATGTTTCACACCAAAAACAACCTTGTCGTAATCATCGCAAAATCCGAAAATATGCTTCAATGGAACAACAAAGCTGAAAGTACCTTTGGCATTTGGTTTTTGAATTATATACGACTGTCTCACGGCGAAACCTTGATTATCCGCGATAGCAGCCGTCGCCCCGCTGTCCTTGTACCACAACTGATTCAATCCTTGAGCTAGTTGAAAATCATTCGGGTATTTGAGTAATCCGAGCATCGTCGTTGCTTGACCCGGGTAAAATAACGATTCAATTTCCTGATTCGACAGTGAATACGAAATTTGACTGAAAAGATGCATGAGCCCATTATTCGTAAGGGTTGCTTCATCGGCATTAACGTAGAAGGTGTTGTTGTTGACCGCCTTCGTCAATCTACCCTCGAACAGCAGGTAAGATTCTGCTGGATGACAAAATAGATCTTGAAGTTCGATATTTATTCTAATCTCGCCGGAGGTGTTTAGATTCGCCCCCGATATCGGCTCATACTCGTACCATTCGTAACGTTCGACGCTTTCATCGCTCAATGGTTGTTCGGTAAATCTCAGAATATCGGATGATTGCATTTTTACTACTACGCGATAATATATTTTTTACGCGACCTTCATTCCGGCGCCGTTTAGCGAGCGCACTAAATCTTGTATCGACATGGCGCCGTTCTTCTTCAGACCATCCCCCATCATCAGATTATTAATATTCGGGATATTCGAGATATTTGGGCTCGACCCGACGCCGCTCAGCCGCTCTAAAATTTGTATAGTTTCTGGCGTAATTTTCTTGGAGGTGGGAGTAGGAGTAGGGGCAGGAGTAAACAGTTTGGCCACTGCTTTGTCTACTAATCGTTTACCAGCGTCGATTGCGGTTGTTTTCCCAACATCGATGGCCTTTTTCCCAATTTCTTTCGCCACGTCTTTACTCGCGTTGAGAGCGGTCGTTGCTAATTGTTTGGCGGCGTTCGACGTTACTAGTCGTTTGAAAAATCCCGAAATTGTATCGAATATTCCCGATCCTCCGATAACGTATTGTTTTCTATACCTCCTTCTATTAATGACTTGCATTTTTTCTGCATTTTACAATGTCATCATTATATTTTTGTAAGCATCTTTACTCAGCACTTCCTGCCTCAATAACGCGTCGCACATCGCCACGATCTCGTTTCTCACGCCGGTATTGCCTGCTTTGAAGCTTTGAAATCGTAGTTCTAGCTGTTTCGCTAACACGTTTGGATCTTCGGAAATAACAATTACACCACCCACGCCTTTACCCACCGCATTACGAGTCCTCTTTTCCCATATCGGCTTGATAATTTCTCTATATTTGACGCTCGAAGATGCTTTCGGTTTGTTGGGATTTTTTGGCTGTCTGATAGCATCCGACGCGAGTAGAATCTCGGCGTAATCGTCTCTATCATTATTATCGTATATCGACGTGTTCGGCTGTTTCATCGTCAACAACTCCCAAAGCCCCGGTGTTCCGCTATACGTCTTATTTCCAACCGTCACATCGTCTCCTTGAATAGAAATCGGAGTGTCGCCGATGTAGAATTGACTATTTTTTGATCGTATTCCGAACGTCGTGTCTACGATTTTTCTATCGGAGGCGTATTGATGAAGGTACTTGGTGGCTACTTCACCTAATTCTAAAGTTCTAATATCCTCAGTCGGATCGTCGCTATACGCTTCTATCGAGGGATACTGAGGAAATTGAACCTTCAACGACGCGGGTAGCGTCTGTAGTGCGTTTGTAGTAGCTATCGAGTTTTCTTTGATGGCGGATAGTAAGACATTTTGCTCTTTGGAAATTGCGGATTGCGAATCGACGATAGGCTTGTACAGCTTGGTTAATTCTTGTTGCAGCCCCGAATCCCCCAATCTCTCCGATAAAAAGTTTTGTTGAATATTCTTCTTGAACTTCAGAAACTCTTCGACTATGAAATTTCTTTTCGCCGGGTCATCTATCTTTAGAAACGACATTTTTAATAAAAAATTTAATGTTTTTCGACATGTTTTCCGGCGTGTTTCTAGACGTGTTTTTCGACATGTTTTTCGACATGTGTAAAAACACAAGTTAGACGTATTTTCAGACATAGCGACATAGGTCTACATAGGTCTACAAAACTCTACAAGTCTACATGATTTCATACATGTTCACGTTAGTCGTCTTTCTCACAGATTCGGTATTTTTCTCAAACATGCTTTGAAAGGACTGCCTGACTTCTTCTCTTCCTCGGTCGATGAGAGATTGTTTCGTTTCCTCGTCCATAGCGGCTGCCGCAACTTTCGACTTACTTTTAATTTCTTCTTTCATGCCATTGAATTTTTCAATCTCGCTTAGAATCAGAGAATATTCCTCATCTGAAATGTGATCATCCACGAGTGCTTTTGAAATATGGTCGCTGATCGTGTTGAGCTTCGCATCAGCTAGCGTTTTGATCTTTTCATGCTTCTCCGCCTTCAGGGCGAGCTTTTTACAGATTCGGCTGCCAATTATACTCAATAGCCCCGCACCTAGCGCTGTCCCTTCCATAGCAATAGCGATGGGGGTTGCAATTATGGTGGCTAGTACACCGATTCCCGAAATTCCGAGCCCCATCGTGATCGCCATGAGGACGTTGTCTACTACGCCGATTACGCTCACACTTCTATGGTACTTTTTACTCAACGCTGCTCTTTTGTCGCGTTCTTGCTCGATCTCCTTTTTGATTTCGCCAATCTTCTGAAGTCGATACGTTTGTGCAGACCCCGCGGCTATTTGTATTTCACCTTCCGGCGCGGAGGGTGTTATATTTGTTAGGTTTGGATAGAGTTTGATGCCTTCGTATTCCATTCTTTTATTTATTAGCAATATATATTTTTTTTTACCGTTGATAGTTTACACAGCATAGCGAATCTCCTTCGTTTATCGTTACCGCCGAATCGGAGTTGTTTTGAATGGAAACTATGATATCATCAATCACATCTTCTGAATTCACCCCGTCTAGTAGGCTGCATCGTCGTTCTTTGATACTCTGTCTGAGGGAAACGAGACAAAGACCTGCCGCCATTTCTACACCCAGTCCAAGCCTTAGCGTATTTGCCGCCTTTGGTTGTATCGTAATATCATTTTGCGCAAAAATCTCCCATCGCAGACCCCCTAGTTGTCTTACTGGGGTGCGAGTAACACCGCTCGTAATCTTCCAAAAGACTGAAACGGGCTGCGTTCTAACCTCTACCGGTCTAGTTGGTTTAGTTCCAAATTTGTGTATTGGTCTCGACATTTTACATATGATAATTTATAATATCATGCCGAGAATCGGAATGTTTCGAAACGGCGAGTTGGGGCCGAGCAAAAGTCCTTCGCCACTCACATAGCCCGACCCTGTTTTCATGTAAAGCCCGGATCCCATTATCGATGCGCCTTTTTGCCACGGAGACAAGTACAACCCGGATCCGGCCGCTCTTATTTTGCACGCTATGTCACCTTTCTTGACATACATTACGCCCGAACCGCTGATTTTATCAACAAGTTTCGATCCAGCCGCAGCACCTAACCCACCTAATGCGCCCTGTGCTAAACTTGGCAGTACGCTACCAAGAAGGAACCGTCCCGCTGTCGCTAGAAACGGAAGTATAGCGCCTATGAATCCACCTTCGACTTTCTTGTTGTTCTCCAATTGCGTTTTACTCATTTTAATAATCATGCCAGTTCCTTTTTGGTAGGCAACCGCCATTTTATTGATTTGCGCCTGGGTGAGAGCCAAAACGTGTTCGCCATTCAAATCATCGTGCGATAGTTTGATACTCACGCCGCTCCCCGCTTGAAGTGATCTTTTAATTTTGTCTTGTTGCGCTTCTGAAATATTAACTTTTACGCCCATGTAACGACTCATTTTATTAATAAATTACAAAAACTTTCAAACTTCCCTGATGTGAAATCGAATCGCTAATTCCTCACCCCGAAGATTTAGTAGGTTCCCGTGTTGGTCTGTGAGCCTCGTTTCCATCGTTGAAATTGTAGACAGCAAAATCGGGAGATATATCAAATTATGCGGCACTTCGATAATCTTGTAACCGGGGCCTACGTTTGGGAAAAAAGAATATATCACGTTTTCCGATGTTCCGTTAGTGTACGAAGACCCGATAATGTCGCTGGTCACTCTCAGGCTGCTTACACTCATTATATTTACCAAGTCCTCCGATTCGTTGTATCCGCCCGAATAGATCCATCTGTTGAAACCTAGAACCTTTCCAATCGAATTCTTTGGCGTAAAGTCAACCATATAATCTGCTTCTATATTCACCACAGACCTCAGAGTATTGGTGTTTGGCGCTATTGAGATACAGTAATTTCCATTTACTCCATCGAAATGCCCATTCCCCTTCATGACTCTCTGTATATATTCGTTGATATCCGTTATTTCATAGCAACCCTCTGGAACTGCAATGTTTACCCAATCTGTGCTGGAATTCGGCGAATACCTGAAGCCGTTGTTTGTCGCATCGATATTAGGAAAAGAATAGTACGTCTCGAGGGCAACTAAGGCCATTTCATATTTCTTATTCTTCTCCAGTTCAAGTAGTGGATTAAACTTCGTTCTGATTCGCGTGCTCTTTTCGCTTAGAAAAATGGAAAATGATGTTTTCGGTTCCGTGTTGCAGGCCGTCTTTTCCGTGTTTTCGGATATCTGTTTGAGAAGCGATGATTCCATTTTTACTATACAACACAATTTTACAATGGCGGATCCTCGATTATATAAAATTCGTCGAGTCCGCATCGGTATTTACCATTGTACTTGTCGCTAGTCAGGTCTAAAACCACGAATCTATGAGGTTGCTCCCATACTGTTTTGCATAGTTTTCGAAATTCATCTTTCGACATGTCTGTACTCACATGATCGTTGTAAATATGATTACAATTTTTCAGGTCTTGTTTGAACAGGCAAATAAAGTTCGCATTTTCTCTGATTGTTTGGCGCGGTAATTTGAAATAATTTTGGGCGAGGTAAAAACAATCTACATTGCTATGCCTCCCCCGATTGTAATACGTTTCGCATTTGTTTTGTTTTTCCAATTGAAGATCATCAAAAATCATCAGGTTCTTCTTTTCAGCGCTCAAATCTCTCGGGTCTGGTACATCATCGGCGCTCTCAAAGAACTTGGCAATTATATCGGATTTAGCTTCTGAGTTTTTTGCCATTTCCTCCATAACAAGGTCTGGTGACGCATTTAGGCCCACGATTTCATCTCGGTGCTCGAACAACCGAACGATCGCTGCTTTCGGTAATTTTTCTTCGTATGCTTTTTTGATAATACGATATTCCGGTTGAAACAGAGAAGTGCCGAATACTTGTAAGTTATTATAATCCAACCAGTCTGGCCTGAGTAAAAGATTGAGAAGAAGCGTTGTTTTTCCGCACGCCGATTTCCCAACTATCAAACCACGTATGCTTTTTGGTAACAACGGATTATTGAATCTTTTCGAGAGCGCTGTGCCCCAACTCATATCTCTAATCTCCATTTTAAAAATATATATTATTAAAAAACGAAATGTATTGCGTAAAATGTAAAAAACAGACCCAAACGAGAGATGTGCAGAACGCCGTGGCTAATAATGGGAGATCGATGCTCAGAGGTGTTTGCGTCGTATGCGGGAAAACAAAAACTCAATTCGTGAAGGCGTCCGCTGTTGCGCAAGGTGGGGATCTAGTTAGTTCACCGAACGCTGCCACTAGCAACATTAAATTACCTTGGGCTAAATTTCCGGGCGAATTACATTTGCCAGGCCATCAGTTTACTGGTCCCGGTACTAGACTAGATTTGCGTCTGAATCCCAACGAAACCCCCAAAGATTGGAGCAAACCTATAAACAGGGTAGATAGCGCTGCATATATTCATGACCTGGCATACAATCAACACACTGATACGGCTTCTAGGAATGTCGCTGATAGAGCAATGATAAACCAGCTGAATAATATACCTAATCCTAGCTTACGAGAACGCGTAGAGAGGGCGATAGTCAAACCCATCTTGTCAGCTAAAACAAGCCTAGGTTTGGGTTTAAAAAAAGCCTAGAATTACAGCAGGACCTGAAATGGACTAATCAATTAGCGAATGAATTACACAAACCAGTAGTGAGAAATTTTAGGACGAGGCGGGTCCGTGTTGGGGGGATTGACCAGATTTGGGCGGCTGATCTAATCGACATGCAGGCTTTCGCTAGAGATAATGATGGCATGAAATTTCTATTGACCGTCATAGATGTGTTTTCCAAGTATGGATGGATCGTTCCATTACATGACAAGAGTGGGAAGTCTACAGCTGATGGGTTCATGAAGATACTCGGGGGTGGTCGACAGCCAGTCAAAGTTTGGTGCGACAAAGGGAAAGAATTTTATAACAAAAATGTAAAGAATTTAGTCGAGTTGTATTCTACCGAGAACGAGAGCAAAAGTTCCATCGTAGAAAGATGGGTGCGTACGATGAAAGAGAAGATGTTCAAGTACTTCACAGCTAATTCAACGAGAAGATATATCGATGTATTAGATGAGATGGTTAGTAATTATAATGACACGAGACATTCTTCGATCAAAATGACCCCCGCGAAGGCTAGTATGAAAGTGAACGAAAAGACTGTATTTATGAATTTATACGGCGATGAGATTTCAGAGCCTATTACACCAAAGTTTTCAGTCGGCGATCGAGTCAGAATAACTAAGAAGAAGAGCATTTTTGACAAAGGATATATACCTAGATGGACAGAGGAGGTTTTTGTAGTATCTCAGGTTCAATATACAGATCCGCCAACTTACAAGATCACTGATTCTAATTCTGAGGAAATACAGGGGTCATTCTATGAGCAGGAGCTACAGAAAACAACTCAAGAAATATTTAGAATCGAAAAAGTGATTAGGAAACGCGGGAAGAAATGTCTCGTGAAGTGGTTGGGCTACCCAGACACGTTCAACTCGTGGATTAATAACGAAAACTTGATGACATTGTGAGACGATTATGAAAAAATATGTCGTGTTTGGAGAAAAAATAATAATGTTCGATTGATCCAAAGACGATTATAAACCAACGGTGTAAAATCGTTTGCGATATTGTAATCCCATATCTACGTCGTAGTCCGCTCACGCCCTTACATCACACGGGGGTGGGCTGCCATTGCGCCGACGACGAACGACGATGGTCTCACATGGCCCTTGTTGTCGATCCGGCCGTGGATTCTTGCATGGGCATTCATCGTCGCAGCATTCGCGGATGTGCGCGTCAATTTTAGCAATGAACGCCGCTTTCCACCGTCTTGTAAAATATCCATCCCGGCCGCTCGGCTCGGCGATTTTTCGTAATTCTGTAACTTTTTTCGAGTAGTCCATTTTACATACGCCAGAGAAAAATTTTTTTTACTTTTTTACTTTTTTACTTTTTTACTTTTTTTACTTTTTTACGACAGACGCCGAATATGAAAAAGTAAGGCTATATTGGTCAAACTGCGCGGGCACTCAATTTTTAAGGCTGTTTAGGTCAAATGGATGAAAGTAAAGGCTGTACTGGTCAGATTGGACGAAAGTCAAGGCTATACTGGTCGAATGTCCGAGCTTGCTACATTCTGTTCTACTTTTGTACTCATATTATTTTATTAATCTATCGGTAAGTGCTTCAATGTCACCCTGGCAAAAAGTGAATAAACGAAAAGTGATTGTGCAATACGGTAATTATTGATTGCTGTAAACATGACGACAAGAATCGTAGGCAAGTGTTTGTTTTAAACTATAAAGTTCAAAGAGCTTAAATGCGATTTTAAGTTAATTCTATCTAATATTTATATATATAGCCTATAGCGGTAGTTACTCCCAAGCCCGTGGTTAATTTCCAACTGAGACATCACACAGTAAATAGAAAGTTATTGTAAATGCTTAATCTTTTACCCGTTTGCCCCGAGAATATCCGCTGAAAACGGGCTTAAAATTTAAAAATGAACTGGTAAAGGCTTAATTTAAATTCAGTTGCTAGCAGTGACTATGAATTATAGCTGCAATAAATATAGGCTACATGTAGACCTAAGTTAAACATACACGTGTCTGAGCCCGGCTTCATAGTGACCGTACGATGTGGCTTTCTCGTATCCAGCGAAAACAGCAGCCACCGTTGCAACGAGTAAAACCAACAGGACCTTCATGATGACTTGTTCTGTCGACGGTAGATGACTATGTATCTTCGAAGAGAAGGCAGACTGAACTGTGATAACTGGCCACAAAAGGACGGACATTTTATACTAGACAACGTTCATAACGAGTGGCCTCGAATACCTGATATTTTACCGACCGTTGTATGAATTGTTGACAACGTGTCATCCTCTACACAATGAAGAAGTCTACAGGGTCAATTATTTCAGGACTTACATGACACAGTAGTCAGCCAACAGTTACTGCTGCCGTCAGTCAATGACAATCGGCAACGTGTCCGACTGTCCGCCTCTGTCTCTGTTTCTATCTCATCTGTCTGAATAATGTAGGCCTACCCTCTGTTGTCCAAAATGTCATACGTGCTTGAGTGCAGAATGTTGGACAGATGTTGCTGCCCGGTAGGCCTATATAAGGTACGTTCCATCGTGGTCATTTATCCCAGTTCAGTCTGCCTTCGCTTCAAAGATACGTAGTCATCTGCCGTCGACAGAACAAGTCATCATGAAGGTCCTGTTGGTTTTACTCGTTGCAACGGTGGCTGCTGTCTTCGCTGGATACGAGAAAGCCACATCGTACGGTCATTACGAACCAGGACTTAGACATGTGTAAGCTCAACTTGATCGGGAATTTAAATAGTAGGCCTATTCAATAGAGTCACTATGCAATTACGATTTAAAAAATTAAAATTTAAGCAGTTTGATGTACGCCTACGTTCTCCTTCATAGGCTATATGTTTCGTTTTCTTTGATATTAAAATTATAATACAGACTTTTAGAGAAATTTATTCAGTGCATTATTCCTAAGTTCACGTTGATTACTGCACCGTTGATGATGCCAGATGCTGTGGAGATTTTGTTATAATTATCAGTTTATTTTCTTGAAGAGTTTGAGCTCGAATGAGCACATTGAGCAGCAATCAATAAAAGGCAAAGCTTCCTGAGTTATTGTGCATAAATTATTGCTACACAACTACATTGCTGAATTTTAATCTTAAAAGATGTTATCCATCAGAAGATTTTTGAAGATGAAGAATTGTTGCAAATTATAATTAATTAAAATTAAATCCAAAGTCACTTGTACACTGTGTCCCAATAAATCGGGCACCCTTTTTATAATATGAATAAAATATTGTCAAAATTTCAAAACTGTTAATTTATGAACGGCCCTCACTAAAAAATTACGTCATAGTGACGTCGTTAATTTACATATCGAAACCAAATGTGAACATAAATCGCTGTGTTCGGTACTTAACATTTGAATTCTCTGATGCAAATGACGTAACTGTGACGTCAATATTCATGCCAGAAACTTCATATTTGAATCAGTGTAAGATAATTATCTCAGGATAAAAACAGTTTTCAAATTTTGAAAATCGATTACGATTTACCTGTTTTATTCAGATTATAAAAAGGGTGCCCGATTTATTGGGACACAGTGTAGATAAGGCCTAAACCTAGTCTCACATGCAGAACTGCGACTTATAAAAGTTCGCTGAGTTCCATCTGTGAAACGAGCTTGTCTTGACAAAACAAACTCAAATAACTTAAGGAGTTAGTAACGTACACAGAAATTGATTTTGCTGCTGGCCATTGACTTATTCCTTTGAAATAGGCCTACGCTATACGAAATTATTTAGTTGCTTTTATTTGAATAAACAGGCCAGATGGCGTTGCCTCCAACTACCAAAATGCCGCACGTCAACTCTACGTTAATCACGTGGCGGAACATGTGGGTTCTGGAACCGGAACTGCTCGATGGGAAGGCGTTCCTGGAACTGGAGGAAATTACGGTTACCATGGATACGGTGGTCACGGACGTAATCACGGATACGGATATGCTGGATACTAAGCTTCTGATGACGACGTCGAATGGAAAGGAACTATCCAATGCTTGAACTGTATCGTCTCACTTTACCACGTGACTCTTAGGAAACTCAATAAAAAATTTGATCAAATTCTCAATTGGTTTTCGATTTAATAAAATGTAAACTGAAGGTGTTCACAGCAAAGAAGTTGACCTTTTTGAACAAAACAGTTGTTTAAAAGCTGAAATTGGTAGGAAGATGAAATATGGACAAATGAAAAACAACTTATCATGCACATCATCTTCAGCAGTAGCTTCATTATCACATTGCACCCTTTGACCTCAGATCCCAAGTAGACTATAGATAATTCCCAACTTTACACTACGGTGCAGGAATTTGTTAGATGGCATGCATAAGCTTAGTCCTGAATCACTGGTCGTTTTCACCAAGAATCGAGTTCGTGCGTGTGTGCAGTTTTTCTAATACTTAGTTCACTAGCTTTTCTAAGCATCTTAACGTTAATCGACTGTTGAAATAAGTTCTGTTACCTAGAGACTATGACTGCACCTTAATTTAAAGTGGTGATCAATTGTTATCATTTTACCTGTGACAACGGACATGCAGGAACCGGTAGATCTATTTAAATTACAAACAAAAGGAACTATCAACTCGTAGTGATGATGAATGCGAACGGATCTATTGGAACCCAAGAACAAGTGCACTTAGACTTAAGTAGGCATATTATAGAGTGTAGATGGCGCATAGTAATATTATCCACAACAATCCACCTGGAAATGTCTTCCTTAAGTTCAGAAGCGGATTTGATATTTGCTGGAAAACAATTTCATTAGGTTGAATAATTCCTTCCGTCTTGAGTGAGTGTTTGATTTCACAGAGATTCGATTGTTGAACTTTTTTTTGCACGCTTCTGTCAACGATATTTCTCGTCTGAAAGAACACATGCCTTTTGGGGTAATAGTTTGACCCATGAGGTTTTGGACAATTGGAAATTGAACTGTGTTCCCTATATTGTGAGAAAGTTGAAATTGTAAACAAGTGTTCATGATAACATGCAATGTTTACTAACTGGTGAAATAGTTATGTTTGTTCTTAATGACACTTAACATCAAGTAGGTCAACGCAGAGAGCGCCTCTGAGTGGTTTCTTAAAGAAGCGTTATATACATTTTTTCAATCAATCATTCGGAAAAGGATAGAATGCAAGAAGTGTAAGGGTTGGTGTCATGACGAATGTAAGCATAACAGATAGACATTCAAAAAATTTGTTGACTTTGTTGTTAGTCTGTGATTAGGCCTAAAGTGAAAATGACAATAAAGGCTTACAACATAAGATTGGATCTTTAGCTTGTCGTGTTTTGTATTAAGCTTACTTCGTGGCTTTAGGATCTTTTATATTTTGTTTCGCTCTCATGCAGTTTAGAGCTTTAGTCTAAAAATACATGATTGCAATACCACTTGTCGTAGTCAATCTCCACTGTTCCAAGATGCCCATCCTATGGGCGTCTTCTAGTGTTGGGTTTCTAAGACGCCCATTTAGGAGGAGTCTACTTTTTCAATTTACACAATTGATCTTTTTGAATTACATGTAAGTTCTGCAGTTGCTGTTATTGTTTCATCAATTATTATGACTCTTTATATCAGGATAAGACATGTAGGCTACATCTTTTGGAATCCACACGGAAGGAAAGCACAATTTTCGCTAGTATGGGCATCCTGAAGCACTCTTCCCTAATCATGCTATTATCTGCTGAAATATAGCCTAACTAAACGATAAGGCAAATAGCGAAACGACGCTTTAGATAAGCTAGGTTTGGCCTTAGATGTCAGAACACAAGGACTTGCACTAAATTGCGTTTGTAGCCTATTTAGGCTACTAAGCAACCCCTTTCGTCATTAGACAGACGCCTAGCCCTATACTTTACATTAGGCTACAACAGTACAACAACCATAAATGACTAAAACTAGTGCAAAAAGCACATTATTCGTTGAATCAAAACAAATCCTACATGTATATTGTATAAGCTTACTGTTTTATATATTTTTAGAAACTTGTGATTATATAATTATAGCCTACCAGCGCTTAATAAATGTTTTAATACAATACAATATATAAATACCAACTGATCTAAAGAACATGAACACTACTCGTATCTACAAATGGAAACAGGCGAGGCATTGGGTCAATCATTAATAGTAATTAAATCATATCAATGTAATTAGCCTACACATCAACGCCAAGTGCCCGAATAAATATTCGGCAAAGATGAAGTCTCTCAAGTTTTGCAGAAAACTGTTATTGCATTTGGCGCCAAATTTTAGAATATGAAACTGCCGCTGAAGTGAGACATGTAAGTACCCAACGTGGAGTTGCAATCTTTTCACAAAATTGTCTCGATGGCATGACTTGTCGTGACCTGTGATAATGCTGTGGAAACAGCGTCATGGTGCTAAAGTTTAGATTGTTGGCGATATTTATCCTGGGGCGTGGCCGGTGTGTAGCCATAACTATGATGGCTTTAAAAATTTGGATTTCATTCTTCAGCGAAGTGCTGCAGTAGATAAGGTTGACAGTAGCCTAACTATTGAGTCCTGAGATTGGAGTCAAGAAGACGAGCAGAAACAAACTGGTGAAAATCGGTAAAACATTCCAAATAATACTATTCATAATCATCTTGCTCAGTTTATAATACGTAAAAAACACAGAACCATCGTTTTTAATCTGACGTTTAATAAGTAAGCTTACATAATTTCATCAGTTTAAAAAATACTGGGAAATAAATGCTTGGATCATATCCATTGCAAGCCAATTTCTAGAGTTAGCCTACTCTGAGGTTACAGTTCCAATCATCGTCGAATGATTCAACCTAGTATCCATATCCATATCCGTGGTTGAGTCCGTGACCATCGTAGCCATATCCACTCTGTCCATGGTAGACGTAATTTCCACCAGTTCCAGGTACGCCTTCCCATCGAGCGGTTCCAGTTCCAGAACCCACTTTTTCAGCCACGTGATTCACGTACAGTTGACGTGCTGCATTTTGATAGTTGGAGGCAACGCCATCTGGCCTGTTAACAAAAAGGGCGAAGCGTTAAGCTATCTTTATCTTACTGTTGCATTTGTATGGTTCTCTGTCCTTGCCAAGTAAACAGTTCCAAAATAATAATAATTATTATTAGGGACAGAACACTATGGAGACACTTCATAAGGGCCTCATCGTCAGGAAACTGATGGAGGAGAAGAAAGAAGAAAAATAATTACTATGATTAAAGGCATAGGCCTACAATTAATTTAACAGGAATGTGTAGGAAATCGCTGAAGGCTTCAATCGTCAGCTCGACCAAGAGGTAGGCTTACAAATGAGTGATGTGCTATAATGCCATTTGTCTTCATGTTGGACAACTTGTCAATAGACTGTAACCGAAGTAATTTTTGTAATAACTCTTACAGGCAGAACACTTCCAATGCATTGCTTCCTACGATGACCATGCGAACAACTATTTTATCAACACTCATATTTTGCATCTATGCTAAAGGTGTCTCAATGCAACCCTGGCAAATGTGAATAGACAAAAATTAAATGTGTAGGCCTAATTGATTCAAGCTAACCTCCCTGAAAGCATAGGCATGTGTTTGTTTCTAAAAGTTGAAGCCCAGTAACAGGAAATTCGACAACAGTTTGATTCGAACTAATTTTACAGAAGGCAGTTTTCTAACTCGAGCGGATGGTTCTTTCAAACGGAAGAAAACAAAAAATAAATGGAAAGTTATTGGAAAAGTTTCATTTAAATTCATTTCCGCATAGTAGCTTATGAATTAGCCTATAACTTCTATAGATACATGTATAAGTCGAACTTACACGTGTCTGAGTCCTGCTTCGTAGTGACCGTGTGATTCGGTTTTCTCGTATCCGGCAAAGACAGCAGCCACGGTAGCAACGAGTAAAACCAACAGGACCTTCATGATGACTTGTTCTGTCGACGGCAGATGACTACGTCGTATCTTCGAATCGATATCAGACTGAACTGTGATCACTGACCACAACAGAACGAACCTTTTATAGTTGACAACATCAGCTGAAAGAGAGACACACAGACAGATAGACAGACAGACAGACAAAGAGAGAGAGGAGATTCGAAGACGAACATAAAGAGAGGCAGGCCTGATTCATCTAACTGCCTAATTGCAGGCATTTCACGTATATGCTACCTTCGCATGAATTGTTGGCAACGTGCCCTTCTCAACACAATGAAAAATCTGCGTGTGTCAATTTTTATGCATCATCGCTTGAGTGTCTGAACTATAGACTAGATGGTCGTCAGTACTAATGGTTCAAATAATTCATTGTTTTGGTCACGTATAATGTATGACAAGAGTAGATGTAAAATTAATTCTTTGGGAATTTTTTCATTGAAGAAACAATTAGCTAATAAATGAGTTTAAATGGTGCTAAAGGATTTTCTGGGATTTTTTTCATTGAAGAAAAAAGCCAGTTAAAATAGGGTTTAAACCAGTTAAATTCTTAGTCTTTTTAATTTTCTAGGGGTCTTTTATTATTTCCTGAGGGGGGTGCTCGGTAGTACAGTGGATAGCGCGCTGGACTGTCGACTCAGCTATGATGAGTACACGGTCAGTGGATGATGAGACGGTGAGGGAGAGGATTGGCCACTGCCCTTTGGATGTCTTTTATTATTTCCCCCTCTGATTCCTCCTCTTCTCCTTTGGATGTCTTTTATTATTTCCCCCTGATTCCTCCTCTTCTTCTTTAGGTTATTTTATTATTTCCTGATGCATAATTAATTCTTTGGCTTGTTTTTTAAGAAACCTGATTTTGAAGATAAATTAAGCTTAATTAGTGTTAAATTCAGTAATAAAGTCTTAGTAATTCATATAAGTTGGCTGCTATGGTAATGGTGCAGAACAACAGAATACGGTATTGATCCACAGCATACTGAGCGAGCAGGCCTTGTATGCATGAGCGCTCATGCAGCAACAAAGCAACAAAGCAGCAGATGTCTCGATCACGACACAACAACCTGGCTGGGAGCGGCCTCGATCACGACAGCACGGCTAGGCTAGGACTATGAGTCGGCGAAGCACGCAGCCGTTGGCTGACGTGGCTACCATGAAACACCTGGATACATACACCTTGAAGATACGTATTCGTTGTAAGGGCGTCGTTCTATACAGGTGAGTAGGCTATAGAGCATTGTCTGTTGTAGGCTAAATTTTTTGATCTTACGAAAATTAGTTGTTGTTTTAAATCGGTTTAAAATGGTTGACTTCGTTAAGGATAGGCCTATGGCTAAGTTTTCAAACGATACAATCTACCTAGCAATAGATACCGCGTGTGATAATAATTTTGACGAAAAAACATTGATTCGAGGAACATGATAGTTTACATATTATCAAGCTAGGATACACGCGTATGAGCATGGCAAACAGAAGGTATCGTTGTGTCGTTTTATAGTTCAGACCAAATTCTATAAAATAAAATGTCTTAAGAGGGGTGTAAAATTACGTGCGTGAATGTAAACACTACCTCTCTGATATGCTAAAACTTAGCGTAGTGCTGTAGCCGTAGTTTCTTCCTGTATAACTCTTTTAACGAAGCAAAATACACCAATTCAATCGGATATGAAGGGTTGTCTAAATTCATTGGAAAGTCATTATCATGATTTAGAATAAAGTGATTGTATTCTTCAACATTTGTTCGTAGCCTATCTGAGGAAGAATCGAGTCCCGAAAAATTTACTATCTCGGGATTCAGCCGTTGGTCTTCCATGAGGTCTTTGTCGCTTCGGCGGTTTCTTGAGGATGTTTCTCGGAAGCTCAAGACGACAATTTTTACAGTTAATTAATGGAGGTTGAAGAAGAACAAAGAAGGGATTCGATGATTTCGTATAATCCTTAATCTAATTGGATACTTGTCTTCACATAGCCTAACGTATTAAAATTAGTAGAAATGGTTGTTGTTTAGATCAGAATCATAAGAACCATGGTAGGCCTAATTGTAAATTTGTAGGACTTGTAGCGATGGAGGAGGTGATTATATTATTGTCATCGCCAAGGCGAAAATCGATTGCAATGACGCAGTTCAGCAAACGCATTCATATAGCACCGCGCGCATGCGTCAGACTTGACCTGATTAATCTATCATCGATGATAGATTATCTAGGTCACAAGCAGATCACGCAGGAGCATTCATATAGCACCGCGCGCATGCGCCTGACTTGACCTAGATAAACTATCATCCATGATAGATTGTAAACTATAGACCTACCATTGGAACACCGCGCGCATGCGTCAGACTTGACCTGATTAATCTATCATCGATGATAGATTATCTAGGTCACAAGCAGATCACGCAGACGCATCCATATAGCACCGCACGCATGCGCGTTCATTTGACCTAGATAAACTATCATCCATGATAGATTGTAAACTATAGACCTACCATTGGAACACCGCGCGCATGCGTCAGACTTGACCTGATTAATCTATCATCCATGATAGATTATCTAGGTCACAAGCAGATCACGCAGACGCATTCATATAGCACCGCGCGCATGCGTATGACAGTAGAACTTATTATCTTGCGAATGTTATTAAAACGTGCTTCATAATCTGTTAATGTTATTACAGCATAGGCGGAAACCTGGTCGAACAGTTTGGGAGACGAAGGACGAAGGAGTGGTCGGAGGGAAGAAAAATTTTGACCGCCCCCAAAAAGTTGATGACCAAAAAGTCTCCGTGAAAAAAGTTGATGACTTTTTTTTTTTTTTACTTTTTTTTTTTTTTTTTCAGCAAGAAGACTTCTTATAATTTTGGTATAATACTTACCAAATCATTATTATTAACCCATGAATTGAATGAATTATCATAGCCTAACCATTTAACCAAAGACCGATTACCACTTTTCCTAATAATCTTCTCTATTTTAAATGTATCTTGCGTTGTCAGTTGTAACTCAGCTTCATAAAATGTCCCTTGTATTTGTTCTCCATGATAGTCAGATATTTTATAGGTTATAGGATCCGTGTATTGTATTTGTGTAATAGTAAAAACCTCTTGAGTCCAATTCTGCATGTAGCCTTTCTCGAATGTCTTCTTCTTCTTGGAAATTCTTACTTTATCTCCGACTGAAAATTTAGGTTTAACAGTTTCAGGTACAGCGTCACCATACAGATTTAACCAAACAGCTTTTTCGTTTGCTTTGATACTCGCTTTAACAGGAGTCATTTTAATGGAAGAATGTCTTGTGTTGTTGTATAAACTAAGCATATTATCTAAAACATCGATATATCTCTGAGTTGAATTTGCTGTAAAATACTTAAACATCTTTTCTTTTACTGTTCTATTAAATCTTTCTACGATACAAGATTTCTCTTCATTCTCAGTTGAGTACAACTGCATACCTAATGATTTTACCTGTTTATTATAGAATTCTGTTCCCTTATCGACCCAAAGTTTTTCCCCCCTTCTTTTGCTCGTATTAAATATTTTTGTGAAAGCATCTGCCACAGATTCTCCGCGCTTATCTTTTAACGGCTGAATAAATGCATATTTGGAAAATATATCGATGACGCTTAACAAATATTTCACACCAGAATTAAATTTAGCATAAGCCTGCATGTCAATCAAGTCTGCCGCCCAAACTTTGTCCACTCCCTGAACATAAACAACTCGCTTCCTAAACTTCCTGACTATAGGTTTATGCAATTCGTCAGCAAGTTCGTCTGTCCATCTCAGAGCTTTTTTTTCAACCCCATTCCAAAATGGGTCTTCGTTGATAAAATTGGTTTTACTATAGATCTTTCCACTCGTTCGCGGAACGAAGGATTAGATATATTATTTAATTCATCTATCATAGCTCTGTCAGCGCCGTTTCTCCCTGCTGTGTCAGCATGTTTAGCATAAGCTAGGTCATGACGATAGGCTGCTGCATCAACTCTATCTACTGGTTTGCTCCAATCTTTTGGCGTCCCATCAGGATTCAATCGCAAATCCAATCGAGTTCCTGGACCCGTGAAAGAATGTCCTGGAAGATGCATTTCACCCGGGTACTTTGCCCATGGAAGTTTAATGTTAGAAGTAGCAGAATTGAGAGCTGATACCAAATCACCTCCTTGTACAGTAGTGGACATTTTAGTAAACTGAGTTTTTCTAGCGCCACATTCAACGCACACACCCCTAAGCATAGGTCTACCATTCTTACTGACAACTCGTTGAATATCTCTACAGTCAGTTTTTCGTTTACATTTTACGCAATACGAGCTGTGCTCCATTTTAATATAATATAATTAAAATGGAAGTCCAAGACCTATCGTGGAATGAAGAATCAAGTAAACGCTTTAACAGTCCTCTCTTACCAAGAAGCATCAGAGGTTTGATCGTAGGTAAGTCTCAATGCGGCAAGACAATATTACTACTTAATTTATTACTGAGACCTGGTTGGTTAGACTACGATAACCTGCAGATCTTTGGAAAAAGTCTTTTTCAATCAGAATACAAGATACTAAAGAAAGCATTCGAAGAGAAATTACCAAAGGAAGCAATTATAAGACTTTTCGATAATAGAGATGAGATAATGAAATTAAATGTATCACCGACCGCCGTTGTTGAGGAGATGTCTAAAAACATGGATAAGAAATCCGATATAGACTGCAAGTTCTATGAAACCTCTGAAGATGTTCCAGATCCACGAGACTTAAGTCGAGATAAGAAGAATCTCATGATTTTTGATGATTTACAGTTAGAGCGACAAAATAAATGCGAATCGTATTATATAAGAGGTAGGCATAGTAATGTAGACTGCTTTTACCTAGCACAAAATTATTTCAAACTGCCTAGACAAACTATAAGAGAGAATGCTAACTTTATATGTCTATTCCCTCAAGACCTCAAAAATATTAATCATATATACAGCGATCATATAGGCGTAGATGATATGACTATTGAAGAATTTCGAAAACTATGCAAAACTGCGTGGGATGAAACGCATGGTTTTGTGGTTATAGACCTTACTAGTAAAACAAATAAGGGTAGGTATAGAAGTGGATTAGATACATTTTACATTAAATAAAAGCAATAATAAAATGATAACAAAATTTAAGATTTTATATTCTAGGTTTAAAAATAGCTATCTAAAATGGAAACCCTTCTTGACGAAATTTTATCTACTACTCAAACGATTGCACGCAACACAGAGGCTAAAGAATCCTTTTGCATTTTGTTGAGCGAAAGGAGCACACGAATTCGAACGAAATTTAATCCACTAATCGAACTGGACAAAAGTAAGAAGTATGAAATGGCCCTTGTTAATCTTGAAACTTACTACAGTTTTCCCAATATAGACGAAACAAATAATAAATTCGTATATTCGTCAGATAACGGTGTAACGTGGGAAGATTTAGACATTCCAACCGGTTGCTATGAAATCGATGACTTAAACGAATACATACAGAGAATTCTAAAAGAAGAAGGTCATGGACAATGTATAAAGTTGCAACCAAATAACAATACTTTGAAGGCTGTTTTGGAAATTGATGAGAACTATAAAGTTGATTTTACAGTACCAAATTCAATTAGTACGGTTCTAGGATTTCAGAGTCGTGTATACTCCGAAGGATATAACGAATCCGAGCACATAGTCGATATAAACAGCGTGAATAGTTTACGTGTTACCAGTGATATAATAGGATCATCGTATGCCAACGGAACTACGGAGAACATAATTTATTCTTTCTTTCCATCGGTCGGGCCTGGTTATAAGATAATCGAATCTCCTCATAATCTGGTTTATCTTCCAATAACGCTATACTCTATTTCATCGATGGAAACAAAACTAATAGACCAAAATGGAAAACTAATTAATTTAAGAGGTGAGGAATTGTCGATACGATTTCACATAAGAGAGGTTTAATTTAAAGTTTATATTTAATATAAGATGAGCGCTTACGCTAAGGTCAAAGTTAATATTTCTGAAGGGCAAAAAGAGAAGATTAAGCGAGCTGTTCAAGTAGGAACTGGAGTGAGTATAAGACTTTCTCATGGAGACATAACTGGTGAGCATGTATTAGCTCTAAACCAGAGGCAAATTAACAAGTTAACTAAAGCGTATCAGAATGGAACTGGTGTGACAATTAAAATGGGTAAAAAGCAATTAGAAGACAATGCGAGAGTCGAAGGCGGGTTTATTGGTGCTATTCTACCGTTCTTAGCAACAGCCGGAAAGTTTCTACTGTCTAGTGTTCTTCCGAGTTTAGCCACAGGAGCCTT
Source organism: Lumbricus rubellus (assembly GCA_945859605.1). Taxonomy (NCBI): domain Eukaryota; kingdom Metazoa; phylum Annelida; class Clitellata; order Crassiclitellata; family Lumbricidae; genus Lumbricus; species Lumbricus rubellus. Next base: position 24,774,056 of record OX243814.1, read on the forward strand.
AACAGGATTGGGTTCTGCAGCTGGTTCCAAAATTGTCGATAAAATAAGTGGATCTTCGATCTCACACCCGATAAGTGGATCTTCGATAAGTGGATCTGGCGTGCTCTACGTTAAGAAAGGAGGAATATGCTGTAAGATAGTGCCTGCTGGGGAAGGTCTTTTTCTATCTCCGTGGAAAAAGGGTAGTTCGATATCGGGTTCTGGTCTGTTTATGAAAAGAGGAGCAGGATATATCAGCGGTGAAGGTCTTATCTTGGGACCCAATTCACCATTTAAAAATATTCCTATTCTTGGAATGTTACTTTAAAAAACCACTTATATAAATGTCTGGATACGGTCACCCAATACACAAATTTATCACCAAACGGAAGCCTCGTGTGAGTCCGATAATTTGGATGCCTAAAGTGGTCACTCACGCTCCTGCAAGACAACGAGCAGGCGACAGATATGAGATTTTTGCTCAGCAAGCGATAACGATTGAACCAAAGACAAATATTACAGTAGAAGTAGAACTTGGAGTCCGAATGACCAGTGGAATGTGTCTAGTCTCTCTTAGACAGAAGTTGAAACAACTCAGACTGAGTCTTCAAGATGGTACTGTCCTAGAGGACGCAGAGGATATAATAATTACAATTCAAAACAACTCAGATTCACCAGTTACTATAAATGAAAAAGACTCAATTTGTTATGTTAATTACTACGATGCATAAATTGTACGTTTTATGTTTACGTTTTATGTTTACGTTTTACGTTTACGTTTTACGTTACGTTTTAAACATTATACTTATAATAAGAAAATGTCACTACTGAAAATTAGTGATCCTGCAAAAAGAGATTTTATTATCGAAGAGTTTTTAAAAACGAAAAAAAATATTAAACAAAACTTTCTCTCAGAGAGAATAGATGATCTTGGACTTCAACGAGAATTAACGAAAATCTACAAACCAATAGTCGACTCTCAATCGGCAATTTCAAAAGAACAAAACGCTTTGCTGTCGACAATAAAAGATAACTCTGCAGCAACATCACTCGCTCTAAAATCACTTCCAGATTCGTTGAAAACTATTCAATTTCCTCAGTATCCGTCTATAGAGGCGTACGATGACGATGACCCAGTAGAAGACATTAGAAGGTTAGAATTAGGAAATATTGCAGTTGAATACCTTAAAAAATATGCTTCTGATAGAAGACTTGTGGACACAACATTCGGATTAAGATCAAGAGATGGAAAATTCTACATTGGAGACAGCGAAGCCTCAATCCAAGGAAATGATATTACAGTTGGAACCACAACTTATCAAGGAACTCCAGGATTATGGGAATTGTTAACGTTAGCTAGTCCAAACAGTTCAATTTATGATAATCGTGATCTCAAAGAATACGCCGAGATTCTAACTAAAACGAATGCCATGAGTCAGCCAAATAAACCAAACAAACCTAAATCGTCTAGAAGTGTAAAATATAAACAGATAATAAAACCCATATGGGACGATTACATGAAGTTAAGAGGTAAAACAGGAAGCGGAATAATTACCATTCCTTCAGATCCTAACGAATTAGTAAAACAATTAGAGTTGCGAATATATAGCTACAAAGCGGGAAATACGGGTGTAAGAAATGAAATTGTAGGTATGACGGATGAGTTACTAAGACAAAGAGTGATAACCAAAGATGAATATAAAAAATTGACGATCTAATTTAAAAATTGATGATCTAATTAAAAATTGATGATCTAATTTAAAAATTGATGATATAGAAATGCTGGTCGTTGCGAGAAGAAGTTATAAAAAAGTACACGTTGTCGGTGGAGCAGGAATATTCGATTCCATTGCAGGATTTCTCAAGAGACTACTGACATCGAATGCAGCCAAACAAATTGCGAGCACAGCTGTCAAAGAGATTGGGGGTGTTGCTAAGGATAAGGCTATCGACGTTGGAAAACGATTACTCAATAAGATACTCCCACCAACCACCGTTCAGCAGCCGATAACTCAGGAAACTAAAGTCATTCTAGCTAGATTACTAGGATCGAATCCGCAAATGACGGGTGGAGCTATTAGAATTCAAGATCTCGTAAAACGTTTAAACGGAGGTGGTTTGAAAATGGCTTAAACATATTTTCTTATTTAAAAATATATGTATAATAAAATGCAATCCGATATTCTAAGATTCACAGAGCAACCATTGATCGATGAAGGTATAGAGCGATACGAATGGCACGAGTACGAACCTGTAGCGAGAACTAACCTTAACAGTTCTGGTGAAATAAGAATAAATATTGAATTACAGGACTTATATAGTCACCCAGCAGAGTCATATCTACAATTCGAAGGAAGACTAATTAAAGCTGACGACACCGCATACGTTAATGCCGATTTAGTCGCTCTTACGAATAATGGGCTTATGTATCTATTCAGTCAAATATCCTATCAGTTATCTAATCAAGAAATCGAAACGCTATTTCATCCGGGTCAAGCTACAACGATGCTCGGTTTACTTACGTATCCAAACGATTTTCAGCTGACTCAAGGCTTAAATCAGCTGTGGTATAAAGACACTGGAGCGACTGCTGTTATTGCGGATAACCCCGGATTTGCCACTAGACAAAGCTTTCTCATTCGCAAACCAAACACTAAAGGAATGTTCAGCTTTATTGTTCCGTTGAAGCATATTTTCGGGTTTTGCGATGATTACGACAAGATTATTTACGGCTTCAAACAGACGCTGACTTTAGTTCGTAAAGCCGACGATGATGCAATATTCCGAGATAACGCTGCAGCTGCTGGAAAAGTTGCGATAAACAAAATTTCATGGTTTATTCCACACGTTATTCCTTCCGATATGGAACGAATGCAGTTGTATAAGACGATTGAATCGAAATTAACGTTGCCAGTTGCGTATAGAGCTCGTCAATGCGACACAATAACGGTTCCTCAGTCGACAAGTTTCAGTTGGCGTCTTAGCGTAAAAACATCACCTGAGAAACCTAGATATATCATCGTAGGATTTCAGACGGACCGTAGCGGTAATCAGGAAAGTAATCCGTCGCTATTTAATCACTGCGATCTCAAGAACATATATGTGATGATGAATCAAGAAAGATATCCAGCTGTCGATCATAACCTGTCGTTTCCTAATCAACAATTCTCCAGAGCGTACAGAGACGCGTCCTCCTTTAGTCAAAAATTCTATGGTATGGATAAGTTGATTACGCAAGGAAATATAACACCTATAGATTATAAAGAATTATATCCGCTGTTCGTGTTCGATGTAAGCAAACAATCCGAGCGTTTGAAATCTTCAGTCGTCGATATTCAGATTAAGGCTCTTTTCAATGCAGCAGTGCCAGCCGACACCGAAGCGTATGCTGTCGTAATTTCAGATAGGTTGCTGCAGTTCCAATCGGATGGACAGAAAATGAGTGTAGTGTACGGAAAATTGATTTAAAGAATACTTATATATTATGAAGCTACCAGAGCTTAGAATGTTGGCCAAGCATAACAATGTTACAGGCACTTCACATCTCAACAAACCTCAAATGATAGCTGTACTGATTGAAAAGAATATTCTTCCGACGGACTACAAGTCTGTGTCATATCGACATGACACGTTGAGTAGTATCAGGAAACAACCGAGAAGAGTAGATATTATAGATCGAGAGACTGGCGTTGTTACCTCGTATCCATCGATGTATAAAGCTGCTAAGGCCTATGGTCAGAGTGCTGGCATAATAGCTTATCATAACGGAAATGTCTGGAGAGATAGATACGAAATTAAAGTGTATGAGAGATAGATACAGTCATGTATGAAATTGAAGTGTGGATCTTCGATCTCACAAATAAGTGGATCTTCGATCTCACAGATAAGTGGATCTTCGATCTCACAAATAATGTATTAATATTTTTGCGTGGTAAGATAAAATGGATTTAAAGAAAAGTAGTTTAAGAAACATGAACCATGTTGAACACTTGCTCGACTCGCCGGTTCCTGACATTAAGGTTCCTACGCTTACGTCTACACCTGGTAAATACAAACCAGTAGCGCCTAAGAGAAAATACAAAAATAGGGTTAGAGCTAAATTAAATGATTTTGCGGATTGGTTACTTAGTTATGTGCCTGAACGAGACACTAAAGTCGTTAACGAAAAACTCGAATCGTTGAAGTCAACTGTTTCCAGGATATTCGATAAAACTAAAATTCGAGAAACGGCGTCGGCTATTAAAGGATTCACCAAGCAATATAGAATAGATGGAATTAATGGAATGGATGCCTCGTCGTTTCTTGATTTCGTCAGACCGCAGGTAGTAAATCTGTTGTCGAACAATCGCCAGACAAAGACTAATTTAGTTCTTACTTGTACTATGGAACGAGTAGATATAAAATCTGGAATAGTGACTTCTGAGGATATACCATTCGTTTCCAGGGCAGAAGTTATTTTAGAAGCAACCGACTTGAATGAAATATACAGCAGAAAGAAGGATAAAATCATGGAGTCTATTGCTAGTTTTCAGATGCAAGGAAGTAATTGGAGATTTAAAGCTGTTGTAAAATTAGATATAAATACAGTAAAATATACCCCCTTAAGAGGTAGTTCTTACATTCCACTTCCCAGCTTCTTAGCTAATAAAAAGGCTATTATAAATATGAAAAACGACGACGAAGAATGTTTCAAATGGTGTATCACTAGAGCTTTGAATCCGGTGGATGTCCATCCGGAAAAAATAACGAAAGCTTTGACAGAACAATCGAAAAAACTTAATTGGAGTGGCATTGAGTTTCCAGTTGCTGCTGATGCTAATGTGATAGGTAAATTCGAGAGAAATAACAATATTAATGTTAATGTATTCGGTTTTGAAAAACATGTCTACCCGCTTTATCTGTCTAAGTGTGAAAGTAGTATTTGTGTAGATCTATTGCTTATTTCCAACGGAGAAAGGAAACATTATTGCTGGATCAAGAATTTTAACAGATTGATGAGATTTCGGACTAATTCGATGTATTATTGTAAAAGGTGTATGAATGGTTTCACAACGCCAGGAGCGCTTAACAACCATAATGAGTACTGCTCTCAACATAACGCACAAAAAATAGAAATGCCAGAACCAGGAACTATGTTAAGTTTTAAAAATTATAACAATTCTATGAGGGTTCCGTTTATAGTCTACGCAGATTTTGAGTCTTTTGTAAAACCGATCGATACATGCCAACCAAATCCAGAGTTGTCGTACACTAATAAATATCAAAAGCATATTCCTAGCTCCTTTTGTTACCACATAAAATGTTTCGACGATAGTGTATATTCTCAAGATCCTGTGACGTTTACGGCTGAAAGCGAAGATGATGATGTTGGTCAAATATTTGTAGATAAACTAGAAGAGAATATAAAACAAATATATAATCAATTTAAATTCCCTAAGAAGATGATATTTACAGAAGAGGACAAGAAGTGTTTTGATACAGCTACTACATGTCATATCTGTGAAAAAACGTTGGGTGAAGACCGAGTGAGAGATCACTGTCATCTTAGCGGTAAATTTCGAGGGGCTGCTCATAACATTTGTAATTTAGACTATAAAGTCCCCAAGTTTTTCCCTGTAGTGTTTCATAATCTTTCCGGGTACGATTGTCATCTGTTCATTAAGAAACTGAGAGGTAATAATGGAGAGAAAATTAATTGCATACCTAATAACGAGGAAAAGTATATATCTTTTAGCAGAGAGGTCGTTGTTGATAAGTTTGTAAATAAAGAGGGAAAAGAGATTACCGTCAAGCGACAACTGCGTTTTATCGACAGTTTTAAATTTATGGCTTCTAGTCTTGATGCTTTATCGAGGAACCTAAGCAAAGACCAGTGTAAAAATATTGGGAAACGATATACTGGAAAGAAGCTCGATCTTTTGCTGAGAAAAGGCATATATCCTTATGACTACGTCGATTCATTTACTACCTTTAATGAAACCGAACTACCACCAAAATCCGCATTCTATTCTAAGCTAAATGATTCGAATATTAGCGATGAAGACTACGAGCATGCAAAAACGGTATGGAAGGAATTTGGATGCAAAACATTCAGAGAATATCACGATTTATACAACGTTTCGGATGTTCTGTTACTTGCCGATGTTTTCGAAAACTTTAGAGATGTGTGTATGAAGAACTATACGCTTGACCCTGCATGGTATTTTACATCTCCTGGTTTAGCCTGGGATGCCGCTTTAAAATTGACAGGCGTGAAATTGGAGTTATTGAATGATTATGATATGATTCTGATGCTTAGGCAAGGGATGAGAGGAGGAGTGAGCACAATATCAAATCGTTACGGGAAAGCTAATAATAAATATATGAGCGATTTCAATAGTAACGAAAATTCTACATTTATTACTTACCTGGATGCGAATAATCTATATGGGTGGGCTATGATCAAAAATTTACCTACTCACGGGTTCAAATGGATGAACGAAGATGAATTAAATAATTGGAGAAGTATTCCATGCATATTGGAAGTTGATTTGGAATATCCTAAAGAGTTACACGACCTGCATAACGATTTTCCGTTAGCCCCCGAAAGCATTGAGATTAACAAAGTCAAAAAGTTAATTCCAAACTTAAACCATAAAAAGAAGTATGTGCTGCATTACGATAATCTGAAGCTGTATGAGAGCTTGGGTTTGAAAATAACAAAAGTGCATAGAGGTGTACTATTCGAAGAAAGTGATTGGTTGAAAAAGTATATCGATTTAAATACAGCTCTTAGAACGAAAGCTACTAATGACTTTGAGAAAGACTTTTTCAAGTTAATGAATAACAGTGTCTTTGGAAAAACTTGTGAGAACATTGAAAATCGTGTTGATGTAGAGTTAGTGTGTCAAGAGGAGAGGGCTATTGAACTAGCCGCTAAACCTAATTATGAGAGATGTACTATTTTCGATGAAAATCTAATAGCCGTTCACATGAAAAAAACTAAATTGTACTATAATAAACCTATATATCTTGGCATGTGTATATTAGACTTGAGCAAAACGTTGATGTATGAATTTCATTACAATTACATCAAGGATAAATACGGAAATAGAGCTAAATTATTATTTACCGATACAGATTCTTTGACATACGAAATTAAAACTGAAGACTTTTACTCAGATATCGCAGGCGATATTAAGACTCGATTCGACACGAGTGAATACCCGAGAGATCATCCATCTGGTATTGAGGTTGGAGTAAATAAAAAAGTTATTGGAATGTTCAAGGATGAAGCTAGTGGGAAACAGATAAAAGAATTTATTGGACTCAGAGCAAAGTTGTATTCTTATAAGATGGCTGCTGGAGATGAGCACAAGAAATGTAAAGGTATTAAGAAGAATGTTGTCCAGAAAACTATTACTCACGAAGATTATAAAGACTGCTTATTTACTAAAAAAGAACAACAACGAACGATGAATGTTATTAGATCTTATCATCACGATATTTATACGGAAGAAATTAATAAAGTTGCATTATCTGCAGATGATGATAAACGGGTAATAATGGAGGATGGAATTCATACTTTGGCATATGGTCACTACTCGTTGAAAACTTTTAATTAATGTTTATATTAAATAAATGAGCGTCAAACAAATCGTTGTTTGTGGAGTAGTTCTTCCAAATCATCCGTTAACGAATTTTGAATTATTGGATGCCGCGAAGAAGATGAATATTCCGAATTTTAGAGGCGTTTTCGTGCGAGACGAGCTGCCGAATAAACCTAGACGGATTGAATGTGGGATATTGAATCTAGACGATTCTAAAGGAACCGGTCAGCATTGGTGCGCTTTCTTAAAGAGTGGTAATGAGAAAATATATTTCGATAGTTACGGCCTTCCTCCCCCTCTGGAACTGATAAAGTATTTACGCCGTCCAGTGTTATATAACAGTGAGCGAATACAACCCGATAACGAAGTATTTTGTGGTCATTTGTGTCTGTATGTGACGAAGATGGTGGGTGATGGAATGAATTTCCAAGAAGTTATAAACGGCTTGCATTAAAAATTATTTTATATATAAAATGCCTGTCGATAAATTTGGTCACACCGATTTTGGAGGAACATCACGAAGAGTAATCGCTGGAGGTGTTACTCTTAGCCAAGTAAATGCTAATTTTCTTCGATTGGATGGGACAAATCTGCCGACTGGAAATCTAAATATGAATGGATGTGTGATAAAAGGTCTCCCAGTAACGAATACTTCGACTGCCGGAATGGATGAAGCTTTAAGTAGGGGGCAAGCCATAGATTTCATAACGAATCACAACGATTCTCCGTCCAACGATAATCATTTAACGAATAAGAAATACGTTGATGCTTCGAAAGTGTCTAAAACTGGTGATACAATGACTGGCGACTTGTTCTTAAACGTTGGCTCCGATCGTCTGCGTTCAATGGGTTGTAAGGACTTGAGAGGAGAAAATAAAGAATTCACTATTTTCTTAGGTAGTATACGAAATAAACTACAATGTTCGTTAAACAATCCTATTACATTACAATCGATGGATGGATTTTTATGCAAAATAGGCGTAGAAAATATAATGAGAATCGGTAGAGCGTCTAACGATCTAGAAATCGACGTTTATCAAAATATTCTAATGAATAGTAATAATATCAACGATTTAAGCGATCCTCTTTCAGCTCAAGATGCCGCTACAAAGAATTACGTCGATAAATCTCTGAAAAAGTGTCGTGTTGGGTATATTCCTCCCTTGGAAGCTGATGTAAGTGTGACAGGGTTCGTTGCTAGCGCTGGTTCTTGTTCTTCCGGAAGCAAAGCCTACCATGCTTTCACTAATCTCACTGACGATGTTAACGCAGCTTGGGTTTCGAATGACGATGTTAACGCAGCTTGGGTTTCGGGTGAAGATGAAACTGTTTGGTTACAAATTAAATGTCCTGAGCCAGTTAAAATTTGGAGAATTGCGTTGAAAACAGTAAATGTATCTGAATGGGGTTTCGCCGTTAGCAATGATGGAGAAATGTTTGTACACTTACATAAATCTTCAACTCCTTCAGAGGCTGTTCCGACATTTTTTAATATTTCTACTACGAATGCGTATCAATATTACAGTGTTAAAGTACTGGCAAAGGATAATGATCTTCCACGAGGGATTCAGGTAATGCAATTATATGTATACGATGACTAATTTGCATTAAAAATTATTATATATAATATGCCCGTCGATAAATTCGGCCACACCGATGTTGGTTCATCACAAAGAGTAATCGCTGGAGGTGTTACTCTTAGTCAAATAAATGCCAGTTTCCTCCGATTGGATGGAGCAAACATCGCGACTGGAAATCTAAAAATGGGTGGTCACAAAATTAAAGGACTGCCCACAACGAAGCCTTTGACAGCAGGAATGGATGAGGCCTTAAGTTGGGGTCAAGCCATTGATTTGATAACGAATCACGACGATTCTCCGTCCAACGATAATCATTTGACGAATAAGAAATACGTTGATGAACAAGTTACATTGAAGGTGTCTAAAACTGGTGATACCATGACTGGTGATCTAATCTTAAACGTTGGCTCCGATCGTCTGCGTTCAATGGGTTGTAAGGACTTGAGAGGAGAAAATAAAGAATTCACTATTTTCTTAGGTAGTATACGAAATAAACTACAATGTTCGTTAAACAATCCTATTACATTACAATCGATGGATGGATTTCGTTTTAGAATAAACAATGAAATCATGTTAGAGATGGTTAAGTCACTCGATGGCACTCCTCCGTCTAAAATAAATGTGTATAAGTCCATCTTTATGCATGATGCTTACATTACAGGACTACACGAACCCAACAACGCCAGCGATGCAGCTACGAAGCAGTATGTAGATTCTATCTCAATCGGTCCCGCGCTTAGCTTTCATTCTTTAACTTGGCAATTCTTAATCGCTAAAACTCACACAAGAGTTACTTTCGATAGTGTAAGATTCAAAACCGATGGTGTCATAAGTGCGGGACTGACCCGTTTCACTCCCGGTAAAGCCGGATACTATTTCGTTTCGACGTACATAGAATTTGGTAACAGTAGTACCGCTCCTGGTAACGTCTACCTGTATAGAAATGGGGCGAATTACATGCAAATTGCGGGCGGAGGGGGAACGGGAGCTGCGTTTAACAATTCAACCGGTAGTTGCATAATTTTCGTAACCAATACCGATTTTCTCGAGATATTCGCTTATTCGCACATCGCACTAAATATATTAGCTAGAGACTTTTCGGCAGTATTCTTACGACCTTAATTTCCTTGCTGATCGAAATAATAAAAGACTTCCAAAGGGCGGTGACCAATCCTCTCCCTCGCCGTCTCATCATCCACTGACCGTGTACTCATCATAGCTGAGTCGACAGTCCAGCGCGCTATCCACTGTACTACCGAGCACCCCCCTCAGGAAATAATAAAAGACCCCTAGAAAATTAAAAAGACTAAGAATTTAACTGGTTTAAACCCTATTTTAACTGGCTTTTTTCTTCAATGAAAAAAATCCCAGAAAATCCTTTAGCACCATTTAAACTCATTTATTAGCTAATTGTTTCTTCAATGAAAAAATTCCCAAAGAATTAATTTTACATCTACTGACAAGGTATTCTCAATCCCGTTGACACATAGGCACCGATCGTTGAACGATTTACCAATTAATTTTACCAAAAAAACGATGTTCACTTTACAAAAATAGTGAACATCATTTTCATTTTATTTATAATGATATTTGTACAACAGGCTCTACATCAGATAATGAAATGCGGCCTATAGGCTAGCCTATAAGTGTCAAGAATAGATTTAATCTAACCCTGCTTTCGGGGATATGCGTGCAACAGAGAACCGTCAATTTGTATGAATTCGAATAAAATTTAAATAATGAGATTTGCCATCTTGTCAAGAATATTGGTTGTAGAGAGAACTCTCTGACGTATTAAATGAAACACCTCAGATTCGTCTCAAATAAAGATAAGCCTCTACAGTCTACACTGACATGGGTTATCGAGATACCTACGCCTCTATATAAATTTATCGCATTTTGACTTGAAGAAATTTTGCATATTGTCAATTGGCCTAATCCCGCTCATCAATAATGCTGTTGGTCTTCTGTCCGTCGAGTCGAATCTTTTGTTCGTGTTTTGTATCGCGTCTGATCCTGATATATTTTATTTACTGTCTGAAGAATAACAAACGCTGAATTGGTCAAAAAGAGACAGTGGCGTGGCTAGGGGGGGCGGGGGGGGGGACATGTGTCCCCGGGCGCCGAGGGAAGGGGGCGCCAAAATGAGGTCTAAAAGTAAAAATTTTACGCTTGTATTTTTGTAATTTAGCTAATTTATCCCATGTAAATTTGTCAGATAGAATTTTGGCGCCCCAAAACATCCAGTTAGATTCATATTACTTAGGCTACAAACCGCTTGCCAGACATGATTTTGGCGCCCCATTAAGCACTAACGGGCGGCGGGCGCCCCATACTCATTGTACCTGATCAAACCACAACGCAGGGTTGTTAGGCCAGACACAGTTTGTCTGCACCCAAAATATTTCCCCTCAGAAATTCCCCACCCCAGTTAATGATCCTAGTACAAGCTCCCGCGGTCAACCTGGCTGTGAAGGAATCTTGGGCCGGAACGAATCTGGATTCTGCTGCATCCATTGCCCTATGGCCGATTAGAAGGAGGGTGGGGTTACTGGGTTATGCTGGCCCGAGTAGAGGTAGCACTAGCATCTGTCCATTTGTGGGTTTCTAGTGGATTAGTCTGGCTTGGCTCTTGTCTCTGAAACTGATGCCTGATAGCAGGGGTGGGTCCCAGATAGATATATGTCTGCTTCTAGTTCAAGCGGTCTTTCAAGAGGGCATTCGTAGAGGCAGACACCGCATTCACCTTGGATTTCAATTCTGAAGCACTATTAGATAAAATGAACAAGTAACATTATGTGCTGTCTTGTACTGTTATTTTGTTTGAATGCAAATAATTAGGCCTACTATTTAATTTTTTTTAAATTGTTAGTTTTACGTTATATAACTTCGCACAAAATAATCAACTACCGGTACGTAGCTATTAAATTTTATTCTTTCATCGACAGCAGGTAGGCCTATTTCCTATGATATAATTTTATGCATGATAAAATACATTTCGAATGATAGGCCATACATAGTTTTTAGTTTAATATTATTTTGTTGTTCTGTTTGCATAAAAACCGTATCATAATGTGGTATTGTTACAAGGCTAAATACAAATTATAAAAATGTTTTACTTACAGAAGTAATTTAATATTAGCCTACTCTTTAGAACGAACTCCCAAATGACATCCGTCAGTTTGATCATCTAATTCTACATGTATCTTGCCTTTTAATTTCGCCTCATTCACTTACACTCACTTCTGCTACTTGCCGGTTGCCACTTGGTGGAACTCTCGACTGAAAACCGAACTTTTCAACCGATCATATTATGATTCTAGTCGTGCTCCATCACCACCACACTACCATCATTAAGGCAGAGGGTGGGGAAACGCCCCTTTAAAGGTTTTTTCTTCTTATTTACAACGTGAGTACAGTATCGGCGCTAGGGGGCCAGAGGCTGAGCCCCACCCCCATAAGGCGATCGCTTTTTCCCATGTGAAAATTAAATATTTCGACGTTTAGGCCCCCCAAAAACCTTACAATTCCAATGAAATTTCGACCTGATGACTAAAAAAAGGCGTCAGAAATTTTGGCGACGAAAATGGAAAAAAATTTCGGCCACGATTCAGCCCCGTCCCAAAACTGAAATCCTGGCGCCGCCACTGCGTGAGTAATGGCATTTCGAGAGTGAAATTATTGTAAGGTCTAGTGCTGAATATCCTAAATACAGTAGGCCTACTACTGTGTTTTGATAAACAAAACGCCCCTTGTCGCCCATTTATATTTTCTGATAACCTTTGTCACTTCTGAGACCTAAAAGCACTTCAAAGAGGTTGCCTGCAGACAATAAAGCAGTGGGAAAAAACTAAACAGGGGGGGCGCCAATTTCGTAGTTCGTCCCCGGGCGCGAAATATCCTAGCTACGCCACTGAAAAGAGAAAATTATCGCCGCCTATCCTCCCCCGTTCTTTTATGACATTTCACCGCAACTCTCGTGAACGATGTCCCTGGAAGGATGGAAAAGAACACGTGACCTGCCAATGTGACCTATCATCACCTATGGATTAGTAGAGTGGAAATGGATCTGATGACCATAACCTTTAGCTGTCATAATAAGAGAGAAGGTATTTGTCGTCATGATGACAAAATGTTTTCTTTATTAGCCTTTCCATTAACTGATCGATATGTATTATTTTCATGAACTGCAGCTATAGAAACACTAATGATGGCAGCATCAATTTCGCACATTTAGACTAAACCGTTCTCAAATAGACCGCATTCAAGCTAATTTTTATTGACGTCATACAGGAGTCCGTCCATTAATGCGCTTAATGACAACGGCCGATATTGGAGCATTAGGATGTGCGACTGCATAAAATATAAGACCAGTAGTCAACGAGACTCGGTCGAAGTGTTATTATTATTATGTTCGTCCAAGCTAACACATTAGACGCTAGATGTTCTTTTAACTGTGAAATTGGAGCAACAACAGCAGAGCGACGTATGTGGAAAGTAAATAAAAAATTGTGGATATAAATTTGAAACTGGCAGAAGACTGCAGCAGAAGAATATGCTCTTACAGGTAACGACGACAGAGTGGACTTCAGAATGATGTAAGGTATACCTGGCTAGTTTCCAATAATTTTCTCTGAGCGTCGTTGGTAAAAGAAGGTTTAGCATCGAAAGCAGATTGTATTTAAACAATTCAAGTAGCAGAGTCATGGAGGAATTGTAGGCATACCGGTACACAAAAACAATTTTTAAAAATATATAATACATAAGAATTTTTAAAAAGATTTCTGTGTCGACCTATAAACTGAATGTTTCGACAGAATACATTTCTGCACACAGATTTATTTGTAGACATTCAGTCTAGGGGATAGTAGATCAATACAAGTAGACTATAGAGTAGATTACAGATAGACCCATATACACAGGCAACGCATAGAGGAAACTCAGCACATACATCTGGACAGAAGCAACAAATAAGGAACATTACCGGTATATCCTACTGTTGGAAAAAAGAAGAACTTATTTGCGAAGAGACAATAATTGAGCAGAAGGACGGTCATGGCAACTGAAATTCGCAAGGAGCTTCGACGATTTGCAGAGACGACCACAATCAAAGGAGTTAGTCGGACAGTCAGAGCTGATAGGAAAATTGTCCGGGTCTTCTGGATGGTGGCGCTTGTCTCTTGCTTTGGCGTTCTCCTCTATCAGATCTCTGCGGTGGCTATCAGTTACTCCAGCTTCAAAGTAATCAAAAACTCTGGCGTCGAATTCAAAGATCCTGAATTTCCCGATGTTACGGTCTGCAATCTCTTTCAGCTCTCTGACCTCGATCAGTTAGAAAACTATACGGCTTTTCAGCGGGACGTCGACACGATGAAACAATACGCCACATTGAACTCTGAGCAATACGGTGATGGTGCATGGGTTGAACTGAGCTCAATTCCCACCTACAACGCTTATACCGCTGTGCTATCTCAACCACCAAACTCGACACAGAACATTTCGTTCCAGTGTCTCTCGTACAGTTGGGACCTCTATCAGCCAAGCTATTGCGACGTTCATTTTCGGCTTGTACCGCCCCTTCAGTGGTGCCAGACCATTCGCAGTGGGGTACAATCACGTGCCCCTGCAGCACTCGGCATGCTACTTTTCATCAACGCATTCAGGACGAACGTCTTTGACTCCTTTACAACGTGGATCCGCTTCACCCGTGCGGCCGGAGTACGCGTCATGGTCCACCGGAGAGGAACGCTTCCAGATCCACTGACGGCAATCTCAATTTCACCCGGAACGGAGACGACCATTTTACTGAAGCAGACGAATTCAACCCGTCTTCCCTCACCCTATGGCAACTGCATAGAGCATCATGGTCCCAATTCACCCGTCTACGACATTGCTTCCTGTCTATCGCTGTGCCGCCAGCGTCAGGTGATTGAAAAATGTGGCTGTATCGATCCTTACATGCAGTTCACCGAAGAATACCTTCGTCTTGCTAACCACAAGTTCTGCCACAACTTCACTGATTCGCTGAAGGCAAACTCAGATGACATCGTCGAATATGTTAACCGAGGTTTGCTCCAGTTGATATGCATGTGGAATTTCCTACCCGACGAAACCAAATGCGACTGCCGACCTCTTTGCTTTGAGACAACCTATGAAACAACGGTGTCGACAGTATCCAACTGGCCGAACCCCAACAACCAGTTGAGCTTCTATGAACAGTTCCTTAGAAACCGACCAGAATTCTCAGTCTACGAAGATATCGCTCGAGCGAAGGCATCTGGAAATCTGACTTCCGAAGAGGTTCTGGAACGGCTTCGAAGGGTACACCTGATCGAAGAGAACTTCCTGCAGGTCTTCGTCAGGTTCGATAAGAAGATCGTCCATCTCGTGACTGACGTTCCAGCGATCACTTGGGAGACTCTGGCTTCCAATCTCGGAGGATCATTCAACCTCTGGCTTGGCATCTCCGTCCCAACTGCGGCAGAAATCATCGAACTCACTTATTCGCTAGTGATGATTTGGTGGCAACGAAAGAAACCAGCGGTGAAGCCAGACAAGACTGTGGCCGGAAATGACGACATTATTGTGACAATAGACCATGAAACTTAAAACTGCAATTCCTTCCAGATTGCTAGTTTACCAGGCTGAAACATTCTATTTTTACGTAGCCGATAATTATATTTGACTAAATTGTAAATTCGCCGTTGCTTACTGCCCATTTTTGATTCCTACAATGTTAGACCACTTGACATTTTAGTAATCAATAGGCCTATGTAATTTCATTCCATTTTCATTAATTTCGATGTAGCCTACTTCTATTGAATGTTATTGGCCGTTTTAGTGATCAATATGGAATTTGATTCTATTTTCATTAATTTTGATATAGGCCTACTTCTAATTGAATTTTATTGGCTAGTGTCTGAAACTACTGTAACAACGGTCTCGACTACTAATTTATAATACTAGATTTACTTAGACACTCAGTCTGGTTTTGAGTTGAAACGGCGTGGGAGGCTGGAAGAAGTGGGAGAATCAGGATAGGATCTGTGAAAAAGCAACGTTTTGAGTTTCGAGTTAAAGACCTGCGGGGAAATAGCAAGTGGTGAACTCGTTGGATGGTTCAGATGATTGTCGTAGCGTTCGTGGGAGTTTGTTCCAAATAAGAGGGATAATTTGAATGAAGAGGTGATGGAAGTGCAAAGCAGTGTTATGGAGGATGCGGAGGAAGAAAGAATCCTGGTCCGCAAAATAAGAGAGGGCGACAAAGAAAGTGGACCCGAAACACGCGAAGGAAAACTAAAGTGTGCAAACATTTTGGGGGAAATTTACTCCAATCAAAGAGATGATTGCATGTTATGTATGCATTGAACCAGATGGTAGAAATCTATGGATTCGAACCCGAAACTTGTCGCATCGTATCTAGGCTATTCTCCGATTGTCATTTACTGATGTCAGCAGTTGGTATGCTGCCAACACATTCACCTGGCACTTCGTTATACGTTTATGATGGCTGTAAACCACCCGCTGCCATCAGTGTCCGTCTCGGTTTCTGCTTCTGTCTCTGGTTGTTATTTGTCCTTCTCTGTCTGTGTGTATAACATGCGATGCGTGTGGAGTGCAGAATGTTGGACAGATGTTGCTGTCCATCAGGCCTATATAAGGTCTGTTCCATTGTGGTCAATCATCACAGTTCAGTCTGCCTTCGATTCGAATTTACATGTACATTGTACGTAGTCATCTGCTGTCGACAGAACAAGTCATCATGAAGGTCCTCTTGGTTTTACTCGTTGCAACGGGGGCTTCCGTCTTCGCTGGATACGAGAAAGACACATCGTACGGTCACTACGAACCAGGACTCAGACACGTGTAAGCACAGCTTATATCTAAAGCAGCTATAATTCATTCTTCGGGTTTGTTAAATTCAAGGTTTACATTGCCCACTTTTGGTTGGCCTACTTTTGAATCGAACGTTGTAGGTGTCTTTCATCTGAGTCTTGATAGGAAAATGAGGGAGTTTCCAGTCCTGAGTTTCACGTACTGTGCACAAAACCGAACAGTTGGCGTACTCATTGCGTCTGAGTGGCTAGTAGGCGTATCTAGATTCTAGATCATCAATCCCGATAGATCTACGAGTTTCTCCAATAAATTGGATTGTGCAGTCCTGCATGTATATAGTATATAGGCTTCTCAACTGACAGTGGCGCAACTAGGGGGGTGCTGGGGGGTGCTTGAGCACCCCCCAGGCTAAAAAGGTGACCCACGCAATTTTTTCAAATCCGATGAGTTTTTTGGTGCGTGGGGGGAGGGGGGGGGAGGGTAGGGGTCATTCGGTCTTTAAGATTACACAATCAAGCAATTTCCTACTTCGCACCATCGGCGCTTACAATAATATTTTTGAGCACCCCCCAGGAAAATTTTCTGGTTGCGCCCCTGTCAACTGACGGTCTATTTTGCTAATGCTGACAATATCATTGCTCTGACGGTGTATGCCGGATATTTTTATATAATGCTAAAAGTCTGCATGGTGGTCTTTACAACATTGCTAAAGCCAATGCTATACTTGGCCTACACATGCAAGGTAAACGATTTCATTGGTTTGGCTTAGTATAATAAATATAACAATTCAGGGCGTCAATGGTGGCTCTTATATATATATATACACTGTGTCCGGAAAAAAAGGGACCCATTTTGTAAATATGAAAATAAATAGTAAACATTCACCGATTTTTACAATTCAAACAGCATTTTAATCCTGACATATTTGTCTAATATTGGTGAAAATATAAAAGTTCCAGTCACAATGATGACGTCACAATGACGTCATTTCCATAAAAGTTCATTTAGCCGGCCAGTCATGCGTGGTTTAGACTCTCAGTAAGACGGAAATTCATTTAATAGAACCAGGAGTGAAAATAACTGCAGCTCATAACAGGAACTGTCTGCTCTACAAAAAATTGGTGCCTGATATACGGGAATACTAGGATTAATGAACATTTCAACAAGATGGCGCTCCAGCTAACTGAGCTCGTTAAACCGTTGAACTGTTGACTATAGGAGACTCCGAATTTCATTCCTCGTATGATCTTTGGCCGAGGAACGGCCCGAGCTTAAAACCAGTTGATTTATACAATTTGGAGACTATTGCAGGAGATGGTGTACAAGACTAGGAAAAGAGACATTGAAGAACGTGAGCGAATTGTTAATGCCTGGGAGGATTTTGATAAGCTGGTTATCGATGCTGCTGCTGTTGGCTATTAGCGCGACCGTTTTGAAGCTTGCGTTGGGTTCGAAGGTGAACACTTTGAGCACAAATTGCAGTCTGACATAATTCTGATATAAAAATAAAATTGAACTAACATTTATTATTGATAAATAACATCTTAAAACATCTTTAAAATATTGAAATTTGAGATAATTTTGTGCACTTATCGCTTAAATTTGATTTTTTTTGCAAATGACGTCACTATGACGTCATCATTGGAACTAGAACTTATATATTTTCACAATTGTTAGACAAATATGTTAGGATAAAAACGGTGTTTGAATTGTAAAAATCGATGAATATTTAGGCCTACTATTTATTTTGATATTTACAAAATGGGTCCCTTTTTTCCGGACACAGTGTATATATAAATATATATATAAATATATATAATATATATATATATTTATGCCTACATCATTATCTGCTTACAGATTAACCTTTTGCTTTTAGCTGCTTTTAATTTATGAAACTTATTTATGTGCTCCTTTTCAAAACAGACCAGATGGCGTTGCCACCAACTATCAAAATGCAGCACGTCAGCTGTACGTTAATCACGTGGCTGAAAAAGTAGGATCTGGAACCGGAACCGCTCGGTGGGAGGGCGTACCTGGAACAGGAGGAAATTACGGTTACCATGGATACGGAAGCGCAGGCTATGGTAGCCATGGACACAGCAACGGATACGGATATTCTGAATACTAATTTTCTTATATGAATACGAATGCAAATGGACCAAAAACTCATAAACTGCATCGCCTTTCAATAAAACTAGACTATTTTTCAAAAATAATTATTAGTGTTCGAATCTTCAAATTCTAAAAAAAGATCAAAGCAAAAAATGTAACCGAATTTCAATTCTGCTGTTTTATAACATTGCATCACATGGTTCTGCTTTCAGCGTTTCTTTGAAATAAACACAAAACCTACATGTATTATAGTCGCCGATTACCTTCTTGAATCATTCGTCATTTTGTTAGAATCATGTCTGTGCATGCGATCAATTAATGCATCAATTTGCACAGAACCATGCTTCTTAAACTTACTCTTTCAGCATGTTCAGACAAACAATTCTTTGCTTGACTTCCCATTTTTCCATTGAAAAATTAATGTCACCGATCGATGTGATTTCTCTGATAAACTGTGAAAAATGTTACTTGATGCTCTGACAAACTCACAAAACAAACTTGGTCGAACAATTTTTATCGACATCTTTCGCAGCAGCACAACAAGATTTACGTCTGAAAATGTCCAACTGGTAAAGCGATTATTGAATGCATGGCACTATTCATGCTACGGCCAACTAGGGGGCCTAAGCACACAAGTGACACAACTACCTCTGCTGCGCCTCTGATTAGTATGCACTGCAAGAGACTCTAAATGCGTTTACAAATAGGCCTACATTACGATAAACCTACATTACGACATACTTAACGCACATCATCCCGCTGTTGAATCTTTAGAGGACCTTATTTTCGATTCATCAAACTTTTTAGTGATTTCCAAACATGCTGACGGTTTAAAATCCGAGAATACTCCGACATTTTGGCGAGAAGTTGAAGCAAAACAATTTTGCTCGAGAATCGTTAACTGTAGGCCTCAAAGCTCGAGGGTACGTACCATACGTATTCTATTTTTTGAAAGGTACGTACGTATTTTAACGTATTCTATTTTAGGGTACGCGTACCCTCGAGCTATGGTAGGCCTAACTATAGTATCTTAGCCATCATTGTTTCCCAGATGTTGACTGAAGGTTATGGCGAATCTAAACGCAGTCAACTAAGAACAGCCCCCGTTTTTCGGTGCCAATATCTCGTTGTCCTGACACGATACATTGCTATAACGGATCAGATCTCAGGTGCAAATAATTATGCATGTGCTATTGTGCCAAATCAGTTTTTTAGAACAGAGCACAAATCGCATCTATATACAATATTATCAATCGTTTTGAGACCTAAAGATTATGGTCGCTGCAGCTTTAGAGCGAAGAACTCTGGCGGATGAGGAGTTTGGGTACGACACTAAAATTGCCCAAATGCTCTATTTGACGTCACACACGAGGCCTTAAAAGCTAAAAGCACTGTATCCTAAACGTGACTTACTTCTCTTATACATTTTTCGATTTTTCGATAGTCTAAGTGCTAATTTAGTCAAATAAACGGAATATGTATGAAGTACATGAGGTACATATCCACAATGCAACTTTTTCTGGTCTGGATTTGTTTGTGGCCTGCAAAGCTCGAGGGTAGGCCTACGTACCATACGTATTCTATTTTTTGAAAGGTACGTACGTATTTTAACGTACCCTATTTTAGGGTACGTAACAATAAATAAAATACGTTAACCACGTCATTGCTCATTATAAGAATGTACAATTTAATTCAAGCAAACAATCACAACTCAGTAGGCCCTATACGGCGTAGTAAATTGCTGCAATGCTATATTGTAGGTATAATGTTTATCCAGCATACATTGCACTTAATGCACTAATGTCAGTCAGTCGGCTCAGTTCTGCTGCAGCACTTCAAAGGTGTGTTCTTTTGTGATTGCCTGATCCAAACCAGAACTGTTCGTCGAAAAAATTGCATTCAATCAAATAATTCTTTTTTGCATTTTTCAAAACTTTCACGTGCGTCCATTCCTTCCCATGTTCTCTGGGCATCGCTGAATCGCTGATTGATGCGTAGGCTATAGACGTAGGCTACTGCAACTTTCGAGTTACAGCAATTTGCAAACCAGTGACGTGTACTTAGCTCTCATCAGAAAGACAGTACAATTTGCATTAAATTAATTATAACCGAAGAATTTATCGAAATAAATTTACCGCTACGGTACCGGAAGTACCGGTTTCAATGACGCATAGGCGTAAAGTTGACGTCAAATTATACGTAGACTATGGGTCGCCGAGTAAACCATGAATAAAATTTTCGTGTATGGTACCGTACGTACCATACGCGTATTCTATTTTTTGAAAGGTACGTACATGCACGTATTTTAACGTATTCTATTTTAGGGTACGCGTACCCTCGAGCTATGGTGGCCTGTATAATAATACCGTTGCGTTATATATTTATCTCAATGGCCAATACAGTTCTATGCTATAGTACTGTAGAGAATCAATCGCTGGATTACTGCAGTGAAAGATGTTTCTGGTGTACAACACAAGCGCAGCGAAAGAGAAACATTTGATCTAACATGGACTAATTCAGAGCTTTCCAGCCAAGTAAGTTTGACATAAATGTTTATGTCATTACTTTAAACAAATTAAAAATACAAAAGTTTTTGATATTATTTAAAAAATTAATTACCTCAAAAATCTTTATGGTGAAAGTTCAACTTTGAAATATCCCGTTGGTCTTTGAAGGAACACACTTAGTCTTCTCATTCTCTAATATAAATAAATCTTTAAAACACGTGTCATCCTAGTAGGATTATGCTGGAGCATTTTCAGTAGCTTTTACAAACGCTACACAACATCTCACACATCTGAATGATAGACAGCTGCTGTCGATGTCTTTAGTCGTTTGACCAAGGTAGCCTTAAATCGCCATTCAGTTTCTAGCAACTACTATAATTATTATATTTGCCTTTGACGCTCTTTTCGCAATGAAAAACTGTTCGAAGAGTAGTTAGTTATCATCAGTAGGCTAATCGATTATTATAAATTATTGCCGCGAAGTTGATTATAGTCGCTGTTGTCCATCATTGAACATCAGGTGAGACGACTCCTTACACAATAGGCCTAGCCTATATTATTATTTGAAAACAGAATGATGTCGTAGACTATTGCTGGAAACTTAGTTGTCGGTATTTGTTCGTGCATTTATTTTACTTCCATCATTCATTGAATTATAGTTATTATCTGAATTGAAGAGAACTGGAGAATCGACAATAAACTGAAGTGTGAAAGCAATTTATCAGAAAGAATTTCATTGTGATCTAATGTAGAGACTGTGATATAGCCTGCCTCAGCCCCATGCAGCACTCGCTGCAGGAAGATCTGTCTCAGCACTGTTACCACATCAAATGAAATCACTAACTGTGATGTTCAGTTTCGGTGACAGATCTGGCTGGCTCTGCCACCACACCCAGAAAACAGACTGTGGTACTAAAGTGAAGGTCGTTGGTTAAAATAAATAAATAACCCTGTGACAGACACAAAAGTATTTATTACTTATGGACTGCTATGACTGCTCCGGCTTTTTAACTCTCGAGATTAAAATGCTTTTGGTGATGGGACAAACCAGGAAGCGGTGAATTCGAGAGGTGAAGGCAGAAAGATGCAATCTGCCAGAGATTATTGAAGTCAACAAAAGAATATATATTACGTCTTATTATCTCGTTCCACTACTCATTACATTCAGCAATAACACACCCATCGATTTTTATCTTTTATTAAATCGATCATTCATTTAGGCCAGGCACAAAATGATAATCGGTAGACAAATTGCTCATCTGATCTGTTATAATTAAACTTTTAGAATTGTTGCGAGGTATCACACTACTCCGATCATCGTCGAATGAATTAAACTAGATAAATCCTAGTATCCATATCCGTGGTTGCGTACGTGACCGTCGTAGCCATAGCCTCCATATCCATGGTTATCGTAATTTCCACCGGTTCCAGGAACGCCTTCCCAACGAGCGGTTCCGGTTCCAGATCCCACTTTTTCAGCCACGTGGTTGACGTACAGTTGACGTTCGGCATTTTGATAGTTGGAGGCAACGCCATCTGGCCTGTTAACAAAGAGTATGAATCAATAGGTTTTCTATGCTTTGCTAATGGATTTTCATTAAATCCAAATCTTACTTAGTACTGGTAACACAAATCAATTCCTAAGTAATAATTCTGACAATAGATCAGCAGTATGACACAGGGAAATCGGGAAGAATCCAAAGCGCTTAGAACATTTGTCCGACGTGGATCTGACCTCTCAATTATTTTTCTTCAATTCTCAAAGTCCTTTTTTTGCATCGGTGAACTTTAACATTATTCTAAGCAGTTCAATAGACCCTACATATTTCCAAAAATATATCACAAATCAAATTTTTCATCTCTATCTGGTCTTGAATTTTGTTCAAGTGATACGACTGGAGATAGTTCTAATTATTACACGGACAGGTAACATAGGCTACATGCAAGGAAGGAATATCTAGAGGAAATCGTCCTCGCAACCTCCCCGTCCCACTGCCCATTTTGAACCATAACATCAGTGCTATTCTGACATGAAGATATAGTTCGAATATAATAATTATATTAATATTTTTAATTCCTTATAGTCTCTGTGTACTTCAGTGAAGATGTAGGCTAGATTCAATAAAGGACAGGTAACATGCAAAAAAGACAAAGATTTTGAGCTGATTTGCATTCTAAAGAGTGTTTAGAGGCCGATGTTCGTTATCGAAATAGTGGTTCGTATTCCGCGGTGACAAGAAATGGTTTAAAAAATCATGTAATAACCAGGACGCATAATGGCTGCTGTAGAATATAGATATAAATTGAGCTTACACGTGTCTGAGTCCTGGTTCGTAATGACCGTACGCTGTGACTTTCTCGTATCCAGCGAAGACAGCAGCCACTGTTGCAACGAGCAAAACCAGAAGGACCTTCATGATGACTTGTTCTGTCGACGGTAGATGACCACTTAGCTTCGAAGCAAAGACAGACTGAACTGTGATAACTGAACATGAGAGAGCGGACCTTTTATACTGAACGACTTCAACTGTTCAATGCTTTGCTTTCACATAGGCAACACGTGCTTGGAAATGACAATGGTAAAGAGACAGACACATTTTTCGTGATGGTTGCGTGCCAAGTGAGCTAGCTGACATTCGGCGTGCAACAGGATGTTCGGCGATTGTTCGCTGCTTGTCTGTTCCTGCTTCCAATTGTCTGGCTGTCTGCATCCGAATGTGTGGTGTGATGTGTGTGGGAGCTCCAATATTTTGATGAGCAGATGTTGCTGTCCATTAGGCCTATATAAAGTCCGTTCTCTTGTGGTCAGTTATCACAGTTAAGTCTGCCTTCGCTTCGAATCTACTTAGTCATCTGCCGTCAACAGAACAAGTCATCATGAAGGTCCTGTTGGTTTTACTCGTTGCAACGGTGGCTGCTGTCTTCGCTGGATACGACAAAGCCGAATCGCACGGTCATTACGAACCAGGACTCAGACATGTGTAAGCTGAACTTTTATCGACAGCAGCTCTAGGCTAATTCATCCTACGGGTTTGTTAAATTCAAGGTTGACATTTCCCACAACACTATTTTGGTTAGCCTACTTTTACCCCGAATGTTGTATGTGTCTTTCTCATGAGTTTTAATAGGAAAACTAGCATGAACGCCGACGCGTAATTCCAAGAGCTCTGAGTTAGTCATCATTATGAAACTGCTTCTAAAATGAGATCTTCTTGTGCAATTGTTTTCTAATGATATGGATCAGAGTATTTGCTGTGTAGCTGAAATTCAAAGACCTGGCAGTGTGGTTTTGATCAAGAATTATTTGATGATCGATGGATATGAAATGCGAATGGATGAACTGAAGTCTTTTGATAATAATTATTCGTTGTTTTCTTCCCAAAACAGACCAGATGGTGTTGCCTCCAACTATCAAAATGCCGCACGTCAGCTGTACGTCAACCACGTGGCTGAACACGTTGGCTCCGGAACCGGAACCGCTCGGTGGGAAGGTGTGCCCGGAACTGGAGGAAATTACGGTTACCATGGATACGGAAGCTCAGGCTATGGTAGCCATGGACACAGCAACGGATACGGATATTCTGGATATTAATTTTTTTAATTGACGACATATTGAAAGGAAGCAGAAATGTGTCTTCTAGTGAAACAATTAGGCCTACCTATATAAATTTAGGTGTTCTGAAAACTTCAGTTTGAAAAAATCATTGTTATGTGTTCGGATTGTCAAGAGTTAAGTCGAAACAACTTAGGGTGAAGAAGTCTAAACAAAAACAATTCTATGCTATGATCTTCAGTAAATTATTTTTAGTTGGATAATAAGAAAAATAAAATGACAACCAAATTATTAAGAATGCCATCTGCTGCAGCAGCATTATTGCATTGGATCGCATTGCTTGTTCGCCCAATATAATCTTGAAGAGATACAGAAATCTTGCTGTTTGCATTATTGTATTCCATGAACTCTTGTAATGTACCGTGATATTATTTACTAGAATATGATTATTGAGTTAATATTAATTAGACCTCTAATTATTTATTGCGCAATCATATTGTAATGAACATAATTCACTTGTGATCATATTATTTGCCCAAAATGCTATTTTTTGCAACTAAATGTATTTTTCAACGTTTTCAAATTTCACACTGTCAGATTTCACGATGTTTTGTTTTCAAAACACGTCTTAACAAGCAACATCTTTACTAAATTGTTTCCCAATAAATAATGTTGATTTGTTGTTCTTAATTTGTGTACCATTTGTAGCAATTTATGCTAATTTTGGTATCCTGGTAAGAGACTCTGGACCATCTTTAGCAATATTAGGCAGATTCCAGTGCAACAAAGTATATAATTAACTTCTCACCCACCATACAAACTTACCAAAACTCCACCTTTCACAAATCCTATCCTGATTCCACTCTTCTCCACACATCACTCACCATTTAAACTCTAAACATCATCCGCCTTAACCGTCCGCCCGTCAAAGATGAACCGTCCGGGGTATGAACCGTCCGGGGAATGAAACGTTCTAGAATCAAGGAGAAGTTGGAGAACTCCCTGATGCATTAAATTAAACCATTAGGATGAAAGGCTCCAGTACATCGTCTCAAATGAAGATAAACCTCTGCACTGACAGTATGGTTTAACGAGATTCCTATGAGCCTCTAAGAAAATTTACCAGAATTTGATTTGAAGAAATTCTTGCATTTTGACGGTTGTCCTAATTCTGGTCATCAACAACGCTGTCAGTCTTCTGTCCGTCGAGTCAAATCTTGTGTTCGTGTTTTGTGTCGCGTCTGATCCTGATATAGTTCAGTTGCTGTCTAAAGAATAATAAACGCTGAATTGGTTAAAAAGAGAAAATTATCGCCGCCTATACCCCCTTTCTCTTAGAACCTTCCACCGCAACATGAAGATCCCTTATTCGAGTATTCGGTGTGGGAGACATTTTTGGTGACGAAGTGCGGTGTCAAAGTTTCTCTGGATAAAAGCTGTTGAACCTCGGCATAAATAATTATTGTCTGAGCAGATCAATACACGTATTAGCTGCTGCTCTATAAACTACACGCTTCTCCTCAATTCCCATACAGTTACTTGCGAGACTTGGACTTCTATAGTGAGACCTGTAATAAGATGCTTCTATAGTACATGTACTACCATGTAGTGCTTCAGAAGGATGGTCCGTTTCAGCCCATCTGAAAAAGAACGGAGACTGCGTCAATCAGACCCTGCCACAATCCCGAAAGTGCAGATTTGTTGAGCACGATGTTTGATTTGGGTCCCGGAAGACGAGGACCACCAGAAAGTTCTGATCGAGCATGGCCAACAGGTACTGGTTCCGATCCTTTTCAGTTCTTCCATCATCATTACTAATTACATACCATCACCTTCCTCAGGCTCCTCTATCCTTCACACCTCGGGCTTTTCATTCGAAACTTAAGATACTCCTTTTCAAGAACTATTACCCTGTCTCATCTGATCCTCCACCCTCCAATTCCCGGCCCAGACGACACCCGCCTGAGTAGCTGTTCCGCCCCTCTGATCCCATGGTAGCTCGACCCAGACCCCCACGGACTACTCTCACGGACAACCCTTTTGACTCAACGCAGCGCTCGTGAATAAGCTGGTGCCTCACGCTTGGCTTTCGAGTAGCGCTTTAGAAATTTCGATTTTACGATTACAATTGCGATTACTGTAGCGAACGATGTCCCTGGAAGAATAGAAAAGATCACGTGACCTGGTAATGGGACCTATGGATTAAAAGAGTGGAAATGGATCGGATGACCTTAACCTTTAGCTTTCATAACAAGAGAGAAGGTATTTGTCATCATGATGACAAAATGTTTTCTTTATTAGCCTTTCCATTAACTGATCGATATGTATAATTTTCATGAACTGCAGCTATGAAAACATCAGTGATAATAGCATCAATTTTGCACATTTAGACTAAACCGTTCTCAAATAGACCGCTTTCAAGCTAATTTCATTGACGTCATACAGGAGTCCGGCCATTAATGCGCTTAATGGCAACGGCCGATATTGGAGCATTAGGATGTGCGACTGCGTAAAATATAAGACCAGTAGTCAACGAGACTCGGTCGAAGTGCTATTACTATTATGTTCGTGCAAGCTAACACATTAGACGCTAGATGTTCTTTTAACTGTGAAACTGGAGCGACAACAGAACGACGTAGGCTATGTGTAAAGTAAATAGGAAATTGTGGATATAAATTTAAAACAGGCAAAAGACTGCAGCAGAAGAATATGCTCTTACAGGTAACGACGACAGAGTGGACTTCAGAATGGTGTAAGGTAGACTGCCTTGTTTCCTACAATTTGCTCTGAGAGTCGTTGGGAAAAGAAGAGTTAGCATCGAAAGCAGATTTTATTTAAACAATTCAAGTACCAGAATCATGGCGGATTTGTAGGCATACACAAAAGCAAATTAAAGAAATTTTATAATAAATAAGAATTTTTTAAAAGATTTCCGTGTCGACCTATAAACTGAATGTTTCGACGGAATAAATTTCTGCACACAGATTTATTTGTAGACATTCAGTCTAGGGGATAGTAGATCAATACAAGTAGACTATATAGTAGATTACAGATCGACCCATATGCATAGGCAACGCATAGAGGAAACTCAGCACAGAAGCAAAAATAAGGTACAAAATCATCCTATAGTGTTCGAAAAGACGAACTGTATCTTACGAAGAGACAATAATTGAGCACAAGTCATAAAACGGTCATGAAGAAGGTCATGGCAACTGAAATTCGTCAGGAGCTGCGACGATTTGCAGAGACGACGACAATCAAAGGCGTCGGTCGGACAGTCAGAGCTGAGAGGAGAATTGTCAGAGTGTTCTGGATGGTGGCACTTGCCCTTTGCTTTAGCGTTCTTCTCTATCAGATCTCTGCGGTGGCCATCAGCTACTCCAGCTTCAAAGTAATCAAAAACTCTGGCGTCGAATTCAAAGATCCTGAATTCCCCGATGTTACCATCTGCAGTCTCTTTCAGCTGTCTGATCTCGACCAGTTGAAGAACTATGCGGCTTATCAGCGTAACGTCGATACGATGAAACAATATACCACATTCAACTATGAGCAACTCGTCGATAGTACATGGGTTGAACTGAGTTCAATTCCCACCTACAACGCTTATACCGCTGTGCTATCTCGACCACCAAACTCGACACAGAACATTTCGTTCCAGTGTCTCTCGTACTGTTGGGACCTCTATCAGTCAAGCTATTGCGACGCTCATTATCGGCTGCTTCCGCCCCTTCAGTGGTGTCAGACCATTCGCAGTGGGGTTCAATCACGTGCCACTGCAGCAATCGGCATGCTACTTTTCATCAACGCATTCAGAACTAACGTCTTTGACTCCTTTACAACGTGGATCCGCTTCACCCGTGCGGCCGGAGTACGCGTCATGGTCCACCGGAGAGGAACGCTTCCAGATCCACTGACGGCAATCTCAATTTCACCCGGAACGGAGACGACCATTTTGCTGAAGCAGACGAATTCAACCCGTCTTCCATATCCCTATGGCAACTGTAAAGAGCATCATGATCCAAATTCACCCCTCTACGACATTGCTTCCTGTCTATCGCTGTGCCGCCAGCGTCAGGTCATTGAGAAATGCGGCTGTATGGATCCCTACATGCACTTCACCGAAGATGAACTTCGTCTGGGAAATCACAAGTTCTGCGACAACTTCACTGATTCATTGAGGGAAAACTCAGATGACGTCAGTAGAGGTCAAAGTAGCAAGCTCGGACAAATTGACCAGTATAGCCTTGAGCTGGGACAATTTGACCAGTACAGCCTTGACCTTCGCCCATTTGACTAGTACAGCCTTAAAAATTGAGAGTCTGCGCAGTTTGACCAATATAGCCTTACTTTTTCAAATTCGATGTCTGACGTAAAAAAGTAAAAAAGTAAAAAAGTAAAAAGTAAAAAAAATTTCTCTGGCGTATATAAAATGACTGAAAAAATGGAATATACAGCTCGGCCTAAAGACAAGATATCCCAATATAAAATGGACTACTCATCGTATAATCTGAAAGAATTACGACAAATTCCTAAACAGAGAGGACAAAGAGGATACTCGAGTTTGCGAAAAGCGGAACTCATAGCATTCATATCGCAGGGAGATCGACTAGGCGCTCGGGCACAGGTCAACAAAACACCAGCGCAAACTCCCGCCACTGTGCAAGAATTGCGAGAAATTGCGAAAAAGAGAGGTGTGCGAGGATACTCGAGATTAGCAAAAGCGGAACTTACGGCATTCTTGACTACTACTTGGAAATTTTTGCATCTGGGGAAAAATAAAATAGTTTTTTCGGATTGGCTGACTCGCGAGATTAGTCAGTTACCCCCGCAAATAAAACCGCCCATTCACAGGTTCAAACTTCGAGAGACTGCGACGGCCATCAAAGGGTTTACAAAAAGATACACGATCGATGGTGACAACGGGATCGATGTTGCAACTTTTCTCAAGGCTGTAAGACCGCATGTAGTTAGGCTGCTAGGGAAAAATCGCGGGGTAAAAGTTCAATTCGATCTCATGTGCGAAATGGAGAAAGTAGATATGAAAACCGGCGAAGTAGTAACGGCTGAGCCTAATTTCAAATCAAAGAGTGATATTATTTTAGAAGCAACCGATGTGAGGGAAATATATGCCAACGCAGCGGATAAAATTAAGGAGAGCATGGCAAGTTTTCAGATGCGGGGGAGTAATTGGAGATTCAAAACCGTTTTGAAGTTGGATATCGATACGGTGGTATATAAACCATTGAAAGGTAGTTCCTACATTCCACTTCCCGATTATTTAGCGAATAAAAAGGCTATTATTAATATGAAGAACAAAGATGAGGAATGCTTCAAGTGGTGTGTAGCGAGAGCTGTAAACCCCGTTGAAGAACATCCGGAGAGAATAACGAAAGAATTAATTAGACAGTCTGAGGAACTCAATTGGTCTGGTATTGAATTCCCAGCAGCAGCGGATGCTAATGTGATAGGTAAGTTTGAGAAAAATAATAATATTAGTATTAATGTTTTTGGTTACGAGAAAGAAGTGAATGTATTCCCACTATATATATCAAAGCATGAGAATGATAGGTGTGTAGATCTATTACTCATTTCTGATGGAGAAAAGAAGCATTATTGTTGGATCAAGAATTTCAACAGACTGATGGCGGTGAAAACAGAAAATACTACTACATCAATGTACTATTGCAAAAGATGCTTGATAGAGTTCAGTAGAAAAGAATCGCTTCACAAACATACTGAGTACTGTTCGCAGCAGGACGCCCAACGAATAGAACTTCCAGAACCTGGGACTATGCTAAGTTTTACACATTATTATCGGAAGATGCGTGTACCGTTTGTGTATTTTGCCGACTTTGAATCGTTCATCAAACCTATCGGTACATGTCAACCCGTTCCTAGCACGTCTTACACCAACAAGTATCAAAAACATACACCCAGCTCGTTTTGTTACCACATGAAATGCTTCGACGATGATGTTTATTCCCAAGAGCCGGTGCGGTTTACAGCTGAAAACGAAGACGATGATGTCGCTCAGAAATTCATAGACAGTCTCGAAGAAAATGTGAAACGAATATACAACGAGTTCAAATTCCCCAAGAAGATGATATTCGGCAAGAAAGAGCAGGAGCTTTTCGACTCGGCTACTGTTTGCCATATATGCGGGGGAGAATTTATAGACGATGAAAAACGAGTACGAGATCACTGTCATTTGACTGGAAAATTTAGAGGTGCCGCTCACAACCTTTGTAATCTGAAATACAAAGTCCCCAAGTTCTTCCCTGTCATATTTCACAATTTGACCGGTTATGACAGCCATTTATTTATCAAGAAATTACGGGGTGAACACGGCGAGAAAATCAAATGCATTCCCTGTAACGAAGAAAAGTATATCTCATTCAGCAGAGAGGTCGTCGTCGATAAATTTGTAGACAAAGATGGAAAAGAGAGAGAAGTCAAGCGCGAATTACGTTTCATCGATAGTTTTAGATTCATGCCCACGAGTCTCGACGCGTTATCGAAAAATCTTCAGAAAGATCGGTGCAAGAATTTAGGGAAATATTTTGAGGGTGAGAAGCTAGATCTTTTACTCAGAAAAGGCGTTTACCCATATGATTACGTCGACGGTGTTGAAAGATTAAACGAAACCGAATTGCCACCGAAACATGCCTTCTATTCAAAACTAAACGATTCGGGTATTAGCGAAAAAGATTACGCGCACGCGAAAACGGTATGGGACAAATTTGAATGCAAGACATTACGACAATATCATGACTTGTACAATTTATCGGATGTTCTATTATTAGCGGATGTCTTTGAAAACTTTAGAGACGTCTGTATGAAGAACTACAACCTAGATCCTGCGTGGTATTATACTTCGCCCGGACTTTCTTGGGACGCGGCGTTGAAGACGACTGGTGTAGAGTTGGAGTTGTTGAGTGACTACGATATGTTGCTGATGATCAAGCAGGGAATACGAGGAGGCGTCAGCACGATTTCGCACCGATACGCGAAAGCGAACAACGAGTACATGGGGGAAGCTTTCAATCCCACCCAGCATTCAGTATTCATCCCATACTTGGACGCGAACAACTTGTACGGATGGGCGATGAGCAAACCGTTACCGACTCATGGGTTTGAATGGATGAACGATGACGAATTGAATGATTGGAGAAACATTACCGAACGAGATGGCGTGGGATGTGTGTTAGAAGTCGACTTAGAATATCCAGAGGAATTGCACGACCTGCATAATGATTATCCTCTAGCTCCTGAGAGTGTAAAACCTGCGGGATCGAATGTCTCAAAACTAATTCCAAACTTGAATGACAAAGTAAAGTACGTCGTTCATTACGAAAATTTAAAATTGTATGAAAGTCTCGGATTGAAAATCGTAAAAATACATCGAGGAATAAAATTCGTGGAAAGTGCGTGGCTGAAAAAGTATATCGATCTGAATACCAACCTGAGAACGAAAGCTACGAACGATTTTGAGAAAGACTTTTTCAAGCTGATGAACAATAGCGTTTTCGGAAAAACAATGGAAGCTATCGAGAATCGAGTTGACATACGATTGGTGAGTGATGAGAAGGAAGCTATCAAGCTAGTCGCGAAAACTAATTACGACAGACGAACTATTTTCGATGAAAACCTCATCGCCGTTCACATGAAAAAGACCAAGTTGTTTTACAACAAGCCGATATATCTGGGGATGTGTATATTAGACGTCAGTAAGACGCTCATGTATGATTTTCATTATAATTACATCAAGGCTAAGTACGGAGATAGGGCCAAGCTATTATTCACCGATACCGATTCTTTGGCGTATGAAATTAAAACGGAAGACTTCTACAAAGATATTTCCCGCGACGTCCAAAGTATGTTCGATACTTCAGACTATCCGAAAGACCATCCATCCGGCATAGAAACCGGTGTAAATAAAAAAGTGGTTGGTATGTTCAAAGACGAGGCCGCGGGAAAACAGATTGAAGAATTTGTCGGGCTGCGATCCAAGTTGTACTCTTACAAAATGGCGGGTGAAGACTACAAGAAATGTAAAGGTGTGAAAAAGAACGTCGTCAAGAAATCAATCACTCACGCGGATTACAAAGACTGCGTGTTTACGAAAAGACAACAGTCGAGAGCGATGAACGTCATTCGATCCTACCGCCATGAAATTTACACCGAAGAAGTAAATAAAATAGCTCTGTCTGCCGACGATGACAAAAGAGTAATAATGGATGACGGGATCCACACCCTAGCCTATGGGCACTACACGCTGAAAACTAAACAAAATAAAGAATAATTTACACTAATATAAAATGGATGCGGCAAAAAAAGTGTGTAGCAAATGCAAAATAGAAAAAAGCTTGGACGAATTTCACAAAGATAACTCACAGAAGAGCGGGTATTACCCCAGCTGTAAAATTTGTAAGAATGCCAAAGTGAAAGAGCTTGCGCACAAATACGCAAGACAGGAAATTAGGGAGACAAAAGACACAAAAGTTTGCAGCCGGTGTAAGGTAAATCAGAACATATCGGAATACGTCAACAATCGATTTCAAAAAGATGGAAAGGCGAATGAATGCAAAAATTGCAGACATAATTATTATCTCGCCTGTGTAGAAGCCCGAAAGCTCATTAGTTTGTGAAACATCTAGATGAAATATTAAAATGAGCTATACAACTGTGAAAAATATAAATGTCGAAGGCGTAGTCCTCCCGAATCATCCGTTGACGAATTTTGAACTACTAGATGCCGCGAAAAAGCTCAATATTCCTAATTTCCGGGGAGTATTTCTCAGAGACGAGCTGCCGAAGAAACCTAGACGGACTGAATGCGGGATATTGAATCTAGACGATTCTAATGGAACCGGCTCGCACTGGGTCGCTTTTTCAAAGAATGGTAAGGACAAAATATATTTCGACAGCTATGGCCTGCCCCCTCCTACAGAACTGGTAAAGTATTTACAGAGCCCCGTGTACTACAATAGCGAACGCGTACAGCCCGACAACGAAGTGTTTTGCGGTCATCTATGCCTGCACGTCCTGAAAAAAACATGTAAAGATGGGGTGAGTTTTCAAGAAGTTATAAACAGCCTGCATTGAAAATTATATTCAGATGTAAAAATGCCTGTTGATAAATTTGGACATACAGATTCAGGATCTACGCAAAGAGTAATTGCTGGGGGAGTTACTGAAAGTCAAGTAAATAGTACTTTTCTACGGCTAGATGGAGCAAACCCCGCGACTGGAGATCTAAATATGAGTGGCCATACTATTAGAGGTCTGCCTACAACGAATACAGCGAATACTCCGGAAGCGGGGATAGATGAGGCCGTGAGTCGGGGGCAAGTAATAGATTTACTGCGGAATCACGGCGACGTCCCGACCGACAATAATCATTTGACGAATAAGAAATACGTCGATGAACAGCTTACTTCGAAAGCGGCGACGGTGGTAGGGCCTGCGGTTAGCGCTTACAGTTCAACTCAACAGGCTATACTCGCTAGATCTCACACTGCAGTTACTTTTGACGTAATAAGATGCGGTACCGCAAAACACGGTATTGAACAGGGTACCAGAACGACTTCTTTCTTCCCCAGTAAAGCCGGGTACTATATCGTTTCGGCGTACATAGAATTTTGCAACAATAATGCTTCCGTGTATGGCACCGTCCACCTGTATAAAAATGGGGTGTCGTACATGCAGATTGCGGGCGGAGGGAGTACGAAAGGTTCGCACAACCATTCAATCGGTAGTAACATAGTTTTTCTAGACGAGTTCGATTACGTCAACATACACGCTTTTTCATCCATCGCTACGAACATTTTGTGTAGGGACTTTTCAGCGGCATTCTTACGTCCCTGAATTAATAAAAATTATTATATTCAAAATGCCTGTTGATAAATTTGGACATACGGATTCGGGATCTACGCAAAGAATAATTGCAGGGGGCGTTACGCTGTCCCAAGTAAACAGTACTTTTCTAAGGGTAGATGGAGCAAATCCGGCGACTGGGAATCTAAATATGAATGGCAACTGCATCAAAGGCCTGCCAATAACAAATAATCCGGACGCGGGAATGGATGAAGCGCTAAGTTGGGGGCAGGCTATAGATTTGATTACGAATCACACGGGCGTTCCGTCAAACGATAATCATTTGACGAATAAAAAATACGTGGACGAACGAATTGCTTCGATAGCGCCTACACCCACTGCTGAGGTCGCATTTGGCCCGGCGTTTAGTGTTTACGCCCTCTCGGCTCAGGCTATCATCGCTAACACAATAACGCAAGTATCATTTGGAGCTGTAAAATTCGATCCGGATAATTGTCTAGTCAATTCGAACCGTTTCCTTCCTCGGAAAGCCGGCTGTTACATGGTTACGGCGTGTTTGGAAATACGCGACAGTAGTGGTAAATATAACGAAACTGTTGGCTTGTACAAAAGTGGGGGAGTGGACGAGCTGATTGTCGGCGGCGGGGGTAAGGCCGGGTCGAAAAAATATGTGTCGGGCACTAGCCTAGTTCGATTAACTAATACTGATTATCTCGAGATATTTATTAGTTCGTTTGATCCGGTAAATATTTTTGTTCGCGAATTTTCAGTGGCATACTTACGACCTTAGAATTCAAAACCGAATCAAGTTTTGAATTTGAGTACTACACTTCAGCGACCATTCTATCATGATCTTCAATATACCACACTCATTTTCTGACCGTCCGATTGAAACCTCAGTAACTTGTCTGAAATCACCACTGCGTACGCTTCCGTATTAGCCGGCGGCGCCGTATTGAACGTGCCTTTGATCTGGATATCGACCACCGATGACTTCAGACGCTCGGATTGCTTGCTCACGTCAAACACCATAATCGGAAACAAATCTTTGAAGTCCGAGGGTGTGATATTGCATTGCGTCATTAGTTCGTCCATTCCATAGTATTTTTCACTGAACGCGGCTGCTGCTCGGTACGCCCGCGCGAATTGTTGATTCGGAAATGATAGGTTGTAGTCGACAACTGGGTATCGGTCCTGGTTCATCATCACGAACATGTTCTTCAGATCGCAATGATTGAAAATGGATGGATTGTGTTCTTGATCGCCGCTTTTGTCGGTTTGAAAACCCAAGATGATGTACCTAGGCTTCTCAGGTAATGTCTTGACGCTAAGTCTCCAGCTAAAATTAGTCGACTGTGCGACGGAGGTGGTATCGCATTGACGGGCTCTGTAGGCAACTGGCAACGACGCTTTCGATTCGATCGTTTTGTACAATTGCATCTTCTCCATATCCGCGGGAATAACGTGCGGCATGAACCATGAGATTTTATCCAGCCTAACTTTCCCTGCACCCGCGGCAGCGAGTCTAAAAATTGCGTCGTCATCGGCTTTACGAACCAGAGTTAGCGTATGTTTCACGCCAAAAACAACCTTGTCGTAATCATCGCAAAATCCGAAAATATGCTTCAATGGAACTACAAAGCTGAAAGTACCTTTGGCATTTGGTTTTTGAATTATATACGACTGTCTCACGGCGAAACCTTGATTATTCGCGATAGCAGCCGTCGCTCCGCTGTCCTTGTACCACAACTGATTCAGACCTTGAGCTAGTTGAAAATCATTCGGGTATTTGAGTAATCCGAGCATCGTCGTTGCTTGACCCGGGTGAAATAACGATTCAATTTCCTGATTCGACAGTGAATACGAAATTTGACTGAAAAGATGCATGAGCCCATTATTCGTAAGGGTTGCTTCTTCGGCATTAACGTAGAAGGTGTTGTTGTTGACCGCCTTCGTCAATCTACCCTCGAACAGCAGGTAAGATTCTGCTGGATGACAAAATAGATCTTGAAGTTCGATATTTATTCTAATCTCGCCGGAGGTGTTTAGATTCGCCCCCGATATCGGCTCATACTCGTACCATTCGTAACGTTCGCCGCTTTCATCGCTCAATGGTTGTTCGGTAAATCTCAGAATATCAGATGATTGCATTTTTACTACTTTTTACTACGCGATAATATATTTTTACGCGACCTTCATTCCGGCGCCGTTTAGCGAGCGTACTAAATCTTGTATCGACATGGCGCCGTTCTTCTTCAGACCATCCCCCATCATCAGATTATTGATATTCGAGGTCAACCCGACGCTGCCGACGCCACTCAACCGCTCTAAAATTTGTATAGTTTCTGGCGTAATTTTCTTGGAGGTGGGAGTAGGAGTAGGAGCAGGAGTAAACAGTTTGGCCACTGCTTTGTCCACTAATCGTTTGCCGGCGTCGATTGCGGTTGTTTTCCCAACGTCGATGGCCTTTTTCCCAATTTCTTTCACCACGTCTTTACTCGCGTTGAGAGCGGTCGTTGCTAATTGTTTGGCGGCGTTCGACGTTACTAGCCGTTTGAAAAATCCCGAAATTGTATCGAATATTCCCGATCCTCCGATAACGTATTGTTTTCTATACCTCCTTCTATTAATGACTTGCATTTTTTCTGCATTTTACAATGTCATCATTATATTTTTGTAAGCATCTTTACTCAGCACTTCCTGCCTCAATAACGCGTCGCACATCGCCACGATCTCGTTTCTCACGCCGGTATTGCCTGCTTTGAAGCTTTGAAATCGTAGTTCTAGCTGTTTCGCTAACACGTTTGGATCTTCGGAAATAACAATTACACCACCCACGCCTTTACCCACCGCATTACGAGTCCTCTTTTCCCATATCGGCTTGATAATTTCTCTATATTTGACGCTCGAAGATGCTTTCGGTTTGTTGGGATTTTTTGGCTGTCTGATAGCATCCGACGCGAGTAGAATCTCGGCGTAATCGTCTCTATCATTATTATCGTATATCGACGCGTTCGGCTGTTTCATCGTCAACAACTCCCAAAGCCCCGGTGTTCCACTATACGTCTTATTTCCAACCGTCACATCGTCTCCTTGAATAAAAATCGGAGTGTCGCCGATGTAGAATTGACTATTTTTTGATCGTATCCCGAACGTCGTGTCTACGATTTTTCTATCGGAGGCGTATTGATGAAGGTACTTGGTGGCTACATCCCCTAATTCTAAAGTTCTAATATCCTCAGTCGGATCGTCGCTATACGCTTCTATCGAGGGATACTGAGGAAATTGAATCTTCAACGAAGCGGGTAGCGTTTGTAGCGCGTTTGTAGTAGCTATCGAGTTTTCTTTGATGACGGATAGTAAGACATTCTGCTCTTTGGAAATTGCGGATTGCGAATCGACGATAGGCTTGTACAGCTTGGTTAGTTCTTGTTGCAGCCCCGAATCTCCCAATCTCTCCGATAAAAAGTTTTGTTGAATATTCTTCTTGGATTTCAGAAACTCTTCGACTATGAAATTTCTTTTCGCCGGGTCATCTATCTTTAGAAACGACATTTTTAATAAAAAATTTAATGTTTTTCGACATGTTTTCCGGCGTGTTTTTCGACGTGTTTTTCTACATGTTTTTCGACATGTGTAAAAACACAAGTTAGACGTATTTTCAGACATAGCGACATAGGTCTACATAGGTCTACAAAACTCTACATGTCTACATGATTTCGTACATGTTCACGTTAGTCGTCTTTTTCACAGATTCGGTATTTTTCTCAAACATGCTTTGAAAGGACTGCCTGACTTCTTCTCTTTCTCGGTCGATGAGAGATTGTTTCGTTTCCTCGTCCATCGCGGTCGCCGCAACTTTCGACTTACTTTTGATTTCTTCTTTCATGCCATTGAATTTTTCAATCTCGCTTAGAATCAGAGAATATTCCTCATCTGAAATGTGATCATCCACGAGTGCTTTTGAAATATGGTCGCTGATCGTGTTGAGCTTCGCATCAGCTAGCGTTTTGATCTTTTCATGCTTCTCCGCCTTCAGAGCGAGCTTTTTACTGATTCGGCCGCCGATTATACTCAATAGCCCCGCACCGAGCGCTGTCCCTTCCATAGCGATGGCGATGGGGGTTGCAATTATGGTGGCTAGTACACCGATTCCCGAAATTCCGAGCCCCATCGTGACCGCTATGAGGAAGCTGTCTACTACGCCGATTACGCTCACACTTCTATGGTACTTTTTACTCAACGTTGCTCTTTTGTCTCGTTCTTGCTCGATCTCCTTTTTGATTTCGCTAATCTTTTGAAGTCGATACGTTTGTGCGGACCCTGCGGCTATTTGTATTTCACCTTCTGGCGCAGAGGGTGTTATATTTGTTAGGTTTGGATAGAGTTTGATGCCTTCGTATTCCATTCTTTTATTTATTAGCAATATATATTTTTTTACCGCAGATAATTTACACAGCATAGCGAATCTCCTTCGTTTATCGTTACTGCCGAATCGGAGTTGTTTTGAATGGAAACTATGATATCATCAATCACATCTTCTGAAATCACTCCATCTAGTAGACTGCATCGTCGTTCTTTGATACTCTGTCTGAGGGAAACGAGGCAAAGACCGGCCGCCATTTCTACACCGAGTCCAAGCCTTAGCGTATTTGCCGCCTTTGACTGTATCGTGATATCATTTTGCGCAAAAATCTCCCATCGCAGACCTCCTAGTTGTCTTACTGGGACGCGAGTAGCACCGCTCGTAATCTTCCAAAAGACTGAAACGGGCTGCGTTCTAACCTCTACCGGTCTAGTTGGTTTAGTTCCAAATTTGTGTATTGGTCTCGACATTTTACATATGATAATTTATAATATCATGCCGAGAATCGGAATGTTTCGAAACGGCGAGTTGGGGCCGAGCAAAAGTCCTTCGCCACTCACATAGCCCGACCCTGTTTTCATGTAAAGCCCGGATGCCCTTATCGATGCGCCTTTTTGCCACGGAGACAAGTACAAACCAGATCCAGCTGGTCTTATTTTGCACGCTATGTCACCTTTCTTGACATACATTACACCTGAACCGCTGATTTTATCGACAAGTTTCGATCCAGCCGCAGCACCTAACCCACCTAATGCGCCCTGTGCTAAACTTGGCAGTACGCTACCAAGAAGGAACCGTCCCGCCGTCGCTAGAAACGGAAGTATAGCACCTATGAATCCACCTTCGACTTTCTTGTTGTTCTCCAATTGCGTTTTACTCATTTTAATAATCATGCCAGTTCCTTTTTGGTAGGCTGCCGCCATTTTATTGATTTGCGCCTGGGTGAGGGCCAAAACGTGTTCACCATTCAAATCATCATGCGATAGTTTGATACTCACGCCGCTCCCCGCTTGAAGTGATCTTTTAATTTTGTCTTGTTGCGCTTCTGAAATATTAACTTTTACGCCCGTGTAACGATTCATTTTAATAATAAATTACAAAAACTTTCAAACTTCTCTGATGTGAAATCGAATCGCCAATTCTTCTCCTCGAAGATTTAGTAGGTTCCCGTGTTGGTCTGTGAGTCTCGTTTCCATCGTTGAAATTGTAGACAGCAAAATCGGGAGATATATCAAATTATGCGGCACTTCGATAATCTTGTAACCCGGGCCTACGTTTGGAAAAAAAGAATATATCACGTTTTCCGATGTTCCGTTAGTGTACGAAGACCCGATAATGTCGCTAGTCACTCTCAGGCTGCTTACACTCATTATATTTACCAAGTTCTCTGATTCGTTGTATCCCGCCGAATAGATCCATTTGTCAAACCCTAGAACCTTTCCGATCGAATTCTTTGACGTAAAGTCAACCATATATCCTGCTGCTGATATATTTACCACAGACCTCAGCGTATTGGTGTTTGGTGCTATTGAGATACAATATTCTCCATTTACTCCGTCGTAATGCCCATTCCCCTTCATGACTCTCTGTATATATTCGTTGATATCCGTTATTTCATAGCAACCCTCTGGAACTTCAATGTTTACCCACGGTGTGTCGCGATTTGGCGAATACCTGAAGACGTTGTTTGTCGCGTCGATATTCGGAAAAGAATAGTACGTCTCGAGGGCAACTAAGGCCATTTCATATTTCTTATTCTTCTCCAGTTCGAGTAGCGGATTAAACTTCGTTCTGATTCGCGTGCTCTTTTCGCTGAGAAAAATGGAAAATGATGTTTTTGGTTCCGTGTTGCAGGCCGTCTTTTCCGTGTTTTCCGATATCTGTTTGAGAAGCGATGATTCCATTTTTACTATACAATACAATTTTACAATGGCGGATCC
Source organism: Lumbricus rubellus (assembly GCA_945859605.1). Taxonomy (NCBI): domain Eukaryota; kingdom Metazoa; phylum Annelida; class Clitellata; order Crassiclitellata; family Lumbricidae; genus Lumbricus; species Lumbricus rubellus. Next base: position 24,815,358 of record OX243814.1, read on the forward strand.
TCGATTATATAAAATTCGTCGAGTCCGCATCGGTATTTACCATTGTACTTGTCGCTAGTCAGGTCTAAAACCACGAATCTATGAGGTTGTTCCCATACTGTTTTACATAGTTTTCTAAATTCATCTTTCGACATGTCTGTACTCACGTGATCGTTGTAAATATGATTACAATTTTTCAAGTCTTGTTTGAACAGGCAAATAAAGTTCGCGTTTTCTCTGATTGTTTGGCGCGGTAATTTGAAATAATTCTGGGCGAGGTAAAAACAATCTACATTACTATGCCTCCCCCGATTGTAATACGTTTCACATTTGTTTTGTTTTTCCAATTGAAGATCATCGAATATCATCAGGTTCTTCTTTTCGGCGCTCAAATCTCTCGGGTCTGGCACATCGTCGGCGCTCTCAAAGAACTTGGCAATTATATCGGATTTAGCTTCTGAGTTTTTCGCCATTTCCTCCATAACAAGGTCTGGCGACGCATTTAGACCCACGATTTCATCTCGGTGCTCGAACAACCGAACGATCGCTGCTTTCGGTAATTTTTCTTCGTATGCTTTTTTGATAATACGATATTCCGGTTGAAACAGAGAAGTGCCGAATACTTGTAAGTTGTTATAATCCAACCAGTCTGGCCTGAGTAAAAGATTGAGAAGAAGCGTTGTTTTTCCACACGCCGATTTCCCAACTATCAAACCACGTATGCTTTTTGGTAACAACGGATTATTGAATCTTTTCGAGAGCGCTGTGCCCCAACTCATATCTCTAATCTCCATTTTTAAAAATATATATTATTAAAAACGAAATGTATTGCGTAAAATGTAAAAAACAGACCCAGACGACAGATGTGCAGAACGCCGTGGCTAATAATGGGAGATCGATGCTCAGAGGTGTTTGCGTCGTATGCGGGAAAACAAAAACTCAATTCGTGAAGGCGTCCGCTGTTGCGCAAGGTGGGGATCTAGTTAGTTCACTGAACGCTGCCACTAGCAACATTAAATTACCTTGGACCAAGTTTGCTGGTGAGGTACATTTGCCAGGCCATCAGTTTACTGGTCCCGGTACTAGACTAGATTTGCGTCTGAATCCCGACGAAACACCCAAAGATTGGAGCAAACCTATCAACAGGGTAGATAGTGCAGCATATGTTCACGACCTGGCATACAATCACCACACTGATACGGCTTCTAGGAATGTCGCTGATAGAGTAATGATAAACCAGTTGAATAATATACCAAATCCAAGTCTGCGGGAACGCGTAGAGAGGGCGATAGTCAAACCCATCTTGTCAGCTAAAACAAGCCTAGGTTTGGGTTTAAAAAAAGCCTAGAATTACAGCAGGACCTGAAATGGACTAATCAATTAGCGAATGAATTACACAAACCAGTAGTGAGAAATTTTAGGACGAGGCGGGTCCGTGTTGGCGGGATTGACCAGATTTGGGCGGCTGATCTAATCGACATGCAGGCTTTCGCTAGAGATAATGATGGCGTGAAATTTCTATTGACCGTCATAGATGTGTTTTCCAAGTATGGGTGGATCGTTCCATTACATGACAAGAGTGGGAAGTCTACAGCTGATGGGTTCGTGAAGATACTCGGGGGTGGTCGACATCCAGTCAAAGTTTGGTGCGACAAAGGGAAAGAATTTTATAACAAAAACGTAAAGAATTTAGTCGAGCTGTATTCTACCGAGAACGAGAGCAAAAGTTGTATCGCAGAAAGATGGGTGCGTACGATGAAAGATAAAATGTTCAAGTACTTTACTGCTAATTCAACTAGAAGATATATCGATGTATTAGATGAGATGGTTAGTAATTATAATGACACGAGACATTCTTCAATCAAAATGACTCCCGCGAAGGCTAGTATGAAAGTGAACGAAAAGACGGTATTTATGAATTTATACGGTGATGAGATTTCAGAGCCTATTACGCCAAAGTTTACAATCGGCGATCGAGTCAGAATAACTAGGAAGAAGAACATTTTTGACAAAGGATATATACCTAGATGGACCGAGGAGGTTTTTGTAGTATCTCAGGTTCAATATACAGATCCGCCAACTTACAAGATCACTGATTCTAATTCTGAGGAAATACAGGGGTCATTCTATGAGCAGGAGCTACAGAAAACAACTCAAGAAATATTTAGAATCGAAAAAGTGATTAGGAAACGTGGGAAGAAATCACTCGTGAAGTGGTTAGGCTACCCAGACTCGTTCAATTCTTGGATCAATAACGAAGACTTGTTGACATTATGAGACGATTATAAACCAACGGTGTAAAATCGTTTGCGATATTTGTAATCCCGTATCTACGTCGTTGTCAATCAAACTAACATCACACGGGGGGTGAGTTGCCATTGCGCCGACGACGAACGACGATGGTCTCACGTGGCCCTTGTTGACGATCCGGCCGTGGATACTTGCATGGGCATTCATCGTCGTAGCATTCGCGGTTGTGGACGTCAATTACAACAATCAACTCCGATCTCAGCAGTCTTGTATTATTTCCAACCAAGCCGAGCTGCCTGGCGATTTTTCGTAATTCAGTTTTAGTTTTCTCCGGGTAAACCATTTTGTATTGGAATATCTTGTCTTTAAGCCGAGTTGGATATTCCATGAATTTGAAAAAGTAAGGCTATATTGGTCAAACTGCGCGGGCACTCAATTTTTTAGGCTGGTATTGGTCAAATGGGCGAAGGTCAAGGCTGTACTGGTCAAATTGTCTGAAGCTCAAGGCTATACTGGTCAAATTGTCCGAAGCTCAAGGCTATACTGGTCAAATTGTCCGAGCTTGCTACTTTGACCTCTACTGACGTCGTCAATTCGATTAACCACGGACTCTTTCAGACAATGTGCATGTGGAATTTCCAAGCCGACGAAACTAGATGCGACTGTCGACCTCGTTGCTTTGAGACAACATATGAAACGACTGTGTCAACAGTATCCAACTGGCCGAACCCCAACAACCAGTTGAGCTTCTATGAACAGTTCCTTAGAAACATTCCTGAATTTTCAGCCTACGAAGATATCGCTCGAGCGAAGGCATCTGGAAATCTGACTTCCGAAGAGGTTCTGGAACGACTTCGAAGGGTACACCTGATCGAAGAGAACTTCCTGCAGGTCTTCGTCAGGTTCGACCAGAAGATCGTCCATCTGGTGACAGATGTTCCAGCGATCACCTGGGAAACTCTGGCTTCCAATCTCGGAGGATCATTCAACCTCTGGCTTGGAATCTCCGTCCCAACTGCGGCGGAAATCATCGAACTCACTTATTCGCTGGTGATGATTTGGTGGCAACGCAAGAAACCAGCGGTGAAGCCAGATAAGACTGTGGTCGGAAATGACGACTTTATTGTGACAATAAACTCTGAAGCTTAGAGTGCAACTCGTTCCAGGTTTTTGGTCTTCTACAGTGGTTCCCATCTTTTTTTGACTTTAGGGCCACCTGTTATAAGTTGGAGGACACGAGGGCCACTTTTATTTAGCTGATTGACATTAGGATCCACAAGGCCAATATCTAATTAACTAAAGGCATATAAAAATGTTATAATTATATTCAAATAGAATATGTTTGATGTTATTCATAGACGTAAAAAATAAAATTATTTGCATTAGAAAATAGTTGTGTTCTATCCTGTTCAAATTCTCATTTTTATCATATTTTTTGTATGCCTTGAAAGATGAGGGCCATTTTTGGACTTTGCGGGCGTTTGGCCCGCGGGCCACGAGTTTTCAGTGTTGGGGGGCTGAACTTTCGGGGAAAAAATCTATTTTTATCCGCAAAAATTCGCTACTGGGCTTATAGTGTGGCAGGACGATCATGGACGGCGTCCTAACACTTATTTTCAAAGCTCTATGCCGTCCTGCCACCAATTCTGGCACTTCTTTTGTAAAGATTAGGGGTGTCCAGGCAGTTCTTTTTTCATACTTTTAGCACTGAATTCAAGCAAATAAACGGAGTATGTCCATGGGCGCCCGCACATAGGGGCAAGGGGGGGGCACTTGCCCCCCCTGGAAAAGTGACACTTATTTTTCTAACTACCACTTTGGAGTTTTTAACCAATTTCTTCGCATTAAAACACTAATAATACCAATGATACACACAGTGAAAGTCATAAATTTATGTTTAGAAATCTCCATAGAAATAAATATTTATAGTGCCTATTTTTTAACATCTACTTTTGGATTTTTTTTACAAATTTTCGCACTTGGGAAACTATTCATATTAAAAATAATACACAAAATGAAACTGAGAAATTTGCATCAAGAAACCTCTTTGAAAAAATACCCGTGTTTTTAATTTCCAGCGCTGTATTTTTCATGCTTTTGTCACTAAAAAATTCAACCGTGACCATCGTAAAAGTTTTGCCCCCTCCTGCAAAATTTTCTGCGGGCGCCCATGAGTATGTCTGAATTACTTGAGGTAGGCTACATATTCACAATGCTACTTTTTGGTCTGGGCTTGTATGTGGCCTGTAAAATACCGTTGCGTTATATATTTATCTCACTGGCCAATACAGTTCTATGCTAGTACTATAGAGAATCAATCGCTGGATTGCTGCAGTGAAAGATGTTTCTGGTGTTACAATACAACACAAGCGCAGCGAAAGAGAAACATAATTTTATTATCTAAAATAACATAATTCGTGGTTTTCCAGTCAAGTAAGTTTGTCATAAATATGTCATTACTTTAAAAAAATTTAAATACAATGTTTTTGAGATTATAAAAAAAATCAATTAGCTCAAAAATCTTTATGGTGAAAGTTCAACTTTGTAATATTCCGTTGGCCTTTGAGGGAACACACATAGTCTTCTCATTCTCTAATAGTATCAATAATTCTTTAAAACACGTGTTCACTGTTAGCCTATAGTAGGAATATGTTGTAGTATTTTCAGTAGCTTTTACAAACGCGACAAAACATCTCACACATCTGAATGATAGACAGCTGTTGTCGATGGCTTTAGTCGTTTGACGAAGGTAATTTTAAACCGCCATTCAGTTTCTAACAGCTACTATAATAATTATAATTGCCTTTGATGCTCTCTTCGCAGTGAAAAACTGTTCGAAGAGTAGTTAGTTATCATCAGTAGGCTAATCGATTATTATAAATTATTGCCGCGAAGTTGATTATAATTATTTGCTGTTGTCCATCATTCAACATCAGGTAAGACGACACCTTACACAATAGCCTATATTATTATTTGAAAACAGATATCGTACTGCTGGAGACTTAATTGTCGGTATTTGTTCGTGCATTTTTTGACTTTCATCATTCATTGAATTATAATTGTTATCTGAGGTGAAAAGAACTAGCCTACATAATCGACACTATACTGAAATGTGAAAGCCAATTTATCACAAAGAATTTAATTGTGATGTAATGTAGAGACTGTGATAGGCTATACATCAGCCCCATGAAGCAATCGCTGCAGGAAGATCTATCAAAGCACTGTTACCACATCAAATGAAATCACTAACTGTGATGTTCAGTTTCGGTGACAGATTTGGCTGCATGGCTCTGTCATCACACCCAGAAAACAGCATGTGGTACTAAAATGAAGATCGTTGGTTAAAATAAACCTGTGACAGACACAAAAGTATTTATTAAGACTGTTTGTTTTTTCCCGTTTACTCTGTGGTGAGAGGACAAACCAGAAACTGGTGAGATCGAGATTTGAAGGTAAAAAGAAGCAATCTGCCAAAGATTATGGAAGTAAATAATAAATACCTAACTATTTCGTTCCATTCCAACTTAAATTCAGTAACAACAAAGACCCATTCATTTTAAATCTTTTGTTAAATCAACGACTCACTTAAGACCAAACTGAAACCTGTGGGTAAATTTTTCATCGAATCTGTTATAATGGCCTACTCTTGTAGAATTGCCTCGAGGTATTAAACTGTTCCAATCGTCGTCGAAAGTAAATATACGGTACTAGATAAATCCTAGTATCCATATCCGTGGTTGCGTACATGACCATCGTATCCATAACCACCATATCCATGGTTACCATAACTTCCTCCAGTTCCGGGTACGCCTTCCCATCGAGCGGTTCCGGTTCCGGAACCCACTTTTTCAGCCACGTGGTTGACGTACAGCTGACGTGCGGCATTTTGATAGTTGGAGGCAACGCCTTCTGGCCTGTTAAAAAAATATTCAATCAATAGGTTTTTTATGCCTTGCCAATGGATCTTCATTAAATCTAAATCTTACCTAGCACCGATAACAAAAATCAATTTCTAGGTAATGATTCTGACAATAGATTAGCATGATAGCACAGGAAAAAGCGGAAGGATCCAATGCGTTTTGAACATTTGCCGACGTGGATCTAACCTCTCAGTTATTTTTCTTCAATTCTCAAATTCCTTATTTTGCATCGGTGAATTTTAACATTATTCTAAGCGTTAAAATAGACCCTACAATACATATATTAAAAAATATCACAAATCAAGTTTTTCATCTCTATCTGGTCTTGTATTTTGTTCAGGTGATACGACTGGAGATATTTCTAGTTATTATACGGACAGGTAACGTAGCCTACACGCAAGAAAGGAAACATCCAGAGAAAATCGTCCTCGCAATCTCCCCCCCCCCACTGCTCATTTTGAACCATAACGTCAGCGCTATTCTGACATGAAGGTTTAATTCTATATGTCCTTATAGTCTCTGTGTACTTCAGCGACGATGTAGGCTAGATTCAATAGAGGGCATGTAACGTAGTCCTACACGCAAAAAAGACAAAGAGGTAGTTTGCAAATTTTAGAGTTCAATTTGCCTACCAAGATTTCGAGCTGATTTACATTCTAAAAAGTGTTTACAAGGCGATATCTGTTATCGAAATAGTGGTTCGTATTCCGCGGTGACAGCAAATGGAAAAAGTCATTTAATAAGCAGGATATAAATAATTATTATTAAGCTTACACATGTCTGAGTCCGGGTTCGTAGTGTCCGTGTGATTCGGCTTTGTCATATCCAGCAGCCACCGTTGCAACGAGTAAAACCAGAAGGACCTTCATCATGACTTGTTCTGTTGATGGCAGATGACTAGTGACTACGTGAATGTATATTCGAAGCGAAAGCAGACTGAACTGAGATAATTGACCACAAGAGAACGCAACTTTTATACTGAACGACGTCAACTGTTCGACGCTTTGTTTTCACATAGGCTATACGTGCTTCGAAATGACAATGGAATAGAGACAGACAAATTTTTCATGATCGCTGAGTGCCAAGTGTGCCAGCTGACATTCGGCGTGCAACAGGATGTACGCTGTGTGTCTGATTCTGCATCCAATTGTCTGGCTGGCTGTATCCGAATGTTTAACATGATGCGTGTGCTAGCGCGAATTGTTGAGCAGATGTTGCCATCCAGTAGGCCTATATAAGGTCGGTTCTATTGTGGTCAGTTATCACAGTTCAGTCTGACTTCGATTCGAATCTACATTGTACATAGTCATCCGCTGTCGACAGAACAAGTCATCATGAAGGTCCTGTTGGTTTTACTCGTTGCAACGGTGGCTGCTGTGTTCGCTGGATACGAGAAAGACACAACGTACGGTCACTACGAACCAGGACTCAGACATGTGTAAGCTGAACCTTTATCGACAGGATGCAACTTTAATTCATGCTGCGGGTTTGTTTAATTCAAGGTTTACATTGCCCACAACGCTATTTTGGTTAGCCTACTTTTACCCCGAATGTTGTATGTGTCTTTCTCGTGAGTCTTAATAGGAAAACTAGCATGGACGCCAACGCGCACTTCCAAGAGATACCCTGCGGTACTTTGAATTAGCCATCACTATGAAACTGTTTCGGAAATGAGATCTTGTTCAATTGTTTTCTAATGATTTGGATCAGAGTATTTGCTGTGTAATTGAAATTTAAAGACCCGGCAGTGTGGATTCGATCAGGAATTATTTGATGATCGATGGATATGAAATGCGAATGGATGAACTGTGCAACTTTTTGATAATAAATATTCGTTGTTTTCTTCCCAAAACAGACCAGATGGCGTTGCTTCCAACTACCAAAATGCCGCACGTCAGCTGTACGTTAATCACGTGGCTGAACACGTGGGATCTGGAACCGGAACCGCTCGTTGGGAAGGTGTGCCCGGAACTGGTGGAAATTACGGTCACCACGTATACGGAAGTTCAGGCTATGGTGGTCATGGATACAACAACGGATACGGATATGCTGGATACTAAGTTTCTTATTTGACGACGGATTAAAAGGAATCAGAAGTGGATAGACTGTGTCTTCTCATAAAAATATAATTACTTGCACAGGTTTAATTATCCTGCAGAAGCTTTGTTTGTAAAATCATTGTTGTGTGTTCGTTATTTGAAACATTTGGGCTGATGACTAAGAAATCTATAAAAAGACAAATCCATGCTATGATAGTTAAGCTTAGTAAAACTTAGTGTATCTTTTAGTTGGCGGACGTGAAAAAGCGAAAGTCAAATCATCACCAGCATTATCTGCTGCAGCATCATTATTACATCATATTTACATGGCATCAAGTGGTTTCTGCGCCCAATATTTCCTCAAAATGAACAGAAAATTCAGAAGAAGATGTTGTCCTGAATAAATAGTCTATGTTTAGCATATTTCATTAGATTAAATGGCAGTGCAAATCAGCGATTATAAAGTATAACCGAAATTAATACTTAACTTGACATTCTGACACAGGTCAAGAAGGGAGTTGCTCAATAAATTAATCCAGCAAACCAACGTAAGTAGAAAATTGTATCGGCCAAAGGGTTAGGCCGAGCGAAAGGTGATCCAACTGCAAAATCAGCTTACATAGTTATAGGACCAACGGGTGTAGCCTAACCGTTGTAACTACTTGTCTTACTAAGTCGAAGCTTCGAATGGAATTTTGAATGAATTGTACTTTTTAAATATCACAACTGACTGAGCATTGAATTAACCGTCCGAATCTGCAGCGAATCCATGACAGGCGAACAGCCTTAAAATGCAAAAATGCTCAGATATCTTATAGAGAGAAACTAAAGCAAAACCATTTTACATAGGCTACTTGGACATAAAACTTTTAAGAGCTCACGTGCAATGTCGTGCATGCTCATAGATGACAATAATCAACAGTGAGACTTCCTATTCCTATGCAAATTGTTTCGTTCGGTCATAAAAAATGCAAAATATTACGAAGTGAACATGTTTATATTCATTTTCTTTTTATTAGTTTTGTAGTTTTTAGTTGTTTTTGGATTGACTCTGTCTGAGTCTTTAAAGTTTAGCCTGTGATAGGTCATATATTCTCAGCTGAAAGAACCGATCAGTGTTGCCACTGAGGTTTCAGAAATAAACCCAAATTTCCTTCTGAAAAAAAAAGAAAAACTCAGACCATTTATATAAGCGATTTTAGACCTAGGTTATTAAATAACCTAGGTCTACAATTATTGATATTTTAAAGTTGTAATTACATTTTATTTGACTAATTTGACGAAAATTGTGTTGACCCTTATCAGAACAAGCGAAAATCTAACTAAATTTGGAACAACATTTGTTCAAAATTTAGTTAGATTTTACGCGTGTTCTGATAAGGATCAACAAAATTTTCGTCAAATTAGTCGAATAAAATGTAATTACAACTTTTAAAATATCAATAATTGTCAAAGTTGTCAGAGACTCGGCATCCATATCGACAATAAGCTGAATCGATATAACACGCGCGGCTTAAGTTTACCAAGATTAAAAGTTGTACGAAGTCTCCGGTCAAATTTTCTTAATATATCAACAGTCCAACGTTTTGACCGCCTATAGATTCCTAGAACATTAATACTCTGCAAAAACCAGCTAGCTAGCTAGACCACATCCTACTAATGCTCTAGTCTCCAGTCTATTTGGATTGACCTGACCTGTAGGCTACGTAGGCTATGTTAGAGAGATGTCAACACGTCTTAACAAGGAGCGGTTAATCTGAACAAATATTGAGATGTCAAAATGGCTTATCTTCTGCTCAGAGCTATTCTTCGGCGTCACCCGGTTACAAATAATTATTCGTGAATTGACAACCTCACTTGACCGGTATGATCTTTTGTCCAGCGTGCAAGACTTTCCTTGGTTTAAATATCTGCTTTTGTATTCACTGACCATGCTCCGTCTTTCCACACTCTCCGCATGTATTAACTGCCTCTTTCATTGCCTCAAAAGCACTTCTTTTCTTATGGTCTCTCGCACTATTAGGTTAGTGTGCAGGCCTACTGCGAGAGGCACCATACACATTTACAGATGCAATACAATACAATGCATCAAAGTATGCATTTTGTATATATGGGCCCATTAGGCAACAATCAATTCTGTTATGTCTGCTTTCGAGCAAAACTGAATAGCCATGGTTCTGCTCATGGTGCTGTCATGTTAACGTTTCTAGGATTTTCAATTTTCATGGTCAACTTCGTGTAATGACCCATCTTGCACCATGTCATTAAAAGTCTATTTGTTTATATAAGTCTATATTAATGACAGTTTCTGGAGCACATGTTATTTTATAACTGATTTCAGACACGCTATTGCTTATATTTCTGAATGCTAAAAGATTCTTTTCAAAGTCCACTTTTCATGAATTCTAGCTTTTTATTTTTATGTACTCATGGCAAATCTTTTCCGTCCATCGTGTACAGTTTTTGCCTTCATATCGTACGCGAAGACTACACATAAATGTAGCTGACAGTTTATTTTAGGACTAGCTAGATAATTATAATCTTGCAGAACACCACAAGGATCTGAAACTTTAGCTCCAAATTCTTGCAGATCGAAAGTTTGTTTCATCACAATTATGCCGATTAATGCTGCAGAAGTGATTACGTTTGAAACAATCTGTTCTGGTACCGTACTCGATGCTAAACAATTCCTGACGCAATATTCTGAGAGGGAGGCGACGGTATCTTAATTTTTCGGTGGCCCCTATTTATGCGTGTATTCTGAATCATTTGATTGTTGTTACTGAAACTAATAGTGCATGGACATTGGACAGCAAAAAACTTACGAAGAAAGGAAACAGATGTGCAATTGTGCATAGGCTACATTGTCAGAAACAAGACATTCCTTGAAATTGCAATTTATCTAAGTCTCTGCAATTAAAGGCCTATCTCAGTCACACGCGAATGAAAGGCGTGGACAGAAAGAAGCAAACTCACAGAGATCTGGCAAATAAGCTAGGCCAAAACAACAATAAATAATAAGACTACATGTATACTAAACCTGATTTTTTAAATTGCATTACATTTTCAATTATATAATAACACAGACAGATCAATTTTGATTCGGTGTTAAATCAATTCTCCGTTTCATGTCTGTGCGGTAAATTGTTCATCTCTCGTAATGTTTAACTTCTATCGAATAATTGTTCCGAGGTAACTGTTCCAATCATCGTCGAACGAAAATTTTATACTAGATAAAAATTAGTATCCGTATCCATATCCGTGGTTGCGTCCGTAGCCATCGTAACCATGACCACCGTATCCATGGTAACCGTAGTTTCCGCCAGTTCCGGGTACGCCTTCCCACCGAGCGGTTCCGGTTCCAGATCCCACTTTTTCAGCCACGTGATTAACGTACAGCTGACGTGCAGCATTTTGGTAGTTTGAAGCAACGCCATCTGGCCTGTTGACACAAAAAGGTAAACAGTCTAGTCTTTCTAGACATTGGAAATGCATTTGTATCAAATGCTAATTTTCCTTAGCAATGCGAACCTAAATAATTATTCTGGCAATGTGTTGGCAGTAAGTTTATTGCACAGTTGACTGTGGAAGAATTGAACGGGGTTTGGGACTTTACGACTTTCGCCTCGTGACCATTCTCCATGTGACATTACTTTTCACCAATGACCTTTCGTAGACAATAAATAACTGAAAAATTGTTTAGGCTACTTAAAGAAGATCGACACTAATTTTAATGAATGCAACACATAGCCTAACTGTCGTTACAAATTTCCGAATAGCTATCACTTGCCAACGGACTAAGAAGCCATAATCTTTAAAAGCATTATAACACTGCATGCTTTAATTCAGACCTGTTAAGTAAACTTGCGCAGGCCTACCCTGATATTTGGGAAATGCGTCCGAAAGTTATTAGCATGAGATAAACCGCGCAAAAAACAAACTTAACAACCCTTTTAAGTGCTTTGATTGTGGATAACAAAATCCCAGAGAAAGTGTTCTCGATAAATTATAGCCTAGATAAGAGTGGGCTACCTATGGATTTGAACCTGAAGTGTTAGGCCGTTAGGCCACGCAGATTCTTAGAAGTGAAAGATTGAAAGGACGCCCTCTGCGAGATTATAGGTTCCCTACTGGATCTGATTGAGTTATTGCGATGGAGCTATACCGAAGGACAAAATTAATACCAATTGGCGAACATAACTTTGCCCAAAATCTTAACAGGGACTGAAACCGTCTCTCTATCAAAGCGGTGGGTAGTAGCGCCTCGACTGTGAGAACGGCCACGTCGTCAGATTCTCGAAGTATTCGATGACTAATAGGCCTACTATATAAATAGTAGTGAACTATACACCATCAGACTGTTATGTAAATTCGAGTAGAAAAAGTCATTACTTCAGAAATAATGTGAAGTAATTAAACGATGCCAACATTAAAATCATTTTTCACGCAGGTTAAAAAAATAATAGGCCTAACTGATATACATGTAGGCTAAATTCAGCTTACACGTGTCTGAGTCCTGGTTCGTAGTGACCGTACGCTGCGGCTTTTTCGTATCCAGCGAAGACAGCAGCCACCGTTGCAACGAGTAAAACCAAGAGGACCTTCATGATGACTTGTTCTGTCGACGGCAGATGAACAGATACGAAAGCAGACTGAGTTGTGATAACTGACCACAAGAAAACAGACCTTTTATAGGCCTACTGAATAACGTCAACTGTTCGACGCTTGAATTTTACATAATAGGCTACACGTGCTTCATACGACAGAGAATGAAACAGAAACAGAGATAGACAGACTGAGACAGAAAGAGATAGAACGGATCGATGTAGAAACATGCACACACAGAACAGGTCTCGAATTCATAATTACCAACCTGACTTCATACGAATGTGTCATTTTCTACACCATACAAAACTGACCTGCAAAATATTTGTATATACATGTAGGCTACCATAAGCTATCAATGCGTGATATAGTCACAAAAATTGGAAGAATTTAGGCAATGTATAGTGCGTTGATTCATTTACCTGAAACAAAAGGCGATTATACATAGGCCTACACAATGCACATGTGTGAGTCCTGTTCGTATATTGTGGAGCATTGTATGGATTGTTACAATGGCATTTAGTTAACCATGCACTTGTGTTGGCAGTTGTGTTACGTGCGCCAACATCTGCCATCAGTTGGCGTCCAACCTAATGTTTACTACGTGCCCGTTTATGTTTCCTTTTGTCTGTTTGTCCGCCAGTCTGCCTCCGTGTATGCGTGTGTGTGTCCACCCGTCGCGCGATGCGTGTGGTAATGCCCATCGCTGAAACCATGTTGATGACCGTGAGCTTTAGGCCTATATAAGTTCAGTTCCATTGTGGTCAGTTATCACAGTTCAGTCTGCTATCGCATCGAAGATACGTTGTAATCATTCTGCCGTCTACAAAACAAGTCATCAATCTCATCATGAAGGTCCTGTTGGTTTTACTCGTTGCAACGGTGGCTGCTGTCTTCGCTGGATATGACAAAACCACATCGTACGGTCACTACGAACCAGGACTCAGACATGTGTAAGCTGAACTTTCATCTTAGGCAACTTAATCCATGCTGCTTGTTTGTTTAATTCAAAGTTTAGGCCCACATTGTTGTTGCCTTATTTTCGTTACCATTGGCCTGAACGCTGTCTTTCAACTGAGTTTGAGTAGAACCACTTGCTTAGACGACGAAGAGCAGTTGCACGAGCTATTCTGCGACACTCTGTGTTTAGCCATGACTGTGAAGTGCCTGCGACTTCGTTTTCCTTAGCACCTCCGAATATCGAGGGAGTTTCAAATCCTGTGTCTCTGTCTGTCTGCCTGCCTGTCTGTCTCTCACTCTCTCTTTCCCACCTGATATTTACACGTAGAACTACCTTTTTGATACAGCAGGCTTACCCATTGGCCATTGCGGCTGAGTTGGCTACAGATAGAAGTTGGGGGGTACAGTTAAAACATTAATCTCGGCATAAGTTCTGCCTTTTATAATATTCCACTTCCAATTGGTTGACGGAATGACGGTCCAGTATGCTAACTCCTTCGCAAAGACAAAACTTCAATAGAAACTTCTATTTTGTTATTACATGTTGACAATGTCGTGGCTTTGAAGTCGGATGACGAATAGGCCTACTTTTGGAAAATGTTAAAAGGTTGCATGGTGGTCTTTATAACACTAGCTTAGTACCACCACTGCCAATGCTTTACAATGCATGCATGGTATGCCGAGTGTAGGCTATAGAGATAACGTGGTATGTGAGTCCGTTGGTTCGGCTCGGCGTATGTGTATGTGCCATATAGCATGTAAATGGCGACTCTCCTATTTATAATAGAGCATCATTTCCTGATAAGCAGACTTATTGTTTTTAAATGCTTTTAATTGATGAAAATTATTGACTCGTTTCTTTTCCATAATAGGCCAGATGGCGTTGCTTCCAACTATCAAAATGCAGCACGTCAGCTGTACGTTAATCACGTGGCTGAACGCGTTGGCTCCGGAACAGGAACCGCTCGATGGGAAGGTGTTCCCGGAACTGGTGGAAATTACGGTTACCATGGATACGGTGGTCACGGGCTCAATCACGGATACGGTTACGCTGGATACTAACTAAGCTTATGATAATTTATGACGACGGACGAATATGAAACATAAAAGCAATAAACTTTATCGTCTCACAATTCAACTTGACTGTTAAGTTCTTTGAAAATGCTTTTGTTTTAAAAATCAGTGTTAGTGTTCGGATTTATTTTCAAATTGATAACTAAAGCAGACCGTGACTTTTAACCAATACCAATTCTTCTTGAAATAGTTGAGATAAGAAAATGGCATAGAACTTATCGCAGACCTCGGTTGCAGTGTCATCAATATTACAGTGCATAACGTTGATCGTAGACCCGAAGTATGTTCATGAATCTCGTAATAGGACATGGTAGGGCCTACTGAATCAATTGGCCTTTTCGAATTTGACCTTGTAGTTATAATTGGCTAGAATCAAGTTTGTGTATGCGCCTGTTCGCCGTGTTCGGTTTTCCAATGTCATTCAGAAGCCTGCTTCTTAAACTCATTTGTTTCAGCTTTCTTATAGCTTCCCTTCGTAATCTGGCTTCATGTTTCTCCGATTTGTGAACTTAGGAAGTGGCCTCTTTGATTGGCTGAATGGCTGTGACTTCGACTAATGTTTTATTTAAGACGATCATCGATTGATGACCTTTGCCTTATGACAAGGTTGCCATTTTAATAAGTTTATCTCATTTGAATATAAACAACAGGAAATAGCGATGATGAAGATGCTAGATCAGCGATTCCCAACCCGTGGCCCGCGGGCCAAAAGTGGCCCGCGAGGCCTCACAAAATGGCCCGCCAGGCCTCAACAATGGCACTCATCTATCAAAGAATTTGAAAAAATATATGAAAAAATTGACAATTTGGACAGGATAGAACATTATAACCATTTTCTATTACAAATTATTTTATTTTGAAGTCTATAAACATCAAACATTCTATACTTTGAATTAATTATAACAATTTTTATATGATTTTAGTTAATTAAATTTTAGCATTGTGGCCCCCTAAATGCCCCAATGTCCTTCAACTAAGAAAAAGTGGCCCTCGTGTCCTCCAACTTAGAAAAAGTGGCCCTACAGTCAAAAAAGGTTGGGAACCACTGCGCTAGATCTAATGAAAAATCTCAGATTAGCCCAACGTTACATTCCGCCAGATCACTGCGTGAATTGTCTTTGGTAAGGCATAATGCAATATATTGGTTCTTCGCTATTAATCAGTAGGCTACTTCGTGCATATTTTAAAGTTTAACTTCATACTATGACAAAAGTCAGAACGGACCCGTCAGAAAAACTGCCGCAGATAAATCAATACATGAAGAAAATTCCACAAGTAGCCTACAAAGGTTAAATTATTCAAATGTCGAATTGTTCAAGCGATCATTAAATTCAGTGCACTGACTATAGGCACTGACTATAGGCATTCAACTACATCTACGCCTCCTGTTAGGCTTGGTGTGTACTCAGGAGATGCCATATTATTAATGCAATGCAGCTAGTCACCTTGCTGTTGAAAATTTCCAGCCACTTTTCGATTTTTCTAAATTGTAAATGATTTCGAAACAGACATAGGTCTACGGTTTTCAAATACTAAAATTATCTGATATATTTTCATGATAGTCTGAAGCAAAATAATTTTTCCAGAGTTGTGTTACCATATTTACATTAAAGCTTACGAGAGTTCGCGTTCATGCTCACTGAATGTAATAATCTACTCCATCGCATCTACATGCAAATGGTCTACCACGTGACAAAAGAGATTTATGATTTTCAGAACAAACAGCAATTCTGTTTTTGATTCCTTTTGTTCAATGTGATGTTCAATAGTCCAAGGCTTAGCATGCTGGACCTAAACCTTACGAGTCCTTCCGATTCTCTTCAGATAAATAAACGAATCAGATTCCTGTTTTTTTTTTATTAGGCTTACGTTCACATTATTGTAAGAAACGTGAACATTTGAAAAACATTGTTATCCACAATAGAGTAGAACTGACAAGTGTTGGATAGCATAGCAAATATTCAGCGTCGGGGTTCCATGACACTTATTCCCGCGACACTTAATACCGCGACAGTTAGTACCGGACAGTTAATCCCGCGACACTTAATCCCGCAAACCAATTAATTCCGCGATAGTTAATCCCGGTGACAGTTAATCCCGGCGACACTTAGGCCTAATCCCGCGACCAATTAATCCCGCGACAGTTAATCCCTCGACACTGTCTTAATACCGGGAAAGTAAAACAACATTTTTAAAACAGTTAAATTCCGTAAAAGCAATAGTCACAGCAATAGGCCTATTCACTATTGTTTAAAAAAATTAAGCTTTCGCAGTTACAATCATGTATAATATTATAAAACCAGTAAAATTAGATAAGAGCAATATTTTCAGCAATTATCACTGTTTTTCATCAAAAGAGCTCCGTTGGCATTGTGGTGATGTTTAAAGTATTCGTAATTTCCATGTAGGCCCTATCACAGTTTGTTTGGCTTTGCAACAGCAGCTTAAATTCGCCTCCATGGCACTGCCCTATTGTACACCGTGGTTCAAAAAAAGTAAGCCAAATTGTTTTGCATATATCTCTAACACCTGATGACATATCAAGCTAAAATTTTCCAAATATTTAGAGAAGTGGACCAAGAATATGATTCCAAAATTTCATGAAATAAAGTTGAACGGATAAAAAGATATGAATATTTAAACTTCATATACCGAAATTGCAGTTTACAAGCAATTTTCTGTCAGATTCGATCAAATGTTTCCTTATTATCTCCAATACCTGATGATTAGTCATTCTAAAATTTTCCAGATATGTAGAGAATTGAACTAACAATATGACCCCAACAGTATGGTTTGATAATTTAATTAAATAAGATGCTCAAAAGTCCTCCTCCTGCTTGCACGCAAGCCGGGAGGCGCTGGCGTCATTGCAATGGCAACAGCAACGTCGATTATCCTCTGGTCCAGGCCATCCCACACTTCCAACAAGCGTTGCTTCAGATCGTTTATATCATGGATTGTTGTCTGATAGGCTCGGTCTTACATCACGTTCCACATTTTTATAGTCGGCAGGATTCAAATCTGGGCTGTTCGGAGGTCATTATGTGGGAGAAATGAAGCCTGGCGTCTCTCTTGTCAGCATTTCGATGGTCTCCTTGGTTCTGTGGGTTGGTGCTGTTTTGTTGAAAAACAAAGCTGTCTTCTGGGACTAGATTTCTTATTACAGATAGAAGATGTTGTGACAACAGAACATCGCGATAATAGGCTCTATTAACTTTTACTCCAAGATCAATGAAGACTAAATGGGAACGGCCAAGCGTCGAAACCGCAACGGACGCCATAACAGACTTGCTGAAAACTGAAATTTCGGATGATGAAGTTGAAATATCCATATCTTTTTATCCCTTCAAATTTATGACTTGATATTTTGGAATCCTATTCTTGGTTCAATTCCCTAAATATTGGTAAAAGGTTTTTATGATTACTCATCAGACATCAGAGATGCAAGAAAAACAGTTTGGCTTACTTTTTATTGAATCTGACAGAAAAATTGCTTGTAAACTGCAATTTTGGTGTATGAAGTTTAAATATTCATATCTTTTTATCCGTTCAACTTTATCTCATGAAATTTTGGAATCATATTTTTGGTCCACTTCTCTAAATATTTAGAAAATTTTAGCTTGATATGTCATCAGGTATTAGAGATATGCGCAAAACAATTTGGCTTACTTTTTTTGAACCACGGTGTAGACTGAACTTCGCAATCCTGTTTAAAATCCTTTATAATGGATGGATCCGATTTGACCAGGGTCTGTGACAACAGAGGCCGTTACCCTGGACAGAAATTTGCTTGGCATATTACCGCACTTAATAAGCAATTCATAATGATCGTTTTATGTACAGATGTACAGCAGAAACCTGACCAGAGAGGTATAGGCCTACCTAATTGGCCATGTGGACAACAATTATAGTCGTACAAATATTCGAACTCATGTGTGTACAGGTATTAAGTGTCGCGGTATCAAATGTCGCGGGATTAAGTGTCGCCGGGATTAAATGTCGCCAGGATTAACTGTCGCGGGATTAACTGACGCGGGATTAAATGTCGCCGGGACTAAGTGTCCGGTATTAACTGTCGCGGTATTAAGTGTAGCGGGATTAAATGTCGTGCTACCCATGCGGCGTCGATACTAGGCTATTCAAACATTACAGTATTCTGCACGCTTTTGTCCTGCGCGCTTTTATCGCATCACCCTCTGTGAGTTGTCGTTACTCTAACTTGTCATCATCCGTTCTCATCTACCAAGTTCAAGAAAGCATTCAATTCTATCTTTCTATCTAAGTTCTGCGGTTTGACCCTTGCACAGACAGTTATTTGAAGATGGAAAAGAAGTAGACTAAAGCAAAATATAAAAAAATGGTGAAAAATTGACAGAAAAAGGAATGGGATATACACAGATTGTGTTTCACGCTCTTAATAGCTGGCGATCATTAAGAGTAAGTCAAGAATAAACGTACATGAAAGCATGAGTGGACCTTGCTGTGCGCGCCTCATATATTATATCGAGCTCAATGGCTTGCGCTAACTACTGGACTTCTTCATCGCCTCTCGAGCCGTTCATAATACCACGCGCCGATGAAAATAATATTATCGTATTACAAGTATTGAAAAAGACATGAGTTAATAAAAGCTTCAACGACTGAATGCCGCCGCTATTAACTATATTTAAGTTATTGATGCATGACTATGATAAGTATGCTGTGCTTATATAGCAATATTTGCAGATCTGACATTATGACTGGCTAAAGAATTCAATATTAATCGCATGATAACAAGAAACCAATCGGAATTGGCGATTGTATTGAATAAAAAGTAATATAATATCTGCGACTGAGCAGAGCAATAATATGCGGCCTGCTTCGAGAGAGTGCTGGGTCACCATGGCGACGCAAAATAAACGAAAATTTGCGTTTGGACTGAATAGAAAATAATTATGATCATATCTAAGTGAAATTAATAGCCTATTATTGGCGCCAAACCGTATTTCCTAGTTTTGGAAAGCAGCAGTTTCGATGAAATGATTAAGTTAATGTGGCCATATGTGAAGGTGGTTTTTGTAGCAGTATACAGGGCCTCATAGGCTCATGCTCTTCAAGAAATAATGTGTTGTCATGGCACCGTTGACGTCATAGGACAATTAGAAACAGTCTAGGCGAAATTTTGAAAGCCGCGTGAATCGCTGCTGACGATAAAGAAATTATGTTTGATTACTTACAAGCCGCAATTGATGTGTCCTGCAGCAAACCATGATTGATTTTTGTCTTGTAATATTCTTGGTTATGATTTTCCCAAATCGCCGGTTTTGGATCCAGACTGTGAATGGTTTGCTGCAGGACACATCAATTGTGGCTGGTAAGTAAGTAGGCCTAAAACAAACTGACGACATCAGAAAGAAGCTCGGAGTGACATGTATTTAACTGACAAGGCACGAGAGTCCAGGCTGAAGTGGTATGTAATGAGAAAAGAGGTCAAGGGAATCATACATGCGGATGTATTATGGTCCTAGAAGCCGGAGTTGACAGAGAAAAGATTGGAGGACGTGATACAACAAGACCTGAAGTTGCTCAAGATGAAGAAAAAGACGCTAGAAACAGAGTCAAGTGGAGGAGAAGGATCCGAGTTGCTGACCACTGGCCAGAGGATTAAATCTTGAAATTGAAGTGTATCTAGGTGTCTCCCAGATCTCAGGCACACGCAAAGCTGAGTCTCAAATGCCAAAGTAAACACGGGCGCTATATCACGTAATGTCCTTAATAAGTTCAGTTTCGGTGCCAGGTCAGAACCTCGAGTCAAGCGAAGAAAACAGCAGATGGGTGATGGAGTGAAGTTAGTTGATGAATGTGGTCCTACATAGGACGGTCAGAAGAGACAATGATATATCTTTGAAGGTTCGGTTACTGGTATTGGTACTTCTCTCTGTGAAATACAGTGTAGCCTAACATAGACGGATGTCAATAATGACAGCTATAGGCGTAAAGAAGCAAAACTGAGAGAGGTCTATCAAATAACACACATAACAATAAATAATAGGCCTATCACCTTGTCACCCTGTGCCGTCGATTCTTTGAATCCTAGCGACCGATATGATCAACCTTCTCCACGAATTACGATCTTCCGTCGCGTCTCTCAGTTCTTCCAAGTTCATCTTTGTTAATAGGCCTATACTTAGTCTAATAGGCTTATACTTAGCCTAATTATCTTATTTTAATTCCATTTTCAATGCGGTAATAACAAAGACTGGTTGACTTTAATTTGGTGTTAAATCAATGCAACATTACATGAACGTTCGGTAAATTTTTCATTTCTGGCTATTTTGACTTCTATAGAATTGTTCCGAGGTAACTGTTCCAATCATCGTCGAATGGAAATCTATCCTAAATAAAAACTCAGTATCCGTATCCATATCCGTGGATGCGTCCATAGCCATCGTAACCATGACCACCGTATCCATGGTAACCATAATTTCCTCCAGTTCCAGGAACGCCTTCCCACCGAGCGGTTCCGGTTCCAGATCCCACTTTTTCAGCCACGTGATTAACGTAGAGTTGACGTGCGGCATTTTGATAGTTTGAAGCAACGCCATCTGGTCTGTTGACACAAAAGGATAAACACTAGACTTTTAGACCTTGGAAATGCATTTGTATCAAATCCAAATCTTTCTAAGCAATAATTATTAGATAATTATTCTGACAATGTAATATTATTGGCAGTAGCCTATAATTGCATAGGATACTGTGGAAGCATTTTAGGATTTTGCAATTTAGTTCATTCGCCTCGTGACAATTCTCCGTGACATTTCACCAATGACCATTCGAAGACAGAAAATAAACGAACAATAATTGTTTACTTAAACTTGATTTATTAAAATTGTAAATGAATGAGATCGCCACAAATTTGCTGCATAGCTAGGCCTATCACTTGCCAACGGACTGTGGAACTATTACCTAAAACGCATAATATATCTGCTGTAGATGTAAGTTGAGCTTACACGTGTCTGAGTCCTGGTTCGTAGTGACCGTACGATTCGGCTTTCTCATATCCAGCGAAGACAGCAGCCACCGTTGCAACGAGTAAAACCAACAGGACCTTCATGATGACTTGCTCTGTTGACGGCAGATGACAGAAACAAAAACAGACTGAACTGTTATAACTGACCATAATGGAGCGGGCCTTTTATAGTGAGCTACGTTCGACGCTTGGATTTCATAGGCCTATAAGTTTAAGGTCTACACGTACATCACATGCCAGAGGTTGATATAGAGACAGAGACAGAGACAGACAGAAGGATGCAGAAAGAGAAAGAGACGGATAGAGACAGAGCGATGTAGACACATGCACAGTTGCACACATGCATACACGCCGAAAGGTCTCGATTTCCTAATGACCAACATTTGACCTGACTTCGGACGAATTGTTGGCAACGTGTCATTCGCTAAACAATTAAAAAATGTATCCACGAATATTTCTATATAGAGGCCAAATATGACAGTACGATGCCTGACATATCAACAAAATCAGCAGATAGCATGCTAGGTATTTTGCGTTGATTCATTTACCTAAAACAAGAGGCGAACATATATAATTGGTCGCACATTGCGAAGCATTGTTTGGATTGTTACAATGGCATTTAGTTAGATACTTGTGTTGGCAGTAACTGTTGTGCTACGTGTGCCAACATCTGCCATCAGTTGCTGACATTCGGCGTGCAACCTAATGTTCACTACGTGCCCGTTTATGCTTCCTTTGCCTTTGTCTGTTTGTTCGACTGTCTGCATCCGTGTATGTGTGTGCCACTCGCTAAACAGATGTTGCTGGATAGTTGCTGTAGGCCTATATAAGGTCCGTTCCATAGTGGTCAGTTATCACAGTTCAGTTTGCCTTCGATTCGGATCTACATTGTACGTAGTCATCTAACGCAGACAGAACAAGTCATCATGAAGGTCCTCTTAGTTTTGCTCGTTGCAACAGTGGCTGCTGTCTTCGCTGGATACGAGAAAGCCACATCGTACGGTCACTACGAACCAGGACTCAGACACGTGTAAGCTTAAACTTTCAAATTATTGATGCAATCTGCCGATATCAAGGTTTACATTTATAATTTATTACAGTAGGCTAACACGATTTCGACTAAGCTTACGTTCTAACCATTTGTAATGTATGTATTATGCTAAATCCGACTTCGAGTTTTAAAATCCACTTAGATGGCGCTAGCCTGCGGCACTCTGTGCCAGCCTTGAAGTACGTCCATTATTACTTCGTTTTCATAGCATCGGAAAAGTACATGTAGTGAACATCCTGTCGTGTCTCTCACCGTCTGAAAGTCGCACGTACAGTTTATGCAGAGAACGGTTTACGGCTGAGTTGGCTAGGGGTCAAAGTTAAAGCATTAATCCCGACACAAGTTTCATCCACATGGGATATTCAACCTTGCCTTTCCCACTCCGCTTGCTAGCCACTCGTGTATAGCGTAGCCTACCGCTTTGCCATGACGAAAGTTTAATTAAACCTTATATTTTTCTATTAAGCTTAGATGCTAGCAATGTCTGGGTTTTGACGGCGTACGACGGATAGGCTACGTCTGAATAATATTAAAAATTGCATGATGGACATTGATGGTCTTTCTAACACTTCTAGTATACCAATCCTATGCTAACCTAGGCCCATATAGGCTACATGCATGCGCAGCATTCAGTTTTGGCAATGTGATTCAGTAAGTTCGGACACGCGTATGCGCTATATAGTATGGCAGTGGTGACTCTTCTCTAGAGCATTATTTGCTGACATATAAACTGTTTGCTGTTAGGCCTAATTGCTTTTAATATTTGTTGATGAAGATTATTGATTCGTTCTTTCTTCATAACAGACCAGATGGCGTTGCTTCCAACTACCAAAATGCAGCACGCCAGCTCTACGTTAATCACGTGGCTGAACGCGTTGGCTCCGGAACAGGAACCGCTCGGTGGGAGGGCGTTCCTGGAACTGGAGGAAACTACGGCTACCATGGATACGGTGGCCACGGACGTAATCACGGATACGGATATGCTGGATACTAAGTTTCTGATATGACAACGAACGAATATGAAACATAAAATCAATAAACTGTTTCGTCTCACAATACAACTTGACTGTTTAGTTCCTTGAAAACACTTTTGTTTTAAAATTCAGTGTCAGTGTTCGATTTATAAAAATTCCTAACTAAGCAGATCTCGTCAAAACTTTGAACCAATACCAACTCTGCAGTAATGGAATAGCTGATAGTTGGTGGGTGGGATAATGCGAATGACAAAGAACTGATCACGGACAACTTATGAAGTCAAACTATAGAAGGCGCGAACTAATCACTGTGCGACCCGATAGGATGCGAAATAAAACGCACTGTAGAAAACGATTTTTTTATTAAGATTTTCAACTGTCACATGTAATTATTTAAAACCATTATTGCATGGCATCTAATCTGTGAATTTATATAGCGCCATTCACCGAATGGCCACACAAAGGCGCTCTCAGCACGATATTCCTAACTCCTGGGAAAATAAAGCCTTTTAAAGAATGAGATAAACTAGTCATGAGTTTAACTCTTAATGAAGGCGGAAGTCACTCCCTATGTTGGACAAGAGTAGACATAGTCCTGGGTAAAAATATTAAGACGATCAGCAAGGCGCAATGAGCTAGAATGCTATAGTTGATACGGATAACGACATTTGCATAGATTGCTTGAGATGCATGTAGTTATATTTCCCACGTGAGCTACGGAGACAAGAAAGATCACAAGTCTTTTCCCTCTTCTTCTCTACGTGTGACCTTCAGTCTCTTCGGAAGCTTCTTCGTATAAGTTCGTGGTAGCGTAGGCCTATCCCTAGATAACTGTTTCATTAGCTAAATGGCTAGGTTAAAGAATCTACAGTCTTTCACTGTTTTGTTAACCAACAACGACGACGTGTTTAACTCTTCTTATTATACTCCAAAATCCGATGAAAAGTAAAACGATCAGCAACAACACAACAATGACTACACTTGCGTTATCATAACAACTACACGACTACTATCTTCATCAGTCTACTCTATCGCAACTCAACAACAACTCTTACAGCCCATCTCAACGGCTCTCAACACGCAACTCTCCTTCTTCACTTCCACTCCCTTCTTGTACAATTAACGTACGCTCGTCTAGACGTCACGTGCTGTCCAGACAATCACCTGTGCAGACGCCGCGCGGCAATTTGCACCTGGCCTACTTACGTCGCTGTACGACAATCGGCGTGCACTGATTAAATTAGCTGACATTACCTCCTTCCTTTCTTTTGAAGAGAGCTAATTAATCTTAAAAATTAGCGAACGTATAATGCTTAAACTAAATACAAACAATTCTTATACTAAATGCAATCACAAAATACCTTATACTACAATCTCGATAAGCAGTCTGCTACTACATTCAACTTTCCTTTCTTATAGTTCAACAGAATGTCAAAATTTTGCAATGATAAAGACCATCTGACTAACTTAGCAGACTTCGACATTGACTCAGTCAAATAAACTAAAGGATTATGATCAGTGAACACATTAATCTTGGAACCAATAATGATTTCTTTCAATTTGTTTAAAGCCCATATGATTGCATAGGCTTCCTTCTCAATCGTCGCCCATCTCCTCTGGGTATCTGTCAGCTTCTGGCTGATAAATGAAACGGGACGTTCTATCCCCTCATCGTCCACTTGTGACAGCACAGCCCCCACAGCAAAATCACTGCTATCACAGTACAAATTAAATGGTTTGCCAACCTCGAACATGTACAGAATAACATTCGATAAAACAATTTCTTTAAGAGAATCAAAAGATTTCTGGTGGTCCTCAGTCCAAATAATGTTCTCAGGTGTCTGCTTGCTAGTTAAATCTGTCAATGGTTTAGCAATCTCAGCAAAATTACAAATAAATTGTCTGTAGAAACCAAAGAATCCTAACATTTGCTTCACTTGCTTCTTCGTTTCAGGGTTTTTTAAATTAATCAAACTGTCAATCCTATCTGGATTCATCATCTTCTTCCCTGAACCAATGAGGTGACCGATGAATTTCACCTCACTCTTACCAAACACACATTTCTTCAAGTTCAAAGTTACATTATGCAGTCTTATTTGTTTCAAAAACAATTCTAAATGTTTCAAATGAATGTTCCAATCATCAGAATGGACTGCAATGTCATCAACATAGGGTTCAGTAAATGCATTAATCGGTTGCAAAATCATGTTTATGGCTTTTACAAAAGTCCGTCCAGAGTTAATCATTCCAAAAGGAACACGTGTAAATTCGTACAGTCCACTATGGGTAACGAATGCGGTTTTCCATTGGTCGGATTTCTTCACCGGACAAGTCCAGTAAGCACTGCGACAGTCCAAGACGGAAATAAACTTGGATTTCCCGACTTTGCTCAGCACATCGTTGACGATCGGCATGGGGTATCGACAATTTTCAGTATATGAATTCACGTACCTGTAGTCGCACGCGAGTCTCAAGGATCCGTCCTTCTTCTTGACGATGACCAGCGGACTTGCCATTCTGCTCGACGACGGCTGAATGATGTTTGCTTTCAGCATCTCTTGTATTTGTTTGTCCACTTCTGCGCGGTATATCAACGGTATTCGATAAGCCGTGAACTCCTTCTCTCGAAAGTCTGGTCTCAGCACCACTTCGTGTTCTACCAATGTACATAATCCAGGTTTGTCCGAAAATCTGTCTGCATATCGGTTCAGTACATCCAGTAGCTGTTTCTGTTGCTCGCTCGTAAGATGTCCGATCTGTTCATAGTCCAATTGCAGCGATTTCTGTGTCGTCTCTGCATGGTCTTCTTTCAATGGTAGCTCTACCACTGATCCGAATTCGTCGTCCTCTTCCACGATGAGACCACACGATAATGTTCTTGCGATGAACTTCCTCATTTTGTTGGCATGGACGATTCGTCGGCCGTTTTCATTCATGTCCACCAGATACGAATACTTGGATCTTCTTTGTAGCACTGTACATGGACCATGCCATCGTGAGATCAATTTATTGGTTGACGTTGGATACAGGACGATGACGTTTTCTCCTGGTTCGAATTCTTTATCCTTGGCCCTCTTGTTGTATTGACTGGCGTATTGTTTTTGCTTTTCCTCTGCACAATTCTCAGCAAATATCAAAGCTTTCTCCATGTCTGCTCTTAAGTTCTTCAGGTACTTTGCTGGTTGTACTCCAATGTTTGGCGGTAGATTTATTTCTTTGGTCCAGCTTTCCTTTAAGATAGTTAATGGTCCTCTTGGCATTTTTCCATACACCAGCAGATATGGTGCCACTCCTGTCGTTGCGTTGGGAACTTCTCTCAATGCCCATACGGTAAACGGAATGATTTTATGCCACTGTCTTGGATTTTCCACAATGACATGATGCACCATCTTCTTGAACGTCTGATTCCATCTCTCAACTAATCCAGCTGCCTCAGGATGCCCTGGTGAATCGAATCGTGGACAGCATCCCATCAATTTCAAAAATTCTCTTGTGAGACTGGCTGTAAAATTTGTGCCTCTGTCGCTGGTGATCACAGACGGCACCCCCACGTCAATGAATAGCTTCATCAAAGCTTCGCACACAGCCTTAGCAGTCAATGACTTCAGCAAAAAGATTGTCGGCCATCTTGTACATGAATCCACTATGCACAAGCAATACTTATGCCCAGCTGCTGACTTCGGTTCTATTGGGCCTACCACGTCCATAGTCATCCGTCGGAATGGCACATCTTCCCTTGGAATTGGTGTAATCGGCACTCGATCCATCACCAAACTTCGTGCCTTCAGCTGACACTTCTCACAGGACTTACAAAATTTCACCACGTCTCGACGCATCTTTGGCCAGACAAAGGACAACTTGATTCTCTCTCGTGTCTTCTCTTCTCCCAAGTGTCCGCCAAATACTGACTCGTGAGCTAATTCCATTACTTGAATTCTTCTCTCTTTCGGTAACACCAACTGATACACAAGCTGATCCAGCATTTGATGCTTCTTATACAGCAATCCATTCACCACGCTAAACTCTGATCCTTGGTCTTCAGCGATCCTCCACCACGATTTCAGTGACTCGTCATTTCTCTGCTGCTCCTCGAATTTCTTCGCATCTTCCAGCTGTCTTTCATCGTTCGAATTCTCTGTGAACAAGTCCCTCATACTTGTCTCCAGTTCAGCGTCGCTTCCGGAATCTTCACTATCATTTCGTTCACATGCAGCCATCTCTTCTTCAGTTTCATTGTTCTCAGATGTTGTTCTTTCGTCATCTTGGATGCTGAGTTCATCTTCGCTTTCCGTGTCATCTTCTTGCGAACTTTCGTTTATCGTTTCATCTTCTCCGTCTTCGACTTCTGCTCTCCGACTTTGTGCTCTTGTAGTCACATTCGCTTGTAGCTCTCCTTGCAATATACTGATTGGTGGAACCTCTTTCAGTTCTGCAATTATCTCTGGATGTAGCAGGAACTTTTCTGGATTTTCTTTACACAGTTCTGCTGAAATGCTGGCACACACTAAAGTTAAATATGGCGCGATATTTATTGTCCTGTCCTCTGTAGCTGTTCCTTCGTTACGACCGCTCATCCGCACTTCGATTTTCACCAACTTAGCTGGAATCGGCTCTCCAGCTACACATTGCAAATGAACTCTGCCGATTTCTTCTACTGTCGTTCCTTTCAGTAGTTCCTCGTTGATTACTGGTATCTCGGTCCCCGAGTCAATCAACGCCTCGACTTGCACAGGCTGCCCATCAGTCCCACGTATCTCCACATTTACATGCTGCAACGATATTTTCTTTATGCGTTGACACTCCTCTTTACTTTTTGTTTCTCGACAATTTTCTGCAATGGAAGTAGTCTTTATCGCTTCTTTCAGTATGGTGAACTGCGGCGTACACTTCATCACTGACTTTACTTCTGTTTCTTGGTTGCATTGTTCTTCCCAACCAGGAGGTGCATTTATCACTTGTATCTGGTTTACTCGAAGATTTTCTGCACTTCTGCTAAAGTTCTTCCTCAGATTTGCCGCTCCTGGTGCTTGGCAATGTTTTATTAGGTGTTTATCAGAATTGCAATTGTGGCAACGCTTCTTGATAAAACTTCTTTGCTCCTTGTTCTCCCACTTGTTGTACGGCGTGTAAGATGCATTACTTTCTGTTGGGCGTCCCAGCGGCGGAGTTCGATTGTAGGCTTGTCTGTCCCACGTTGACTGTTGTTTATCTTGCGACCACTGCTTTCCAGAATAATCATCTTTCTTTGCATCATTACTCTTGGCTTGGCTTCCGGTGTCTTTGCTATCCTTGTTCCACTTGGGTTGCTTTGGACTATTGTCCCATGCTTCAAATTTCGGTTTGTCTTGGAACATCACACCAATCCGATTGTTTACATGTATATCTGCGAGATCTGCAACATTACTAGCTTCCAAGCATTCTGTGCCCTCTTTTGCTAAGACAAACTGCAGTGGACCTGGTGGTAAACATTCTTTCAGCTTATCCGCCACTAACAAATCAAACAGCTTCTCGTAGTCTTTGTCCACTCGTCTACTTCGGACATAATAATTCAACAGGTTCTTCAGCCTAGCCGTGAACATCGTATACGTTTCTTCGGCTGTCTTCTTGGCATCTGCAAACCTTGACCTGTACTCACGAGCTGTTAACTTGAATTCCTTCAACAAGTGCTCTTTCACTGCATCGTATTTATCTAAATTCTCAAATGATAATCGATTCAATACCGTTCGTGCTCTCGGGGTCATCAATGGCAACAACAATTTCACCCAGTACTGCTTTTCCACAGCGAAGTTATTGAATCCATTCTCCACGGTCTCAAAATATAATGGCACTTCCATCATATCATACGGCATCTTAGGCAATACATGCTTCATGGCATCACCAATCTTCTTGATCTTGGACACCATTGTCTCACTTTCTCTGAGCCTAATCTGTTCTGACACTTCTCGGCTCTTACGATCATCTTCGTCTCTCTTCTTCAGTCGATCTTGATCTTCGATTCTCCGCAGTTCTTCTTGTTCTATCTTCTGCTGCAACAGTTCTAACTGCTTTCTGCGTTCTTCTTTTTCAATGGCCATTTCTTTAAGTTGAGCCTCCTTGATAGCAAGTTTCTTTTGTTCTAACTGCATCTGCTCTTCTCTTTCTCTTTCTGCTTTTTCCAAATTGTCTTTTCCAGCTTGAAATTCTTCCTGACGAATTTCTTCTGCTCTCTCCAGTTCTTGTAAACGCATCTTTTCCTTTTCTTCCTCACGAGCCTTTTTGTCTTCGATCTGCTGTTTTCGTATTTCTTCATCGCTTTTTCTTGCTTTTTCGTATTCTATCATTAACTCCATCCTTCGTCGTTCTGCTTCGTCACGATCTAATTTCATTTGTTCTAACTGAAGCTGGAACTGCTGCTTCTGCATGTCTATCTCTTGCTGTCTCATCCTTTCTGCTTTTTCTATCTCTTGTTGTCGCAGTTCTTTCTCTTCTTGCTTACGTTCTTTCTCTTCTTGGCACCGTCGCTCTTCTTTCTCCTTCTCTTCTTGGCGACGTTCTTTCTCTTTCTGTCTGCGCTGCTCTTCTTTCTCTTTTTCTTCTTGTTTACGCTCTTTCTCCTCTTGTCTGCGCTGCTCTTCTTTCTGCTTCTCTTCTTGTCTACTCATCATCATGAATTGTAGCAACGCCTCTATAGACATCGGTGCCTCAGGCTTCTCCACTGGCTTCTCCGCAACGCCTCCGACAGCACCTTCTTCTTCTTCTTCTTTCTTAGCCCAAACCTCGGCTAAATTTCTCATCAATTCTTCCCTAGACATCTGTTCGACTTCTTCTGCGTCTAGATCTGCTTCAATTAGCAGTTTTATCAGTCTATCAGTAGACATTTTCTTAATATTTGCTTGCTTTTTCTCCGTAAGTTTCTCCATCTTACTTCTTTACTTTACAGATGCTCGATAAATTAGTAGACTACTCTTCAAATGTTTGCAATTGACTGACTTCAATTCTTTATGCACACTTCAATAGACAAGCAAGTTTTTCTACCTTGTAGTCGTTGTGTTGTCGTTTCTCACTGTCGTACGGATGCTCGATGTATCGTTGCTTCTCCCGTGTGCTCGGCTCCTCGATAAATTCACAGCGTCCGTTCTTCCGCAACGTCTGTTGATTGGATAGAATCCCTCAGTTCGTAACTTGGCACGTAGACCCACCGTTCGTAACTACGATCGTTCTCCTGCAACTTGGATCGTTATCCTGCAACTTGGATCGTTATCCTGCAACTTGGATCGTTATCTCACCGCAACGACACCAAATGTCACAAGTCTTTTCCCTCTTCTTCTCTACGTGTGACCTTCAGTCTCTTCGGAAGCTTCTTCGTATAAGTTCGTGGTAGCGTAGGCCTATCCCTAGATAACTGTTTCATTAGCTAAATGGCTAGGTTAAAGAATCTACAGTCTTTCACTGTTTTGTTAACCAACAACGACGACGTGTTTAACTCTTCTTATTATACTCCAAAATCCGATGAAAAGTAAAACGATCAGCAACAACACAACAATGACTACACTTGCGTTATCATAACAACTACACGACTACTATCTTCATCAGTCTACTCTATCGCAACTCAACAACAACTCTTACAGCCTATCTCAACGGCTCTCAACACGCAACTCTCCTTCTTCACTTCCACTCCCTTCTTGTACAATTAACGTACGCTCGTCTAGACGTCACGTGCTGTCCAGACAATCACCTGTGCAGACGCCGCGCGGCAATTTGCACCTGGCCTACTTACGTCGCTGTACGACAATCGGCGTGCACTGATTAAATTAGCTGACACAGCTCATGATGCATAACGTCGACATAGCCTAGTTATAACTTGAGCTATTTGTTCCGTGTAAGCCCCGGGTTAGGACTTCAATGACTAATTCTCGTGCTTTTGCTTCTATTAGCCTCCGTCTATGAAACCAGCTTCATACCGCGACTCGCTCCTTTTTCATGAATATCTCGCTGTCTTATTACTCAGCCTTATTTTCTTGGGGTATTTCGCACTGGAGCGCCTGTGATTGTCATAGCACTTTGAGTGACGCTGTACGAATTTACAGATACAGTGCATTGGAATACAAACGCGTAATTATAGCCTAGGCCATACTGTACGATCTTGGCGCAGGACTAGCATTCCATCCTGTGTGTGGAACACCGATTTAGAGACATCTGAATATCTAATCTAACATTCTAGAAAAACACAAGTATTCTAAACCTTTGTCCCTTTAATTAGGCCTACGCGCTAAAAATCTATGCAGCGAAACTGGACTTCAACATTTGTGCTTGGTAGATAAAAGTAACTATAGGCTATAGTTAGGCTACATTGAACAAGTAACTTTAATCAGTAACTAGGTACTTTTGAAAAAAATAATTAGTTACAGTAACTAATTACTGAAACTGATTAGGCACTGGAGCGCCTGTGATTGTCATAGAGATTTAGGCTGCTTGCCAACATCGCAAAAATTATAATTTATATAAAAACTAGCAACAGACGTGAGAACGATTCATTCTGCAATATTTGTAGGAACAGATTTTGTGTCGATCGAATCTTAATTTGTAAGATTCATGCGTGTATTAAATTAATTTACGCTGTTCGTT
This sequence comes from Lumbricus rubellus, assembly GCA_945859605.1. Lineage (NCBI taxonomy): Eukaryota > Metazoa > Annelida > Clitellata > Crassiclitellata > Lumbricidae > Lumbricus > Lumbricus rubellus. The sequence goes on from OX243814.1 coordinate 24,847,823, forward strand.
TAGTTGAGTATTTTTCAATGCTTTATCAGTTCACATGTTAGAAGGAACTGAAATAGAACAAGATATGGCGTGTAAATGTACAGAAATCAAAACTTCCCAACCACCTTTGATGACATTGTGATGCAGGCCTAAGTCTCAGATATAGGCCTATCCTACTTTAGGCCACGCACTGCACGCAGTCTGCCTCAGGACACTTGCTTAAACACAGGCGTCGTATCAAGTGAAGCCATTAGTCAAGTTCAGTAGGCTATATAGGGCTAAGCTTATCTGTGATAAAACTCAAGAAACAGCATATACATGTATGGTGCTATCGATGCAGATTGGATATGGCGATCCTATGACGGATGTGAAACCACGATACAGTTGCTTAGAAAGTTCGGAGACTATTCTTCAGTGAAAATAATGCTGGTGGAGATAAGGTAGATAGTTAGGCTCCAAGATTGGCAGAAAAGAAGTCGAGCAAGAACAAACCGACGAAGATCTGTAACGCAATCTAAAAGATCTTCTTTTCCTTCAGGCTTGAATTAATCCCTCTCAACGGAGATACTTTTAGCAAATATCGTGATACGTTTCATCTGAGCTTAAGGAAAAGCACAGAACTGCCGATTTTAATTTGTCGTTTAATCAATGCATTTTATTTCATAAATAAATAAAACTACTGTGGAATAAGTTGTTCATTGATCTGTCGCAATTTCAATTCTATAATTGCTTCGAGGTAACAGTTCCAATCATCGTCGAATAATAAAACCTAGTATCCATATCCGTTGTTGTGTCCATGTCCGGCGTAGCCGTGGCCACCATATCCGTGGTAACCGTAATTTCCACCAGTTCCAGGCACGCCTTCCCACCGAGCGGTTCCGGTTCCTGAACCAACCTTTTCAGCCACGTGATTAACGTAGAGCTGACGTGCGGCATTTTGATAGTTGGAAGCAACGCCATCTGGCCTGTTGACACAAAAAATCGAATTGCTAGGCTTTCTAGACCTTACAAAAAACATTAGCTTCAATTCCTATTCTCTCCAAGCAATCAGTTCGTAACTAATTATTCTACAGTGTACGATTATTGATTAGACAAGAGGGCATAGAGAAACGCTGAAGATTTCAATCGCAAAGTCAGCTCGATTAAGATGTGAGTCTACAAACAGGTATGTGTTAAATGTTCTAATGTAGGACAATACTTGTATTAAAAACGTTGACACGTCGCAATACTAGCAGCTACACGCTTAATGCGATGCGAGCAGTCATCTTTCGGGTCATAATGTCAGGTACCGGTAGGCCTATAGCCTAATAGGCTATTGCTTAATTATGTGTGCCAGGGAGCTTTATCGCGGCTTTGACAAATTTTTTAATAAATGTAAAGTGATTGTATAAATAAACAATTCACACATAACGATGGGGATTTTCTAAATGAACAACATTTTTCAACATTTATAGTTCAATTAGTCTAAATCTGATGTTGTTGCTATTTGAAATAATTTTATTAGGGCAGTTTCCTTCTCAAATAGGCCTACGTTGTTCTTTCCCCACTGAGACAGCAATTAAGGAAATCTACTGGAAATGCTTAATTTTAATTAATTTGCTCTCACTAGCCCATAAATTATATATGCATAAAGGACTTTAAAGGTGCTATAGATATAATTAAATTGAGCTTACACATGTCTGAGTCCTGGTTCGTAGTGACCGTACGATGTGGCTTTCTCGTATCCAGCGAAGACAGCAGCCACCGTTGCAACGAATAAAACCAACAGGACCTTCATGATGACTTGTTCTGTCGACGGCAGATGACTACGTATCTTCGAAGCTAAGGCAGACTGAACTGTGATAACTGACCACAACAGAACGGACCTTATATAGCCCCACTGGAAAGCAACATCAGTTCAGCGAATGGCACTCTCACAATGCATCACATGTTATACATAGGCATGCCGGCGCGGAACGAAACGGGGGAACATCTATTTGTACGCCGATTGTATATTATGTGATGTTTAAAATACCTACGTAAGCCGTCGGATATTTCAACTGCTGGCTACGTGCAGTTACCCACACATGTCATAACGTGCCTTTACAACAATGTAGGCCTATGAATTGTTCTGGCACAGTCAGCACACTGCTATGCAATTGTTATTTTGGACCAGTCGTGTTTTGACGGAATGTTGTCCTGGTTGTGAGGCTATAGGAACTATTAAGACTTAATGATCTATTGCCATCTAATGACAGAGGCTTTTGAAAATAACGAAACCCTTGTAGGCTACGAGTTGAATTTAAAACTTACTAGAAAGTAACTAGATCGCCATAATATAGAAGTCGATAATTAATTGCATCAGGTAGGCTATAACTACACTTAATAATGTTTTGTAATAATTAATACTAGGCGGATTTAGGCCTACCGGTACGTATTATCTGCTATTCAACCGAAATATTCATTCAGTAGGCTAAGCATTACTGTTAGTACATTTTACTTCTGGGCAAACGGAAAGGTTCAGAATATCAGCTATTTGCTTAGTTTGTGCCCATATATCAGTAGAGTGAATTCATAAATTTATTTACTGTTCATTCCTCCTTTTGTCTATCTTTGTATGTGTGTATGTACATGTATGCGTGTATGCTACACGTCTATGCAAGCATGCCTCTATCGATTCATTTTGTGCTTACTGTTCATATGATTGTTCGTCCATATTTGGATCTGTTTTGCTATCTAAAAGCCTGCCTTGCTACCTGCATGTCTGGTGTGTCTATTGACTGATGTTTGTCTATGTTTGTCTATGTTTGTTTATGTTTATCTATGTTTGTCTATGTTTGTCTATGTTTGTCTATGTTTGTCTATGTTTGTCTATGTGTATCTATGTTTGTCTATGTGTATCTATGTTTGCCTATGTTTGCTTATGTTTGCCTCTGTTTGCCTATGTTTGTCTTTGTTAGTCTGTCTACATCGGAAGTTGTTTTGTGCAATTCGTCTGCATTGCAGCCTACACGTGATCAATGGTCAAGTGCGTGACAACTGACCATATCTCTCAGTTACCACCGAGGCTTGGACTTTGACAGCATTTGCCGACATTACCAACCGGTTCTAGACTATTCTATGTGGCCTCGTTTGGTCAGCAAAGTTCGGTTGGCGGTCTAGTTTCCGGCAGAAAAACTGACCTCTGCTTTATCTGCTGACACGCATCACTTCTTCTAATTCCTATTGTATTGTATTGTATTGCATCTGACCATTTATAAAGCGCTTCTCGCAGCAAGAGCCTTTCAAAAGCACTCCCAGTGCGTGCAACCCCGAGAAAAAAGGCATGTTTTGAGACCGGAGAAAGATGACGAAAAACTACAGAAAGACAGCGAACTGAGGGGAAAGTTCATTCCATAAGGAAGGAACTACATGTGTGCAGGCAAATGTCGTTTATTTGTTACCAACATAGCGCCTACGAATGTTGATGACTGACGATTTGTACATGTATATATAATTGGCATTGTGCATAAGCGATACACAATCCTTGGTAGAGACCATCTTCAATAGCATGCAGTGGTCTTGAACCGTTAATAAAAATGACTTACAACACGAAACATAACAGAAGTGCGCTGTATAAATATTTGACACGCAAGTTTTTACCATTGATGTCAACGCAGATTGCAGGCAAAATAATAAGTTTATTCACAACCAATAAAGTTCATATAAATATTCATCGTAATACAAATGCGCAAAAACTAAATAAATATATGTTATCGTCTAAAAATAGCTTCTTTCTTGAACTTCACAGAACATAATATTAACAAGAGTGTTTGCCGTCGATAGAAAAGCACGTCAAAGCCTTAGACTTCTAGCCATTTGTCAAAGTCTTAGACTTCTAGCCATTTGGAGAGTCTGAAACATGCTGAAACGTGTGATGAGAGAGATCACCGACAGAAAATCCTCTCAGACGCCAGAGGGCGTTAAATGCAAAATGGACGAGATGCCTGTCTCGTCTGTCTTTCTTTTCGCTGTAGCTCATTGATTCTGAATCTTCTCTAATAGAAAAATAACACCGATGTCTTGCATCAGAAGTTGGTTAATGAACTAAAACAGAAGTGAGAACATCTGTGTGTCATCATATGTTGCAGTGTCGTTGGACAAAAAATAAAATTATTAATAGCCATCAGAGTCATGAAGGGGTTAGCACCTTAACCTGGAACTCTAAGGTCAATCCTTTAATTTGTCACCTTTAAGAACGGCTATCGGCAACTGCTGCGCTATTCAACCTGTAAGTCATATGAAGGCGTTATATGAGCATTATTCGATGTAAGTTTTAAAGCTTAATCACATAAGGGACCAACATTATTCGGATGCTGGATTGATTGTGATTTAAACAATTATAGACAATAGAACGTGGACCCTCAGGAAGACCGCGCACAATAAATAAACTGTTTCAGTGTTAATCGGACAGAGAAAAGACAATCTGAGAAAGAAACAGCTCAATATCTGTCTATATCTTTCGACTCGAAGGAATTCAACACAATGATGAGTCATCATGGACACTTAGACAGCCTATATATTTATATATAGGCCTATGTATACACATATACAGTCATGTATATATAATTATTATATAGTAGCATCATTAGTTACCTACCTTACTCGAAGAAGTACATCCAGTGTACTTAGCAGAGTGAGTTACGTCTGGGACATTGCGTTGCCAGCTTCCTGCTTGGTCGGTTTCCCCTTCAGCAGATAAGTCAACATGTCTCCTTTGCCCTTCACCTTGATGTTACCACGGCATTCCAAAGTGTAGCCGTGCTGCGTCAGAATGTTATAGACCTCTTGAGTCACCTGCATTGAAAATCAACAGCACTCATCAATCTACTGTTGCTCATTTACGGTAACTGGATTGAGTGTTGTATTGCATTGCATTGTATTGCATTGTATTGTATTTATTGTATTTATTGTGTTTATTGTATTATTGTATTTATTGTATTTATTGTATTTATTGTATTTATTGTATTTATTGTATTTATTGTATTTATTGTATTTATTGTATTTATTGTATTTATTGTATTTATTGTATTGTATCTGACCATTTATAAAGCGCTGCTTGCAGCAAAAGCCTTTCGAAAGCGCTCCCAGTGCGTGTAATCCAAAGAGATTGGGCAGGTTGTGATCGAGGCGAGAGGATGATGAGGAAAGATAGGATGACGGAGCGGACTGTTGGTGGAAGTGACTACTATTGTGCGATATGGTGTGATATATGATAGACTACACGAATCACATAATACACCACGAGAACTGACACGGGTCCATTAAACATCATGCAAATTAATGTGTATTGGCCTACACGTGTTTGTGTATTTTCAGCGGAATATTAATTTTGTGCAGCAGCTACATGTACTTATCTAAGAAATTTTAATAAAAAGAAGGACTAGAAACATTAGACTACGTTTGTCTTTTCATCAACTATCTTTAATATAAACTTAAAAATTTGCCTGCGTTGCACATAACACGCCTATCCCTATTATTCTATCAATTTTTAAAACTTCCTAGATTCAATCCAGTTCCTAAATCTTTATCTACAACTTGACTTCAGATTCACTAGCGTCGAGATTTGACTCTATACCCCCCACACTATAGTACAATGTAGGCTAGTTGGCCAATTACTGTATAAAATCATTACTCCTTTATTGGTAGCTGTTATCATCATTCATTACTCCGCAGTTAGCCAATTACTTTAGGGGTCATTGCATAATTACGTAACGCTGAAAATGACCGTTTTGGACCCACCCACCCACCCCGTAACGCTTCGTAACGTTTCCCTTGACCCACCCACCCACCCGGCCTCCCCAGCGTTACGTAACGATTGTTACGAAAAATCAGTTGAGATTTAGGTCTATTAATTATTGGCTTATGTGAGCGCGTAATTATAATTCATATTTTCATAGTGAATTTAATATAGCCTAGCATGTGAATTATAGGCTAATTTGAAAGTAGACTAGGCCTACAATATAAAGATTGTTTTATTTATACAACATGACAGTCGTGATTGAAATTAAATTTTCTTAAATTTTACCTGAATAATAAAATGTTACACACTGTTGAAAAGTTTCACTGACTAAATTGCGCATCAATAATATAAATATTATTAAGATGAACTAATTATTTGTTTAGTTTTGGCACTTCGATAATTATTAGCCTAGTTAAAATCTGCTTCAAAGTAGTTTTCCGATGTCAGGAATCCGAGGGGAATTAGGTCTACCAGGTTGCTCCGTTGATAAGACTATCACAAACAATTCAAACAGCGGTTTCCGGTTTGCACAAACGGAAGAACAGATATTTTGACCTGGCATGCAACTGCAGTGTCTGCTGCCGCATCTTCTTCACTGTTCTTTAGATTTCAGATATATGGAGCTACTTCGGTTAAGCTTTAAATCAATGTCACGAAGTTTATATTCGAACCCATCATGTCTGAAGTGTCATTCGATGATAATTTAATATTCATTAATAAAAAAAATTCAAGGCGTTACGTAACGTTCAGCTCCCCCACCCACCCACCCCCGTAACGTTTCGTAACGTTTTCAGTTACCCCACCCACCCACCCTCGAGCGTTACGTAATTATGCAATGACCCCTTATAAGTTATTATCCCGTTATATGCAGCTAGCCAATTACGATGTGATAAGCTTCTACATGTATAAAGTCATTTTTATTGCAGATTTTTAAAGATTTTTATTACAATTACAATACCTGAGTCCTGTTCCATGCTATTATGTGCCTTGTATAGAATTTTTCCTGTGCTTTTCCCTGCAAATGTTGTACCTGTATTTCTTAATTAGTCGTCAAAGAACCGCGTTGATATAATGACATTTACACCTTGCTGCACCTGGATAGAACCGTGTTCATACCTGTATGGTACCTAGTTCCCCAGTGCTGTCCATTCTACTGGCAACGTTGACCGTGTTGCCCCATATGTCGTACTGAGGTTTACGAGCACCGATAACACCAGCAACCACCGGACCAACGTTTATACCTAATCAAAAGACATAGCTTTATATGTTTTAGCAAAATCAATGCGATAATGAAACGGGAAGAGACTGCACACATTGGGGGTAATTCAAGTATGAATAGCCTCGTCAGATGTACGCTAATTTACGGCTAGACCATCAAATTCAAACACTGAATAAAGGCAATTTAACGTTTACCTTGCTGGACTAATCAGTATTAAATTTTGATATTTAGCGCAATGTAAGGCTGAATATTGTCGGCGTACAGCTGTAACTGGACTCAAAAGTGATTTTTTTATGCAGCTCATTGGTGACTGCAAATTATGATGGAGGGAAGACAGATTGCTATGGAGCGCGAGCAAAACAGGAGGAGATTCAAATCAAACGGACCAATCCTCATTTGCTCAGACTAACTGCTGACATACAACCACTAATTTAAAGTAGGCCTGTTAATTCGTTTCCAGGGGCACTTTAGAAACCCAGACCAAACGTCTATTCTACTTAATAGTTCTAACTATCTTCCTATTAAGCAGTCTTCCTTACATATACAATCATCATGCGTTTGAGCGTGTGTGTGTGTGTGTCTAAGTATATATATGTAGGGTGGAGTGGAAAAGGTACTTTATAGGGGCTACAAAGTTTCTACAATTTATCTCCTGCATGAGTCAACAAAACGACATACAACTATTATTATAGGCTAGAGTCATTCATGTGAAACTATAGACTATGGATCTCATTGGATGCATGGACGTTCACCGTATCTTATACACAAATAAAAAAATACAAAATAAAAATGTTTCAATACAATACAAAATGCAATACATACCGATGCGCATCTGGAAGTTGTTGAAGCAGTGTACGTTGACATACTGAAGCTGATCTCGGATGGCAAGAGCGTATTCAACGATGGCAAGGACATGTTGATTGCCAGCGTAGTTCGTCTTCTCCGTCAGACCAGACGCAGCCATGTAGGTGGCCCCAGTCGTCTTTATCTTCTCGATGCACTGAAATCGCTCCTGGCCGAGAATCTGTTGGCCAAGTAAACCTAAGCTAAAGTAATCGATCATATATATATATTTATTTTTATATATATATATTATTGTACCTATATTTCTTGGTGTATATATATAGGCAAATATAATTTTATATAATAATTATATATATATTGTACCTATATTTCTTGGTCGTCGATGATTGCACGACTAAAGACAATTCTACAGGTTTCTACAACCCTCTGCAAAATGACTGTTCAGGGGAACAAAAATATAACAGCTTATTCCTGTGTCCTGCCTCTTAAACTGTAGGCTACTCAAGCCCTACTGAATATCGCGACAAGTATAATTGAACAATGAGGTGGGAAGCACTTCCTTAATGTGGGTATTTCCCATTATTCAATGGTCTCATACACTTAATATCCCTTGAACAATTCATGTAATGGTTTGAAGGAACTTTTGAAGTAACTAAACTCTGCCATTTCAGCAGATTTCTGGAAAGCTCGACTTCTTATGTCTAGTAGCCAACATTACCAGTGAAAACTTGACCATTATTTTTTTCGATCAATCAAAGAAAAATAATGTTTATCGTTCACGAGATATGAACGGCGTATTCATCTACCGTCGTTAGAACAATTACCCTGCATGACCCAACTCGTTAAAAAACAAAATAAAAATCCAATATACGACACTGAATTGACATAACTCTCAGGATAGTGATTTCCTTATTTTTGGTCTAAATAAATATTAAACGTGCTCGCAGAGAATTGCAGCTCTTTAGTGAGAGGGAGACAGCAGAAGACTTGGATGGACAACATCAAAGAAGATCTGGGAAAGAAAGGCACCAGCTTAGCGGAGATTGGTGAAACAATCAGGAGCAGAGAAGTTTGGAGAAATTTCGTAAAGGCCTCGTCGTCATACCAATGACGGAAGAGAAGATAAGAAGAGAAGAAGTGAGATAAAGCGGTCTTCGTTACATAATGTGCCAAACTCTAAAGACAACCAGCAGTAAAACATCAGATGATCGTTTAGAGATATTCGTCTGTCTGTAAAAAACCTCGTCGAAGTCGGCGATGATTTCGTTGAGTAGTCTCAGACATTCGACGCCTTCGTTGTAATACTCCATGTAGAACTCAAAAAAGTTGGCGATCGTTGCAAACATAACGCACACGTTGTCGCAGTCCTGGTTATAGAGATCCTGGTTAAAACGAAAAAAAATCATCTTAACTTAAACGATGCACATCACGAAAATTTCCTTCCTTAGTATTATCATTATAATTCAATAAATAAATTTTTAACGCGCGCAATAGGTCACACGGAAATGTGAATCTGATGCGCGAAAGGATAAGAGTAAACAATAATGGTGGTTCAACTCCCTTAGCGGTGATGCAATGTAGACTTAACTTAGATGCTAAATGTAACTATTTCACACACATCAATGTTATCATGCAGTCAGTGCAGAGTGTAGACCTATGCAAGCTACTTATAGTGCATAACATGTAATAATTATAGACTATGATCATATATCATATAGCGCCACTCCTACCTTTGAAAATACCGTATGCATGATTGTCTAATAATCGGTGATCAAGCAAAACAGTTTGAGATAGTTTTAAAATGTTTGCTGGTCACAATGGTATAACCTAAGAATGAAACCGTGTGATTTTTGTGTTAATGATTTTTAAAAAAAGAATGCGACTTAAAAGATCGCTTTACTTCGTCCTTCTTGTTCTGGCCCTTCAGAAAGTGTTCAGCAACGTGTAGAGGCAGAATATTGGCGACCAGTTTCATGTTGTACGTTCTAAGAGCAGCCATTTCCTCCTTCTCCTCTTGAGCCTTTACAGGAAAGACCAAGACAACACACCACATGAAAACAGACTATAACTGGATCGTTTTCAAAATCACTGGAAGCTCCTTCAACTCATTTTCTCCTTTCTCTCGCTCTCAGCCTTGACATGCATATTCTCCATCTCGTCCTATTTGCATAGGCCTAATACAGCCTTGTATGGCGCAAGTTAACGGAAAACACATGCTACGTTGTTGCGATAGTCATGGAAACCTATCTTTTGCGTAGAACACTCCAGCAAATGGATGTCATTGTTTCCGTACTGGCGTCGAGAAACACCTACAATCCTACATGCACCAAGTTAATCAAATTAATATTCTGCGAGACTTCAAATCAAGAAGATGCGGCTACTAGTAGCGTATAATATAAATAAGCTTACGCAACATGCGTATTTTTATGCTATGTTGAGAGGTCACAGTGATTAATATTATGGCAGACAGTAGCGCCACCTGTTGTTTCCAGATGAAGTCGAGTCTGGCCGTTGATTCGACCTGCTTAGCATGGATGAAGAGAGTGACGGTGAAGAGAAGAACAGTAGTCAGTGAGATCCACTTCAACGAATATGTCGTGTGTTCATACCTGTCACCAAACAACAACCAATAATTAATTTCTTATTATTTAATTGCTTCACTACCAAACACAAAGACAAACACACACACACACATGTAGGCCTACCGGTGCGTTGGATAAACTATCACAGCAAGCCACAATTAGTGTGGTTCTAAAAAATGAAAGTGGTTAAACAAATTTCTCCAACCCGTCATTTGGTGACGCCAGGTGTCAGTAGGTCACAGCTAAAAAATTATAAAAAAATTTAATATTTAGGACTGGCGCGGAGCTGACGAAATATTCATACTTTGCTACTGGTTTGCATAAAACTTATCTAGACATCGGTTAATGGCAATGTTGGTAATAAATTATAATTGCATACAAGCTAAAGACAAATTCTGAGGTGTGCAATTTAATTAATTTTCTGAATAATATTACCAAAGTCATGTTGGAATGAGTAATTATTATGTATTTTTAAATTGACTGCAAAACTTAGAAGATAACAATGTCATAAAATTGTAGCCGAGAATATCAACATTTGCCGATGAATTTGTCGGTCATTCGGCTTTGTGGGTGCCGTTTTGGTTGGCTCATAGCATAGCTTCTTGTGTTTCCCTACGACCTGTAGCAAGAACTACCTTTGTTCTGCACTTTGTGCTGCCAAAGAGTTCAATTTTTGCACTGAGGTGTCTACTGTTCTTCTGCGATAGGCTACAGTTAACCACTTTAACGGATTGGAGAATTATATGGCTCTTTTGTTACGTTCGAGCTTCATTAACATCGGCTTGGATCATACTGTAGAAAGTCATCAGAGAGTTCCAAAGTGTTTAAGTGTTGAAAAATATTATGAGTGATTTAACGACGGAAATTATATTATAATTATTATTGTGGAGTCCTGTTTTCTTATAGGTTCATAGAATGGTGGGATTCGTTTTAGTGATCTCACAGAACCTGAATATTCGTTTAGGGGCATTGCAATGAGTCTCTGCTTATTTATTTAAACATGGTCGTCAAAGAACGCAAGCCCAACCAGCAACTGAGACAAGTCCTAGAAGAGAAAACTAAACGTGTATGACAAGTGGCATCCTTAGCAACATTGCTGTTCTTGTCGATGGAGAGCACGGAGAGAAAATTCAGGTCATTTGGGGAGTTACTGTTGATGCTGCGCTCTGGAAACAGTAGGCCTACTTGGTATTATAGCATAGTCACAAAAAGTGATACTTCTTTCATATGTTCCCAGATTGTTTGCCTCACGAAAGACACGAGACTTCCGTGATTTCGTTGATACTGGCCGCAGACCATGTCGATGTTCATATTGTGAGAGGAATATCCAGATTTTAAATGTGTAAATAGCTCTGACCATCATAACATCCGACGCACAGCTGGTGGATACCGGAAACATAGTCATGTGGTTCAATGTCACCGAGAAAAATGGCAGGTAGCTCAATAAGTTCATTAGTAGTCATCACCGCAAACTCAATAACCTCGTCCTTCCACGGTATCTGGTCGTCATCTGCTCATCTTCTGTGGATGTGGAAAAGAATGCCTGATCTATAATGGGCCGGAAATCTTTAAAGTGACTTGATTGTTCCATATTGGAAAACTTGGATGCATCATACAGACCTAAGACCTTCTCCAACATAATTTCAGAATTGTTGTGGTGGCATGCCAAATTTAGGAGCTCTCAGCCTAATTCTCTTTACGACAATGAGCACACTCCACATTCGGAAGTCTTAAACATTTAGCGGCACTACCATCTAAGCAACTTGCAGTAGAAGCTTGACTTGGTACTTTACTGTTTAACTTTAGCCTTTCCTTTCCCGCAGAACATTTAATTAAGGACTGCATCTTTTGCATCTCTTATCATGCTGATCACCGTTTTATCTGCGTGAGCTCTGCCTCCCACTTTTCATTTGAATAGGGCGCCGCGCACTGCGCTCTGATGTCTATGGTGACTCAATAGTTGCTTTCACTCACACCATGACAATGCAGAGCCATTTCTTCTATGCGTTGGTCCTACAACCTGGAACTTGACTATTTGACACCTCTCAAACTGTTTTCAGTTTTAACAACCGTTGAAGACTGTTTTTCGCTTGATCTCGGCCGGGAGCACCTCTGAGTTGGCATCTTGAAAGAGCTACATATAAATTCTGATTGATTGAGTGATTGATTGACTGATTGTTTTACTGACCATGGCAAATTTTATGCTAAAACTAAGTATCAAAGTAGTTCATTATTCATTAGTAAGAAATTGCCAAATATGCGCAATCATCAAAACTTCAACTGGTTCGCGCCAGTCCTAAATACGTTTGGAATTTGAAAATATTTTGGATAAAGAGTCTCTATAAGTCGTATCACCAAATGCTGGGTTGGAGAATAAAAAAGAACCAACTTCAAAAGTTGTCATTGTCGATGGAACCACACTAAGCCACATGTATAATTGTATATTGTATGTTGTATGTAGTACATTGTATATTGTATATTGCATATTGCACCCCGTGTAGTAAATAATAAAACCAGTGTAGTAAATAATAACACTCGTGTAATAAATAATAACACCGGTGTAGTAAATAATAACACTCGGCATTATCATTGCTCTAATCACTCCGCCACTGGTTGCACTCTGCCAGTGCCAGTCCAAAGCATGGATAAAGGAGGAGGGTGTCGCTAATGATCTTTGTAATCACACGCAGTGACGTTAAACTGAAACCTATTGTTGCTCTAAACTGTACAGTATTGTAATCATATAAATCTAATCCGTCTTGCTGTCTTGATTTGAACAGGTAACGACTGTTATCCGAGCTAAGTGCAAGGAATAGGTAGGCTAATAGCGGAGGTAAACGTATAATCAAGATTAGTGAATCTCATTCTCATTCAGAAAAGATTCATTTGAGCAAGGTCGATCCATAGTGAACTCAACTCATGACTCTAAACTGCCTCGTGATTCTGAACTGTTCTCATGATTCTGAACTGTAATCATGTCTCTGAACTATACTATGCTATACCATTTTTGGATTTATATAGCGCCTCTAACAGTAGAAACTAATCAGAGGCGCTCCAAGTGCGAAGATCCCCATAAAAATTTTTCTTAGGAAACGCGCAGAAACAGTAGTGCTTTCAGATAAGATCTGAGTACAAATTATAGTAGGGATAGTGGGAGACCATTCCACAGCAAAGGGCCGACAGAAGCAAGGGCACGATGCTGGGCTGTAGCCGTCCGATATAATAATATATCGGACGGCTTTAATATATCGGACGCTCTTTAGACAGTCATAACCTTCTTGTACGACGTTAGCCTATAATATAGGCTAACGTCGTACAAGAAGGTTATGACTGTCTAAAGAGCGGAGAAGACGTCTAGTATCTATGTAGGCCTATGTGTGTTCTATGGTCTATACATGTATGCTTTGTCTTTCAAGTCAACAGTTTCCAACCTGTCATTTTCCGCATTGCCGAGGCTGATTATAGCATTTATTGAGCTGCATTGCAATTATTTAGTTGCAATATTAAAGGTTTCCATATTATTTACACTGACGATAAATAATTGCTTCTCAAACTGCTGATATTGCGAGAACTAGAAGACACTGGGACTCTCGAATTTCAACAAATTGGGGTAATTCAAGAGAGTAATAGACAAGTTCTCAACATAATATTACATAATGAGATCTGCGTCTAAAGGAAATGGTAAATATTAAATTGCGAGTCATTATGCCAACAGGAAAGTGCAACAGTGATTAGCGTCATTAATTCTTGGAAGTTGTTACAGTAATAATTAGGCCGATTGCTATGATCATCTCATACACACATCTGTCGATGCCAATTCGGATATCCGGTATTTTTGAGACAGCTGTTATATGATATCCAATGTATCCATCTCACTAAAAATGATAGAACTAGGCCTAATCAGATTTTTTTTCAAAGGTAAATCGCCGTTTTATTTGGACTTTTATGAAGCGCATTTTCAGAACACAACAAAGCTCTAGTTACTAGACCAATCGTGAGCTAATTCGGCGGTGCGGTGTTTAAGGTGTTCATGTTATTTATCTCGCATATAGGGTTTACTGCGCAATGTAGGGCATGTAAGTCGTCATCTTAGTTAACTCCAATTCACTTGTGAGCAACAGGACGAACAGTAAATAGCGAAATTTACTTTATAATATTATATCCGTTGATTAATTATCTCAGTTTCCATGTTTTGCTCTGAACGTCGTGCATAACGAACTTCTGCTTGAACTCTTTGTAGCCTACTCAAATTTAGGAGTGCTCCGTCTATAACAGTCTTTGATCAAGGACTGTTCTCATTTTAAAGCCAAAATTAACTGAACCTTCAGATGACTTTATATTGAACTGGATAACATCAGGATGGATTCTATTAGATTCCTAACACAAGGAAGTTCATTTCCTTAACCTATGTTTCGGTTAGTTGTCCAATGTAATAAAATGTATTTATAATGGTTCAATGGATATCCTTAAAAGACTCTCCTCAATTAACTGACGTTAATGTCGTCCGTTTTAAACAGAGACAAATTCATCTCAAAGAGATAAATGTTTGTTGAAGAGATTTTAACGTGCAGTGGATTCCAATTTCCAACGAAGAGGTAATCCTTCGTTTTGACATTTTCGCAACCTGCAGAGTATTTGATGCTACGGATTCTTTAATTGAGGTTGGTGATATTTTATCTACACTTGGGACAAGATTTTTCAACACACATTTAACCTACATTGTACATTCACCAAATGACACTCTCTGACCAAAGAAAATAATGTTTCTTTAGGGAAGTTTAGGCCAACAAGTTTTAACATGCTGTCAAAGAGTCATAGATTCACCAATATAGAATCCAATTAGAGTAGAAAGAAATTATCAATACATATGTACATGGGACATTCGCTTAGTGAATCTTTGCTATGTTTTGTCAGCCTGTAAATGCAGAGCACAATGGTTAGAAACGATGTCTTACCCAAGATACGTGTAGAGCAGAAAGTCTCTGTTGTCGTATAGCGCAACATAAACGATCATTGTTAGGACGATGAAGACAATGGAACAGACGAGTAGCACGATCAGCTTCAGCAGATTGCTCGCTTTTATGAAGACGGCGCTCGAGATCATTGCGAGGACGACGCAGAACAACGTATACTGAGACAACATAGAGAGTGGAAAACAGATATCCAAATACCACAAACTATTGTTGTATGTCATGGTTGAACATACATAATTATGTAATTATGTAACAAAATTATAATTATTTAATTATTAAATTATATAACAAAACGTACGTACATAAAGTAGGCTAATCCTTACATTCCTGGTTACAGTGGCTATAGCTTCTTTATTAAGTATCTCAAGATTATGCATTACCATAGTCTAAAAATTGTAAAGATCTAAAAGAAACAACTATTAGCCTGTATAAAAATTTGTCTGCTATGAATGAAATGCTTCCAGGTGAACAAGGACTAGGTTTCCACCGGTAGTCTCTTGCAGACATGTAGAGAACGGCTAATGAATTTCCATACATTTTTATAATTTAAACGTGACTCTTAGTAGCCGTCCTATATTTCTAAACCAAGACGAAATCCGCCTGATCCGCTGCTCTGTCCCTTCTTTCGCCAGTCTTCTGTTAAAGTCAAACTCCAGAAAAGCAAACATGGAAAAAAGAAATGAGCGCTGTGCATTGAGATCACTGACAAATCCAAGAACTTTACCTCATTCAGACTTGGAGCCTCACTAATAATCTCTGGCAACCCCTCTGATGCAATGGAGCGCTCGTGAAAAAGCTGGTTCCGAGCACATAAATTAAATGCTACATGTAGCTATGAGTCGTGCTTTCTTCTATATTACGATTCCGATTAAAACCTGTTGTAGAAAATAATATAAGTGTCTGCATGCGTACTTCCGGAAAGTGTGAGGTGGCTTCTGATCCAGTGCAGTTGTTCATCTCGACGCCATATTGTATCCCAGAGTTCCGCAGCACGGCATTTGTAACTTCATCTTCGGAAATGTTATACATTGCCGCTAGACACGTTTGCAGTTTGGTGGCGTTGAGTGAAAACTAAGATCAAATATATACACACACATACACACACCAATAAATATAATTGCCACATCAGATGTCGAGATGACAATTAAAGTAATAAGGTATTTTCATAGCGGTTAATGAATGTGTGCAATAGCCTATTATTTTAAGCATCAGCATTGCGCATTTTTAACTTCGCAAATGTAGGAGATAATAATTTATATGATTAAATTCCTGCGGAATTTCTATATATACGAAAAGGAATGAGCAGAAACTTTGTGTGCATAGGCTATATAAACTCTGAACAGACGACCAGCATTCTAATAGGCTATGTAGAAAAGCACCAGTGTTCGCAGCTACAGATTTGTACTCAGTATGTAACCTATTATACGAGCCAATATTTATTTCAGCAATAGCCCACTTTTCAACTGTATATCCTATTAACTTCCGACAATATTGTCTAAACGTATTGTAAGCTTATACAGGTAGCAGCAGAGAGTAACAGGGCAGTGGGGGAAAATCAACAAAATGCAGAAGAGCGCAGCTTACGGTGCAGGCAAACGATGCAGTGAATACTATGACGACCGTTGCCATGGAGACTGACTGGCTAAAAATCCGATTGGACGCCATCTGAGAAGACAGAGATTTCAGCCTCGTTGCGGCACACTGTCAACAGAAAACGAGGCATGAGTAATTATTGTGAATGATTGTGTATATAATTATATAATTTTGACCTTTTTCCCTTCAAAGTGGAAACGCCAAATCATTTGACCGATGTCTGGCCTTGTCAGGTAAAGAACACTCTTGTGGCTTTTGCTCTTAGATTCGCTATAGCCTATAACTCAGTCTTTCCATTACCCTGAAACTTGTAGTTGACAATGACCCATGTATAGTTTCGGAGAGAAAGGAGACTAACCGGACAGTTTTCAATGGCACTAAAAATGCAGAAAGACAGGAGAAGGACAAAGCTGATCGGAAAGACAACGAACATAACAGTCGATCTGAAAACAATCACAAACAGTTGTTGACGAAATAATAAAGAACCATTTACATCACGTGACAATAAGATGAATTTTCTTTATTACACCGTATCGTATTCTTTTAGACGGCATCACAAAGTTCTTTTGGCAGTACACTACACGATTCCGATTCCATGTCACATAGTAATTATAGATTTAGCACTTCTACTATCGCAAACAAGCAGAGCATTGCAAGACTCAATAACACATTGCATTACATCACACGGAACCATATTAAAAAGTACGTAGGCATATTTCAATACTGCATAGATTGTCCGCTTCACACGTCGAATAGGAAGTCAAACATCCACCCACTGTGACACACACCACAAAGCAAAATGAATTGTAGGAATAGCAGTTAAATAGACCATGCATAGCATATTTAGAAGTGCAGTAGGTCTCAAAATCAGTGATTGTTATTTGTTTGAATTTTGGTTATCAAATATTGTTTGATCAGCCGCCTATTGTTTGGCGGAAAGACCAATAATGCAGTTATAATAATAATAATTATTATTGTTACCTGACATCAATTGTTTTGGGGGTGGGTGATCGGTATGCATCAGCATTAATTATTGCACATCTTTTTAAGCTGACAACTACGTCTTGGAAACTAGGGTCGGATCTAAGACAAGCTAGTAGCTTAATTTCGCTGGGTTTCTCTTCTACTGAACATTATGATTAAACATTCTAACTGCAAGTCGTGTTACATAAACAGCTTTGAACTGGCGATATTTCTGATCATTGCTGAAACCAAATACCTTGCATTGACTTGTTGAAAAAGATGGGTGATCCAAATGCGAATAAAAATCTAAAATGGAATCACAGGTGCTGAAATTCAATTAGCGACTCAGCTGTGTATGATACTTACTGCGGTATAATAATCAGATGAACTGCGAAGTTCAAAGGCAGCATAATGGCAGCGCAAACCAGGTGTGACTTGAACATATCGTCACGCATCATGGCGTACTGCAAAAACGAAAATCAAAAGAACGCAGGCTACAAGTCAAACCATGTTGATAATTAATTACTTAGCTCTACTATATACTGGCCTAGTTAGCTACACCGGTAAGTGAGAGCGGCATTTTCTGTAGAATACAACGGACTGCGGTTCAAGCACCGGGGTGAGAGTTGACATTTAGAGATTTAGATATCTCAGGCTAGCACGTGTGGGACGCGGTGGCGCAAGCTGCTGCGAGCGACCTTGGGCAAGTTGTTTACCCATCATTGTCTGAGGGGAAGGCAACGGAAAACCGCCGCCCTCATCTCATCCCCAGGGGCGTAAAAGCCAACGAACCTGCCTTCCGGCAGAGAACCATCATCATCATCATCATCAATCATCATCATCATCATCATCTCTACTATATAATAAATTGTCTACGCAAAAGCATCTTTTAAGTACAAAACTTGCACGATCAGCCATACTGAAAATTGCGGAACAAATCGCATGAATTATAAGCTGCTGTTGACATCATTGCCGATTTGAATAACACGACATCATACATGTATATATAGCATGGGTTTTAAGTGCATGATTCAGAAGATGTATAGTCTGTGTTAGTACCACTATAAATTCACCCGAGAAGCTTAATAATAGCCCCATTTCCTAGCTTCCCCTTAAGCTGTGACAGAGTTTACGGAGACGGTAATGTGCGAGAGCTGTCGAGAAAAAAGGAAATTAGACCTACGTAACGACTAACGTTAATCTCGTATTTTATGCCCAGCAAGTCACGATAGCAGCATACACGACTTCTCGTGTGCTGACCTGATATTAAATCCAAGTGACTGCATGAGGCTTCTGTTTGTAGGTCTACATGTGCATGTAAGATGCATGTAGGCCTACATTAAAGAAGAGACTCCGATAAATACTTCTAATCTATGAATCTGTCATAAAAATTGAAAATGACGATTCCCTGCTTTGGCTTCTTAACACGCTAGAAAGCGTTAGATCATCAGCACAATAATTAGGCCACCTAACATTACTTTCATATCACGTCGCAATAATTCAGTGCGTGATAGTCAAGTGCACTAAATAAATTATTGTCAACCGAAGGTCTAAGAATGAAATTTATACCAATTAAAACAATTGCTCCACTTTTCCCACTAACCAACCGAGCAATGATGAGTACTGTAGTGGCTGTACAATGGGTCAGTGGAAAGATCAGGTGTGCAAGGGAGAGGAATAGCCGCCAACCATCACGGAAGCATAAAGTTTGCGTTTAATGTAGATTTTATTGTTGCATTGCAGCAGTCCCAGATAAATCGAGTGGCTACCCTCCCTTGTAGCCTCCGTGACAGCTGCCCCTCTCCCTCCCCTTTCCCAGGGGTTAGCCTAGGCCCTAAAGTACACTGCACCGCTTCTACTCTGTCGCAGTTCATCCCATTACACGAAATATCTTATCATTGTACATCGATGCTGTTAGAGAAAGCCGCAGGAAAAAAGCAAACATGGAACCGAATAAGCGCTGGACGCCGAGATCTGCAACGGCTTTACCTCAAGGTCTTACAAACGCAGCAGATTAAAATTAGTATATCTGCTTGAATGAGGGACTGGGTTAAAAGACAGAGGCCAAGGTGATGGATAGAGAATGAAAGAGGCACAACCAGAGAGAGATACAGAGATACAGACGGACAGAAATAGAGACAAAGACACAGAGAGACAGACAGAGAGACAGAGAGAGACAAAGACAGAGATAGAGACAGAGATAGAGAGACAGAGAGAGACAGAGAGACAGAGAAAGACACAGACAGAGAGACACAGAGACAGAGATAGGTACAGACAGAGACAGAGAGAGAGACAGAGGAAGAAACAGAGACAGACAGAGAGTGAAATAAAGAAAGAAAGAAAGAAGAGAGAGAATGAGAGAAATAGAGAGAAACCTCTTGACAGAAACAAGAACTCACGAATAATGATACTGCAAATAGGATGGAAGCTATGAAGGCAAAACAGGAGAGAAAGAACTTGATGGAAAAATACTGGACGAAAAGCAGGCCAATAAGCATATGATTGTATAGTCCTAATACCAGAGCGGTAGACAGGTAGTTGGAGAGACGTAATGCATACACTAACGTGGCCACCTAAAGAGAGCAGATACGGATTGTACAGAGACATATATACATGTAATTATATAATGTATATATCACGTATGTATAATAGCTTATATATATCTTGTATGTATAATTTATATATTTAAATCATGCATGTATGGCTTTGCAATGATTTAAGAAAAACACGATGTTTGTCTCTACTCAGATAACGAACCAATATGGCTTCCGGCAACTTTCCGTAGAAAACATGTGCTCTCAATTAAACAAATCGACATTCAAAGGAGATTTATACTGTCCTCGATTAATATGAGCCACAAGTTGGAACATTGTTAAATTTGAACTTTTGTTAAGTTGGACATTGTTGTATTGGACATTGTTAAATTGGACATTGTTAAATTGGACATTAGAATGCACTGTCACCTGGGTAACTCCCGGCAGGCGCGTCCACATCGCGGGGGGTGGATATCGCTTGTCGATTACGAAATCCTGCCGGGGACCCAGTCCCTCGGAGTATAACGAGGGCCCATGCCCTGGGTTATGGGTGAAGACCTGGACAGTCAACGGAGCTGAGGCCTCCTATGGGGGGTAACGGTCTGGAGGGCGGAAGAGGCACGGCGAGTCAGAACGCCGCTGGGCGGCTCCTAGTTATTGATGGATGATCCGACCATCTGACTACCTTGCGTTTACCTAGCAAGTTACCGAGGGAACATTCTGCTGAAGAGTTTTCCACATGACCAGAAACGAGCACAGGACAGGGTCTTGTGGCAATGGACGGTGGAAACAGCTACGCTCCAGAGGGGGCACGCCAATGATGATGATGATGAAATTGGACATTGTTAAATTGGAACATTGTTAAAATGGAACATTTGTTAAATTGGACATTGTTAAATTGGACATTGTAAATTTGAACATTGTTAAATTGGACATTGTTATATTGGGACAGTGTTAAATTGGACAGTGTTAAATTTGAATATTGCTAAATTGGATCATACCGTAGTTAAATTGGAACATTGTCGTCTATGGTTCTTAGACATTGATGAACATGGAAGAACAGGGTGCAGCTTTAAACATGTTCAGGTGCATGCTATCTGAAAGCCGCTAGACTGCGTTCTAGTCTCGCTCCGCAATAAATCACTATGTAACAATTCAGTGACAGGTTACGGTCAACAGCAAATAACTCTATACAAAAGCAGTGGCGTAGTCAGAAAAAGTTTGAAGCTTTCCATTTCGGGGTTTTTACAATAGAAAGGCAAAAAGCACAGACTTAATTTTATTTTTTGGAAATTACATAATTTTCGTCGGAGTTTGAACCAGGAAATCCCCTGGATGTGCTCTTGCACGAAATAATGAGCTATTAACTACATTTATGACCATTGCTTGCAAACAATATTGGCAAAGAAAATAACCCTAATACATAACGGACTATTTTATTCGCTGGATGCATACAATTCTAGAAACATCTGCAAATCAATGAATGCGTGCTAGACGGTTTT
This sequence comes from Lumbricus rubellus, assembly GCA_945859605.1. NCBI lineage: Eukaryota > Metazoa > Annelida > Clitellata > Crassiclitellata > Lumbricidae > Lumbricus > Lumbricus rubellus. The sequence continues at coordinate 24,869,733 of OX243814.1, forward strand.
GACTGTGAACACAAACAGGAATTTAGCACAGTGAATTTGTCAGTGAAAGCACGCGGTGTACACAGCTGACATCAGACTGTCACACAGTGTCACAGGCATTCTTGGCATCGCTTGGTCTGTTTCAGCCTAGTTGTAATATCTGTACCTCTCCGTCTGTATGAATTTCTTCGCATCTGGCCTTGCTTGTATCTGTGCCTCTGTTTGAATGTATCTGTCATCGCATAGAAAATGGCAAAGCATTCAGCAGCTGGTTATGTAATAATGAAAGGTTCCCGTACGCATGAAATACCGAGTTCCTCTCTGTGTCCTTGCCAATGTCTTTGTCTGTCTGTCTATCTGCCAAACTCTCTCTGTCCACCACAGGAAGCACGTATGACCATAAAGTTGACGTTGACCAGTATAAAAGGCCTGATTTCTCATGGTCAGTTATCACAGTTCGGTCTACCTTCAGTTCCAAGCTAAGTCGTCATCTGCCGTCTACCGAACAAGTCATCATGAAGGTCCTGTTGGTTTTACTCGTTGCCACCGTGGCTGCTGTCTTCGCTGGATACGAAAAAGCTGCATCATACGGTCACTACGAACCAGGACTCAGACACGTGTAAGCTGAACCAGTTTAGCAATTATAATTTAGACGAAAGGTTGAAAATTACTTTCAACTGTGAGACAATAATAATTATTACAACGTAAAAGTCAACACCGATGAAAAACGGCTGTGGCTAATAAAGATGCGGTCAAAATGGGATTTAGCCTAATCTAATGTGAATATTATCAAATTTTTCAGCATCCACAAAAGCCGTTTCAGGGAGACCAAGTTATTACCATCGCTACATGATCAAATCAATTTCGCAATAGTCTGGCTACAAAGAATGTTCATCATAATTATATCTACTGTTAAACATTGGATATATTGATAGTTTGATACGGTCAAATTTTTATTGCAAATTCTTCTAAAAGTCTTTTCTTTTCTACAAGTTTAGTGAAACAATTTAGAAGGTTCCTGTCCCCCAAACTAAATTCAATATATATTTTTAAAATAATCTGATCACTAGACACAAGATACTGACAGTTACAGTTGGTTTTAGAGGTTCTAGTGGGAGCTGCAGTTTATATGCCTATCGGTGTTGCATAAGAAGATAACAAAAGGATATAATTGTTTCTCTTTTGACTAAACTTTAGGCCAAATGGCGTTGCCTCCAACTACCAAAATGCCGCACGTCAAATCCACGTTAATCGCGTGGCCGAACACGTGGGTTCCGGAACCGGAACTGCGCGGTGGCAAGGCGTGCCCGGAACTGGAGGAAGTTACGGATACCATGGATACGGTGGTCATGGACGCAGTCACGGATATTAGAATGAAAACGACATTGGAAACGATTCACATTTAGAAATTTGATTCTTTTGAGAAAAAGTTGTATGAAATAATTCTGTTTTCGTATATATTTACCCTGAAGTTCGCCTAAGATTAGATTAACCTTACATAGAAAATGGATCGTATACCTTGACTTTGGGCGTGACGTTCTTTGGCAAACGTAAGCGTCTGAAGCAATTTCCGGATAGCTAATCAGTCCAAATGTTTCCCAAAGAAAATTTAACGATCCCACCGATTTTTTAAAATGTCAACCTGTAGTTTCATCACAGTGATAGGCTACACCACAAATGAACCGTTTTTATTGGCAGGTATACGCAACCAGATCCCCAGATTCAAATACAAAGAAGGTAGATAGTAGGTAATTGTACCTTTGCTTCCATTTCTGGTTTTCTGAAGGTAAGTAAGAACGGCTTGACATGTTGCGATCGCAAATGATCGATGCTTCGTCCGTTGATGGCCTGACCCAGATACTCGTTGACCTCATCGTCTGGTTCCTTCACTTCTTGTTTGTCACCGAAGCCGAGTCTACAATCGACACCAGTACATTTAGACATACAGATGGGTCCAGAGAACCAGTTCATTCAAGTGGGCACTGCAATACATGTATGCCTATGTAGCGCTATCAGGCAGAAATTTGACTTGAGTACCACTTAATGCCACTGACATTAACTAACGCCACTGGTATTTATCTATCTCATTCGCATACTACATAGCCTACTCACATTATATTGTGTAATTAAAATATGTCACAAGCAGTTACATATTATTTACAAATTGTACGCGGTGCAACGTCCTGCATAGGCTAGGTTACAACTCCAATAGTTACTTAGGCTATACAATAGTATACATAGCTATCTACTTAACTAAACAGTGTAGAATAAAAACTGAGCATGACACTATGACAAGACATTGAGTAATACTAGCATAAACGCTCACGCATTCTCTTCAAATAATTTTGAATTGCTATTATAGAAAACGAAGTCCCAGCAGACCCACCATTATGCTGTGCAATGTGTGCATGATAAATGAAGCCCAAATTTTTCCAAAGTTTATCTACTGCCATCATCAGCGGACATGAAAAATTGCCAACCATTCTTTATGGACTGCATAATATACATGTATATTATATTATTACTCTGTGATTAATTCTCAACTATAAGCAACGCAGTCAGAGGCACTCGCTTTCTATAGGTCTACAAACTCTACATTTTATTCTTTCAATGGCGCTGCGCTGCAGCCTATACGAACAGTCAATGAAACGATAAAAATCGCTTGTGTGATTGATACGCTCTACTTTTGGAGCGACTTAACTTTTCGCGAATGGCTTGAGTCGGATCGTCGCCAATTTTCTTCCCTTCTCTTCGTGGAGATCGAATTGGCGATGGATAAGTTCGTTCCTACAAAATAACGAACGACTGTTTCTATTCTGTTACTGTACTGACTGCTGTCATTTGGTATGAAATGATGGTTTATGTTATGTCAACGTCTAAAAAGTTTTATAATAATTATAATTATTTCTTGATTTCCTTTTTCCTTTCTTTTTCTTGCTGCGCCGTAGTCGTGATGGGAAATATTTTCAGAGTTGATCCAAGAGATGCAAGTCAGAGGTGCTCACTAGATTAGTAGGAACCCTATTATGGTTGCATCTCTTTTTTAATATTATTAAAAATAATCTGGTTAAGATCTGAAGTTTAGTCGGTTAGCAAGCAATGCTCTGGACAGGACTTTTTAACGTGCAGTTGTACTTGTACACAAAATGTGCAGTTGTAGAAGCAATTCCGTACAGTTAAAACTAGCAAAAAGGTCATTGTCCTCCGATTGGAAGTAATTTACCATGGAGGATGGGAAAGGAAAGAAGGAGTTGTGCAATTATAAAAATTCCTTAAAAACAGCCATGGCTGAGGAAACTGTAGAACTCAATTGACGGTTCCCACAATGCAAGTAATGCTCAACTAACGATTCACGATCTTACTTACCTTCGTTCTTGGTTGGTTGTCTTTAATCAGGTACGTTTTTATGTTCCGGTACTTCAGGTACTGGTTCCTTTCTCCGCCATTTCCGGGTTCGAACTCGTAGTCACTCCCCAACCACTTTACCACTTCCTCCGTAACGTGAACTCTCCTAGAAAAGATATCTCACTTCAAAATTCTCAAGCTATCGAACCAGTTACGAGAAGCTATGGGAAACAGTCGTATATAAAGTATATAAAGCGTGTAAGAAAATCGTTATGAATGCAAGAATGATTGTTATGTTACTGCTTAACAATAATTATTGTGCCATTGCAATGGAGATTCAGCGTCGACCTCCTCCTTTCTCTAGACTTGAGCCTGGCACTGCCAGAGTATGAGCAGTCAGTGGCGGAATTAGAATGATCGCATACATGTTTTGGTCAAGAAGTAACCTATGAAGGCTGTGCTGTTTGAATGCAGTCACTTCTACCGGAATAAAAAATACTCTCTTTTACAATGAATGGAAATATTTGATTGAATGGTCGCATATTGATTGGTCCAGATTAGCATGAAATTAATGCAGTTTTTGTCACAATTAAATGCACAGAAAATAAAAATGCTTAGATCAATAAATCAATCGAAAATGGTAATACCAGCTCGAGCGAATTAAAACAACTGGTTTAATTAATTTTATGCGTAACAGTATCACCTGTATTATAGCGTTCGTTGCTAGATTAGAAAGCACAAAGGCAGGTGATCTCAAATTAGATGGGAAAAGAACGAAGAACAATAATGTATTAGGGGAAGCCGGGCTAGTACCGGCCACGGGGTAAATCGGCAAGGGTGATTTCAAGAGAACCAGCGGTCAAGGGAAGATTTCAGGGCTACCATCCAGTGCACAATAATCAAATTGCGTATGTTTATCGAGATAGATTTGTTTTTATTTGAGTATAATTCGCTAAAAGCGACAAAAAACGAGTTCGAGCCTAATCCACTTCTCTATGTTATCTCCAATAAGAGTTAAGAAACATAGATGTAAAAAAACAATGGAAACTGGGGAAAAAACGAAAAAAACGTCGTTTTATTCGAAAAAATTAAAAACGACAAAAACGACAAAAAGTCAACCAGTTTCAATTTTATTAAAAAAATTAGAAAAATGGCCGAAATTAATCCGGCTTTCCCCATATGTTGAATGTTTTCAAGTGAAGACATAAGCTGAGTAGCCTACAGTGAGTATGCTATATACGCACCCTGGTATTCCGCCGGCTTCCATGCTGTTGGCAAGTGTGACATCGTCTGACCAGACATCGAACTGCCACTTGCGAAGACCAAGAACCCCGCAGTGGACTCGACCGCTGTGTATGCCCACCCTCATGTTCAGCACGTCGACGCCTGTAACGCTGCGCACCAGCCTGAAAACAGTTACATACGTGAACCACAGAGGATATTGGACTGAAAGTGGGCTACAAAAGTTACTGCTGCTTGCTGTATTAAAATTTCCAATAGTACCAAAAGAAACTCTTTTCTGGTGCCAGTTTTAATTCCTACATAAGACTATTAATTTTTTACAGCCCAGTTATATTAAATCAGTCATTCGCCAAATATACCGTCTGGCAATAATGCTTTCGTTAGGTTGTGATATTGCAATGACACCTGCGCCCCTTTAAAGTCCAAACAGTCTGCATTATAGAAGATGATGCGCACAGACGACTTAGGGAGGCGTTAGATTGGTGGAGTCAGATGTATCCAGGTCTCATGATGATAGCATCGCAATAGGCAGATCTCTCTATATATATATATTATATATATATATTATATATATATATATATTCGTATCTGTTCGTCTCATCTCGACAAGTTTTGTGCTAAATAGATCCGAGTCTATGTGTTCTTGTCAGCTAAATGTTGCCAATCAGTTTGACATTTCAAGCTATTTATAAACTGATGGACCAGTAATGTCGCCTTACTTCGTCCACCACCATTGGGGGATTCGCGGTGTCGACGAAACCTGTTTATTGTTTCTATTGTTAGAAGATGGGTATTTAAGGATTCTGGTGACGCGCGTGCGCTAAATTTATAAGAGTGTAGAACCGTACGGCACTGCTGCTGTGTGGTTGTTTAGTCAATACTGCTTTTAATATATATATATGATCTTGATAGTCTATAATATGTCAGCATCAATAAAAACAGAAAGCACTTAAATTAAATTAATGTGGTCCCTAATTAAATAATCTAGCAAAGTTTATGACTAATGAAGAATGATCCGCACTTAGTTTCAAGGAGCCATCTACTGAGTTTTGAGTTGGGCATGGAGCTGTGGAAGTACAGTTCGGTACCTGGAGGCTAGCTAGGGTTGTTTAATTAACCTTAAATGGGGGAAGATGCATGTATACAGCGGCTGCCATTGGGAAGGAATTGAATCGATCGTTCATCTTTTTAAATATTCTACTTACAAGACGTTGCACAAGTAAGTAGCATAAGCAAGTTCCCATAACATAAAATTGCATTCAATGTCACTAGCCTACATAAACTATAGCAAACATTTATGCGTAGCTATAGCATTACGTAATGTGCCACAATTTTGCAAGACGTTTTCAAGAAAGATGAAAGGAAAGCCTATATAATATACAGTACGGTATGGAATGAAATGCTGAAAGTGAATGCGACAAGAAAATGATTATATATAGGCTTATTACTATATTTGCTGGCTTCCTTATTCAGTTAATTACCCAGCATCGGAGAATCGGCTTTGTTGCCTAGTTCTAACTCATATCTAGGCCTAATAAAGAGAGGTTATGTATCGCTGGTCGGTCAAACAATGCGGTGGAGATAATGATAAACCCACACAGACATAGAATAATATGCTATTTTAAGATACTGCTGCTGCTGCTGCTGCTGCTGCTGCTGCTGCTGCTGCTGCTGACACGGTTGCATTCTATTCCTCATGAGCATCATCATTATGCTGCATGTTTCCATGGATTCGGTTCAACAGTGTCTCGCGGGGAATCGTATAAATCAAATCTTCCCCAGACAAACCGGTGTCAACAGAGTGGACTCTGCTGCACCTGTAGTTCAATTTAGCACAAGTTCAGGTACGTATAGACGATGGTGATATATGCATGTTTTCCTCTTTTCACCATTTGAAACAGATTCTGCTGTATACATCTGGCTTCTGAATCCCTCTCGGCTCAGATCTCCACCGTTGTTACTAATTAGAACTTGTAAACACTGTAGATCAAACGCTATATATATATACGGGTCTGATGAACAAAAGGTTCTGACTCTAAGCAACTAACAATACCACAATCAAATGATGAAAAACTGCATTTTATTTGCATAGATTAACTTGGTATTACGGACTAATTAGAACTAAAGAAGAAATACATGCAAAATAAATATAAACTTAAAGCAATAACATGTACCAAATATATATATTATAAACCCACATGCTGATAGATTCATGATAATTTGGGTCACTTAATAATGTAAAATAGCTACACATCTACCTATAAACAAAGCAGCAAATGATTATGATGAACACAGTGTAATTAAATGTAGATTAGAAAAGCTATTGGCTTGGCTGGTTTAATGCATTTGGCCATTTTCAAATCATAATAATCTTTGCATTTAATAACAATAAAGGAATTGCATTGCATTTAACGTTCTGGCCCAGATTTAACCGATTTTATAGATGAGTTTTTCGCCACTCTTTCGCGAATTAAATTCTCTACAGAAAGCAATAAATCTTTCTTCTTACAATAGCAAGAATCACAAGCAGCAGCAGCAATAACAACAGCAACAACAGTAGGCCTAGTAAAATAGGACTTATTTAACGAAATTATTTTTATTGACACTGTCTATTCCAAACTCCACTCTTAAGTTATGACTCCCAACATCACACGATCAGAAGAGTCAACACAGTACATACAGTACATATAGTACATACAGTACATACGGTACCAGGGCCCCTAGTGTGGAATAATCTACCCAGTGACATTCAACATGCTCCCAGTCTACCACAATGCAAAGGACTTATCCGTACTCATACACCAGACACACTAACTAGGGGAGAGTGCTACAAGACGCCCAGGGCGAGTAAGACGCCCACCCCCTTTAAAACGGTTGAAAAGATACATTATCGTGTTTTAGTTGTCTCATTGCATGCAGCGACATCTTTTGAACCTTCCATAACAGTAATGTTTCAGTATTCGAGATATTGACGCGATAAATCAATTTTCTAGATTTTCACCGCTTTTGTGTAAGTACACATTTAGGAATCTTCCTAATTTTCTCTTTAGCCTAATGCAGTACCAATTCGCGCATTTCAACGTTTATATAGGGTTCATTTATAGTTGTTTCTATGGCTTTATCTAACTAGTACACATTGACATTGTAAAATAAAATGGCGTCAGTAGAGAGGGACTCGAAATTTACAAGAAGCCCATGGGCGTCTTGAAAACACAGGTAGCATAGAGATTACAAGAAGCCCATGGGCATCTTGAATGTATAGGAAGCATAGAGATTACAAGATGCCCATGAGCATCTTTGATACTATGAGCAAATGGCCAAGAATTGGTGCCTACCATGACACCACCTTCTACTCATGAAAATTTGGGCCCATATACATATTTGTCAGTGTTTATTGAATCTATTTCACCCTTGCCCAACACTTCAGTGAAATGGAAAGAATGCAGTACGTGTAAAGGTTGATGTCATGCAGAATGTGCAGACGAAGAGACATCCAAAGAATTCGTATGTGACTTTTGTCGATAGTCTGTGATTAAAGTGAAAATGACAATAATGACATACAACATGAGATTGGATTTTTGCTTCTCGGTGTTTTTTGTTGCTCTGTTTCTTTAGAATCTTTCAGTTTTGGTTTAATTTGCTTTCTCTTAAGCAGTTTATTGTTTTAGTCTAAAATGCATGATTGCAATGCCTCTTGGTTTTAGTCGATTTCCATTGCTCCAAGATGCCCATCCTATGGGCGTCTTGTAGTATAGGGTTGCTAAGACGCCCAGTTTGGAGGGGTCTACCTTTTTTAATTTACACAATTGATCTTATTGAATTGTGTTCTGTAGTGGCTGTCATTGCTTCATTAATGATCACTCTTTACATTAGGGTGAAACATGTACTTCTCTTGGAGCCCACACGGAAGAAAAGCACAATTTTCCTTAGCATGGGCGTCTTGGAGCACTCTCCCCATGATAGGCCTACCCCATCTAGCTCCTGACAGTCCATCTATTCTCACTCAGCCACTCACTGGACCCCTACCAGTGAGACCCATCCATTCAGGTTTGCCCTTTGTTTAATTTTAAAATAAGCTTAATTTTAAAATCTGCTGTTTTAATTGTTTCATTGTGACGTTGTTTTATTGATGAACTGTTTTCACTGTATAAATGTAGACTATATAATTATCTTGGGTTCGATAAATGAAATTGAATTGAAAAATTGAATTGAATTGAACATAGCAAGGCAATCCTTTTGGCCAGCAGGAGTTCTGCGTTGTCTTACAACCGATTTTGAAGAAAAAACTGAAATCGCATCTACATGTTGGCCACGTGGACGACCAGACATTGTATGGTTAGCAAGGAGACAGTGGTCGCCAATGTTCATCTGATCGCACAAGAATCGAAGAACCTGGGTTTGTTACTAAGGTAGTTTCTAAGAGCCTGAGCTTTTAGTTCTACCTCGAGTGAAAAATAATAATAGTTTTCTATATCAGCACTCACCCTAAGACTAACGCAGCGCATCTATTCACATCACATTTTGATGCACCTTTCCTTCAATAACGCAATCAACGAGAAATTATCCATTTTAAGACAACGTTCCATAATCTCTGCAGCCATGATCATACTGATCATCAGCACGTATACTTTGTATAGGCTTGCCTCGGGGAAAATATGAACACTATTAACAGCTAAAGATCATATATCATCGCTTCAAATGGAAAATAGAAGATTATAGACCGAGTCCCAGACTTCAGCCGTCAATAATTCATCAGGCAGACGGCATTAAATTGTGAGTTATTGTGGGGCGCGGTGGTGTAGTGGCGGCGTCGTTGCCTTAAAGCCGGAAGGTTCGATTTTCGAATCCACCTCGCCGGGTAAGGACTTTGGGCAAGTCCTTCACTCACAATTGCTCAGCGCTTCGGCGTGAAACTCCGATGTAATGTTCGCTCTGCATTCAGGAGCGCCTCTGAGTAGAAAGCTTGAAGGGGCGCTATAACAAGTGCACATGCATACAAACATACTGAAAATAATCATTAGCAGGATTTACTTATGTGTGTTTCAGTTGAACTTACGCAATGGCGTCAATCATGTCGAGTCCCATCTCAACACAGCAGTGAGCGTGATCGGGTCTTGGCTCAGGAAGACCACAGACACAGTAGTAGCAGTCGCCTAGGATCTTGATTCGCAAGCAACCGTTCTCAGCAGCCAGCTTGTCGAATCGCGCAAACAACTCGTTCAGCATCCGAACCAATTCTTGCGCTGTGCACTGAGAACTGAGCGCAGTGAAGCCGCAGATGTCGGCGAAGAGTATGCTGAAACGAAACAACACAAGAATCTGAAGGGTTAGTATGGTCAGATTACGTATTGCAGTGGGTTCAGATGCACTGAAGACATAGCCTACTTAAGATTAAGTACAGTGAGATTTACAACAAAGGCCAATGAAGAATCCAGCTATGTTTCCCCTTGCCTCCAAGAGTCTCAACAACATATTATATATTGATCTGGTATCCATTGCCAGACAGTAAATCTGCGCAACTGGCCTCATCAATCATCAGTAGCCTATTATGAAGGACATAGAACTGTACATTTGTGTGATGGACAGTGGACAAGTCACAAGGCACATGGATAGAATTTAAAAATGCCAATTGTAATTACACTCTCGAAACATGAAATCGTCAGGACAGAAGCGGCTGATTAGAACCAGTCAAGAAGCTTAGACAAAAGCTTTCAATGTTTTTGTTTTAGTAAACAACACACCATTGATACTTAGAGTCTACTCTACAGCATTAATCCATCACATGCATTTGGGTTGCGTAATAAAGGCGTGCTTCAAACAGATAACTTACATGTGCAACGACTGATATTCGGCTTTAATTAAGGCGTAGCATGTATTGTATAGGCCTACGCCTACATGTATGTATACAGTAATCCTCTTACATAAAAATTTCTATTTTGTGCGCATCTGAGCTATTTATAGAGATTTTGTCGGCATCTCTGAAGAGCGCCATCTTGAAAGAAGCATAGTCAGTCGGTTGTGGGTTACCCACTAAAGTTTTATTATAGCATCAGTCAATGTCATCAGTTGTACTCGGAAAGGTGCATGCACTGAATAACCTGCTTAGATAGATCAGAAACATCTGCAGTTCAGTATTATTGGTATACCTTAATTAAGTTAATTTAGATCAAAAATTGTACGGAAGCGTCAAATATTGTGGGGCATGGTGGTGTAGTGGGTATGTTCGCTACCTTGCAGCTAGAGGGATGCAGGTTCGATCCACCTCATGCCGCCTCGTAGGGACCTTAAGCAAGTTCTTCACTCGCAATTGCTCATGCGCTTCGGCGTGAAACTTCGATTCAGTGTCCGCGCCGTAGTCGGGAGCGCTTCTGAGTAGATTTCTTGAAGGGACCCTCGCTTAGAGCTAAACACGCACGTAACGACATAATAGATCACTGCTTGCCCTCAATTGGCAGGATCTGTAAACTGTCTCTTGTAGCCTACATGTACAGTTGTACACTTAGGGATACATCGGTCTCCAAACTATTCCAATCAACGGTGCTCAAAAAAGAGAGCTGACGGTGTTCACTATCTCAAGGGCAACTGTTTTGTTCTGAAGCAGTGATGACTGTAGTCTGTCACGGTTCCAAAGTAATCAAAGAAGACCCTTATCTATGATGAGGCATCGGCATTAACAGATAAGAAGTAGGCTTATACGTTCATTTTTCAAACCAGTGGCTTACCATAATTATGCAAGTAACATAATAGGGCTTTCTTAAACATGCAGTTGTACACAAAATGTGCAGTTCTAAATGGATTCGTGCAGTTGTAGAAGCACTGTACAGTTAGAACTAGCCAAACAGTCCATTATCCTCCGATTGGAATTAATTTACCATGCAGGATGGGAGGGAAAAGACGGAGTTGTGCAGTTCTAAAAATGCCTTAAAAACTGCCCTGGTAACATACAGAGAGCTACGATACGACAACGAGCAGACAAGTATACAGTGAGACATGATGTCAATATCATACTAGTCCAATACCACATGCGATGCGACTTTCAATTAAAAACTGATTATTAATTACATTACAACAGCTAGAAAACTATGCAGTATGCATATGCCTAATTGCCCATCGATTTGCATAATCTCAGTTGCATGCAGCATGTACGTCACTCCAGTTCATTACTGCCATAGGGTCAGCGAAACTAGGCCAATTCATGTGCCAGAAATACTTTCATTTATTTTTCATTACAGCAGATCATATCCTCCACCAGACTGATTAGTAACGAAATGGTAATGCGCAGTGTAGCGCAGAAACCTGCAGATGTATAGGCTATATTTATACGAACATTTATATAGCGCCATACAGTAACCTCACGATGATGTTGGGCTAGAGTCCAGAGAATCGCCAGATTTAGCACTTCGCCAGAGCGGACCTTGATTCCAAGGCGTAGCCAGGATTTTGATTCGGGGTGATTACTCGATCTTGAGCAAGCCGACAAGCAACGGAATCGACTGACTAAGGATTGTGGAAGATGATTTAATCTACTGTAAAGGGTCACATAGAAATAAGAGCTTCACAATGAGCTCTCTTTAGTCCTTACTTCATGATTGCGTTAGTAAATGCATAATTTCATTATAGCATTATTTCATTTCAGAGATGTTCAAACGCCTAAAACAGCTATTAGCTACTGTCTTGTTTGATTATATGTCCAGCAGACAAACAACCAGCGCCGTGATTACTTTGAACTATCTGTGTCGCCTTTGGAAAATGAAAGAAATCCTCAAAACCAGTCAGTCCAGCCTACAATTACCTGCCAGGCTAAATGCACTACGAACTTTCTGCTTACGTACATTTACTTCGATGGACTTTCCATCCAGAAGTCCAAACTAGTTTCAGGAGAATCTAGGGCACGCGAGATCATTACACAGTGGAAAAAGAAACTTATTTTCAAGTACTTAAACATGACAATAATAACACTTTTCGACTGAAAACTGTTTTCGAGCACTTAAACATGACAATAATAACCCTTTGCGACTGAAAACTGTTTTAAAGTACTTAAACATGACAATAGTAATAGTCGTTGACTGCAGCTTCCTACTATTCAGTCGTGTCAAGCAAGGCCGTAGCCAGGATTTCATTTCGGGGGGTGTTTCTTCGGGGTAGAATTTCTGACGACCTTTTTTAGTCGTAAAAATTTCTGACGACCTTTTTTTTAGTCGTCGGAAACGGTTTTCTTTTCCCCTAATTTCATGTTTTTTCATTATGTACTAGTGAACGCATTCGCTTATTTTTACACTTTTCATTTCGGGGGGTGTTTTCATGGTTTTATTTCATTGATTTTACATCATGTATTAGTAAATGCTTTATATTATTTTTTTACAATTTCCATTTCGGGGGGTGTTCAAACACCCAAAACACCCTCCTAGCTACGGCCTTGGTGTCAAGTGCGTTGTTATTCCTGCCTGCGCATAATAATGAACAGACCTACCTGACGTTTTCGTGGCGTTGTATGTAGATCCTGTGGAACATCGTGTCTTTCGGAAGGCCGGCGATGTCGGCTTTCATCTCCATGGCAACGTGGCGCGGCAAAACTGATAGCAGCAGACGTTCCTAACAAACCGTATACATTAGAAGCCATTTTCTGTTTGCAACAACAGCATGACAATCGCAATAGGTAGTAAAAGATTTTTGGTGTTGCTTGATTATAATCACCGTTTGTGCATCTTCTAATCTAATCTAATCTAATCTAATCTAATATAACATTTGCAAAGCGCTTCTCAAAGCAGAGCTATTCAGAAGCACTCTCAGGGTGACAGGCCCACGAGAAGAGAAAGGTTTTCACTCTTCAACCCTTTAATGCCAAGATGGTAGTAAATGGCATGTGAAATCCTATACCCTCCGGCATTAAAGGGTTAAGCAGCGAAATGAAGCAGGTGAATTTCCTAACAGAATCCTGCCTTCTATAGTTGTACCTGCCATGGATGTTTTCAGACGTGGTGTAAAATAACTTCCATCTTCACCGTTACAGTTAATTTATATTCATTTCAGTCTTTCGCAGAATCATGAAAGAAAGGGTAACTTGCTATGAATGACGGTTAGAAGGGAGAAAGCATGAAGAGCTGAAGAGAGAAGGGGAAGCAACGAAGTAGGTGGGTGCGTTATCAAATGCTACACTTTCCCTGTTTACGGACAATGTATTTATATATATATATATATATTATATATATATAAATAAATTGTTTATATATATATTTATATATAAATTTATATATAAATTGTATTTATATATAAATATTTATATATAAAAATATATAAATAAATTGTTTATATATATAAATTATATATAATGTAATCAGTCGGTGACCATAAGAAAACAGATAAATGTGTGTACAACTATATTACATAGATTAGAGTGCTTGATGCTATCCAGGTATGCCCAGAAACACCGTGTTTTGGCCCAACGGGACACAGTTGGTTTCGGCGCTGTGGCGGCTGCACAATCTGCACGGTGCACCGGAGGCACTGCAGGTTGTGATATATTAGGATAATGGTCGAGTGGGGCACTTGGCGTATACATGTGTACTAAACTGTGCTGCTTCTGGCGATTTTGTGCACATGCCTTCACCTTTCGAATGTGTATGCGTGCAGTGCCGTTCACATATAATTATATAATTATATATATATATATATATTTATAATATTTTTTTTAGATGCTCTCAAAGACAATCAGAAGTAGTGTGAACACTGAGCAGCCAACTTCTCCAGAATATATAAAGCCAGATTTCAAATACAATGGATGATGTGTCTATAGCAGTAGCCTACTAATCGTTGACAGTATGCTGCTAGCAATGTCCATATACATGTAACATGTTTCGTAGAAAGCACAGTACTGTTAATCTTACTGTGTAAAGTTGACGGAGTGCACAGCAAGAACACAGACAATCTATTTCACTTTTTAGTTCACAGCACTAAGTGCCACTAACCACAGTGAGAAATCGCCAATGAGTACCCGTCCACTGCCCTCCCCCCACCTCATTCCTCCCCCATTTCTCTCGACCACTCTCCACCACCCCTCACTTGGTTTCCAACAATTCCACTGCAAATAATCCAACTGGATCACGTGACTGACTGCTGATTTCTCCAGCGAATAATAATAATTGTTTCCGGGATCAGGTTTCATGGCGATAGAATACATTCAACTGTGACTTCTCTGTCTCACCCATGCAGCCTCGTATCCCTCGGCCATCGTATCGAATGGCCATCCAACTAAGATGCTATACACAATTTTTATCAGAGCAACCAACAGCAGGCTACACTGTACTTCGCCAGACAGAGAGAAAGAGAGATCGAGAAGTCGACACTTGATCCCAGCCATCGCCTGCGGACCTCTGCCAGCCAGACGACCAGAGATTCACTTAACTTATACATGCAATTTCACGGCAGATACAATTATCCACTTGGAATAAATTCAGACACAGTCGTCTAAACAACAAACTTCGCCGCTGTCTGCACTCTGAAACTGCCAGTCCCAAGCCTGGATAAAGGCGGAGGGCGACACCAATCATCTTTGCCATGACCCAATAACAAGCAACTAAACAACAAGTCCTGTTCTGCAGCCGTGTAATAGTCGTGACTCGTAATCTGCGTTTCAGTCAGAGTTTGACCGCAACGAAAAACCGCAATAAGGCTTATAGCGAATATTAATTATGTCTGTTATGCTGTGTGTATAAAGCAGCCAAAGTGCAAGTCAACAGATACAACAATGGTCAACAAATAAAGACATAAACATACGCACATACATACATGTGCGACGCTGTGCGTACATACATACGAACGTACGTACATACATACATGATACATGATACATACAATCATACATACATACGTAGGCCTACGTACATACGTACAAATATATACATACATATATACATGCGGTTCAACGGAACCCTTTCAGAAATTTCTGAGTTTGTTCAGTTCCGGAAACTTCCATATGAAAAAGCTTTGCGTTCGTACATACAGTGCATGCTTACCGATAATAATACATGTATGCTGACACAAAATTACATGCAATTAAATGGATCTGTGTAGGCTAATGGTTCGGTATAATAATTTTCGCTAATATTTTTGCAATGAACAGTCTAATATCTTATTTGCGTTAAAAGGAGAGAAGCGAGGGAGAGGGAAGAGGGAGAGGAGAGTCAAATGGGAGAAGCAGAGAGGCAGAGGAGAAGCAGAGGCACAAGTAGCTGGAGAGGCATATAGTCTACACAATCTGAGTGTTCACCGTTCATACAATCAAGGTGTCCTACGAACATTAATTTTTATTCATGTGTAGCCTATAGTATTTTTCTTTGCGGTCTACCTTGGTTTTGTTTGTTTGTCTCTTGTTCATTCTCAGAATAAACTGATTTGATTTGATTGATTGATTTGATACAGAGAAGAAGGGCAGAGTTTCCATACTCATTAGTAATGCAATACAGCTTGGCGCACCGCAATCTAGGACATTGAGACAGAATTGTTCTAACAATAGCCTAATACAGTAAGAGACAGCGGGAGTAAGCTTA
Source organism: Lumbricus rubellus (assembly GCA_945859605.1). Lineage (NCBI taxonomy): Eukaryota > Metazoa > Annelida > Clitellata > Crassiclitellata > Lumbricidae > Lumbricus > Lumbricus rubellus. The sequence continues at coordinate 24,885,845 of OX243814.1, forward strand.
TAACCAGTGATGGTCAAACGTAAACATTTGCAATGGGCTCACTGTTCAGTAAAATGTTTAAAAGAATCCGTTATCCACTTTGTACGCGAGTTTATCACGTCATCCTGACTTTCATCATTAATTATTCTTTGTCATGCTTTTTTATAGCTCAATGCAATGAATAAAATTATACATAGAGTTATTTATAAATAATTAATACCTGTTGTTGATTTTCACGTTGAGTGACTAGCCTCGCGACTATGTAGCGCCTCGTTTCGAGGAAGGCGCGTCTCTGACCCATCTCCGTTGGGTAGTGCGTGAAAATGCCGGCCACATTGACGCACATGAAGATCAGGTAGTTAGACACCAACTGAAACAAAACCAAGGAAACTACATGCATGCAGACACGCTTGGAAGCATAATAAAAAAGTTATTGAATAACGTTTAAAATAGAATGAAACGTTGGCTGGATGCTAGTGAATAGGCCTATATTTTTTTAACTACGTCTAATGCTCGTCATAGAACCCTTGGGACAACGTTCAACTTTACTCTTAAGACCCTTCTCCTTAGACGGGGGAGGGAGGGTTGGGTAGGAAGCGCTTCTGAGTAGAAGGTCTGGAAAGAGCGGCATATAAATCCCATATCCGAACGAACGAATGAATTTCTATAATCATCGCTTGAAATACGAAACTAAATTTAACAGATGAATAAAAAAAACCAAGTGTGTGTGACAAGCGATCACCTGTTTCCACTCGTAGAATTCCTGGGCAACGCCGGGTACACCAGCTAGTAAATCCATAATACGAATGAACAATTGAACTTCTATATTCGCTTGAAATACGAAACTAAATTAAACACTTGAACAAAAAGCAAACGATCACCTGTTTCCACGCGAACTCGTCGATGTGATTGACAGCAGCCGATGTGGCCATGTGAGTGGCCGACAACGTCACTCCAGAGAGAACGGCCAGGCGCATGCGCACCGGAAGCAGAGTGTAGAGTATGAAGATCAAGAAGACCGTGTTGGAGACGCCGTCGCTGGCCGACCGGGGCACGACCCCCAGGGTCATCGTCAGAACTATCGCCATAGAAACGACGAAGGATGAGGCGCAGACGGCGGTCATCAGTCGCTGTGTGAAGACGGAGTGGTTGCATAGGAAGAGGAGAATGATGAGGATGACGATGAAGAGAGCATTGAAGACGGCCTTAACGATGCTCGTCGATCCGCAGGCGAAGTGGTAGATGAGCTGGATGCAGCAGATGATGACCATGAGGACCATCATCACCGTCAGGTTGCTCTGGTTCAGCTTGAAGAAGTAGAGTTGAAAGAGACGCTCCAACTTCCAGTTGCGGAACTTCTTCGATCGAAAGACCTTCGCAAGACTGCGCCACTCCATGCAGCCCAACTCCTGCGACGCCAAGTCTTCATCGTCCGCCGTCTCTCCTCCCTCTCCCACTGCCTCATCACCCCTCCTGTTCAACACGCTCTCATCGACAACCTCACTCGTCCCTCCTCCCACTGCCCCTCCTCCTGTCCCTCCTCCTCCGCTCCTCGACGTCACGGAGTGGCTTCCGTTGGCACAGCTGGTCGTCGTCGTCGTTGACTGATCTGTCCTCTTCGTCGTTGCTCCTCCCTGGCTGCTCTGTCGTCCCTCAGAGACCACTCCTGGCAGTGAGACAGGTGGTGGCTGGGACGGTGGCGGCGGTGGAGGAGCGTCCTTGAGCGTTGAGACGGTCGCCGGGTGGACGCTGTTATCGAGCATAACTATCCGTCGTCGTTGTTGTTGTCGTTGTCGTTGCTGTTGTTGTTGTTGTTATGATGTCATCATTCACTGCAGACGCCGATTTGGCGCAACACTGTCTCCCTATGTATTAACAAAGAGGAAAACACAAAGACAGTTCTCGTGGTAACAGGGTTTCACGCTAACAGACAACAAGACAGAACTAAATCTATTAATATGATAATAAATCGACACACCTAATAGAATTAATAGATCTGATAGATCACAAATACGTGGCTTACTGATCAGACGATGTAATCTAGACCGACAAAAGCGAATCATCATCATCATCATCATCACCATCATCATCATCATCACCACAATCATTAGCATCATCATCACCATCATCATCATCATCACCACAATCATCATCATCATCATCATCATCATCATCATCATCATCGTCATCATCATCATCATCATCATCATCATCATCATCATCATCATCGTCATCATCATCATCATCGTCATCATCATCATCATCAATGGTGATTGCTTCGTCTACATGCAATCACTTGATTAGCATGTCTGATTGTCTGTGTGGCACTTCTTGGCATTTGGAAGTGCGGCGCAGGTGCAGTAGTAGTTGTATAGTGCCATTGATTGACTGTCCGAAATGTAGGCCAATTTGCACCACACGATGACGACTGTTATTATGCAGTGACCTCTAGACACAGGTGATAGTGGAACTACTTTATGCTCTCCAATTACAGAGAGAGAGAGAGAGAGAGAGAGAGAGAGAGAGAGAGAGAGAGAGAGAGAGAGAGAGTCAGACAGACAGAGAGAGAAAGACAGACACACACAGAGAGAGAGAGAGAGAGAGAGAGAGAGAGAGAGTCAGACAGACAGAGACAGAGACAGATAGACTGGTGGCTAAGGTGGTTACCGAATCACAATGTCGGAATGAGCCATAAATCAACGCATTGATTGAACTTCAGATTCTTTTGATGGATTATTCAATTCATTCGTCCTTCCGTCAATCAATCTGTCAATCAATCTGTCAAATCTTGTTTGCCCTTCATAGCCTCATGCAGTCCGTTTATAAAGGAATCAATCAACAGACGAAGGAATGAGTGAGAGCATGAATGAATGAGAGAATGAAGAACTCAATCAATAGGTCAATCAACCAAACAATCAATCAACCAGCTTTCCTCTGTGTACCCACCTACTTTATTATCTCCGCACCTATCTATATATCTATCCATCCACTAATCTGTCAACCTAACTATCTACCTACCTATCTACCAATAGGCTAATATTGGTATAATAATAATATGCCACCTTCGTAAATAAAAATATAATTTTTTAGTCTATAATTATAGTTATATTATTATAATTTTAGTCTATATTGTTATATATTATATTATAGTTTTAGTCTATAATTATAATATATCGTTCCCTGCAAGAATCTTCTGATATAGAGCCCTCGTATTTTTTTTCGTCAATCGAATTCTTATTTACCGGATTCCCTCCCATTCTTTCATTAGTAATCAGATTAAAAGCTGTCGACTTTCTGTTCTGTCTCTGTCTCTCTCTCTGTCTCTGTCTGTCTGTTTGTCTGTGTGCCTGTTTGTCAGTCTGTCTCTCGCTGAATTAATGTTGTGCCAATGATAACAAAAGTGGATCAATGTGAAGACTGAAGAGCCTTATAAGAGCAGCATGCTGAACTTTTACAAAGTCCTAGCAAAGTGGACTGTAGCCTATACGTCCATATCAATTGCCGATCAGATCACACTTTGTTTATTAAAGATATAAACATTCAGAACAGTTTGCAGTAAATCGTACTGAATACAAGCACGTGAGGGACAATGCGAATTTGGTTTCAATCAATATAGAGACAGAACTGAACCTACTTTATTGATCACACTCATCACCAGTGATATTTTCATTAACGGAAATAGAAATTAGAAGTAAAATTATGCAATTCCGTTAACGAGAATAAGAACGAAAATTAGGAATTATTTTGAGAACGAGAATAGAAATAGAACTGAAATACGCCTGAGAGAACTGAAATATGAATATAAATAGGAATTATTTTGGAACGAAAATTATTACACTGTGATGATTTTTGTGATTCATTGTCTGTGCAAATCTGTATAAAGTCAGGCAATCCATTTCTCAGTAATCTTCGGATATAATTCCTTCCCCCGGGCATATTGCCATAACTAACTAAAATATTTCGTTTGCTTTCTTAATAATTCCAAACAAAAGGGCCCTGGTACAGGTCTAAGATACAGAATCCTTAGTCAAACAACCTGACATTGTTTAATGTGACGGATGACTGGGCACCGTTGAACACAGGGCGAAGGAAGTTAATTACAGGTGCATTTGATGTACAGCCTGTACGAGGTTTACGGTAGGGGGAGGGGGAATATTTAAACATGAGCCTATAGACACATATCAAGCATCAGCGGCACGTTAGGGTTGAAATCGAGTTTGACATTTTGACACCTCAATTCACTTGGAAATAATAATTATACTTATATAGGTAAGAGTCATAATACGTAGACTTCTATATATACACGGTAAGGATCTAACCTACATTGTATCTATAGATGTTTGTGGATTGGACAAATGAGGAGGGGGGAAATAGAGGTGTCTATTGTCTATTTTGTGACTGGCTATTGAAACTTCTCTGATTTTGGAACAGGTGCAGAGTTTTATTTACATGTACCTCGATTAATGGATCAGAGACTACACATTACAATGGCGGACTGCAGTACGCAAGCAGAATCGTAGCAATTGGATAGTGGCCTGTGTCAGTTCAAATTCAGTTCTAAGACTCTAATTGTGGCCTGTGCTAGGATATTGTAAGGGTATGATTTTTACACAGTGGATAGACCATTCCCCATATTTATTTTTTCAAAATACCATAACATAAAATTTTAATGACTTCGGAAACTTGCTTTAAAAGCAGAAATATTGTTGATGAGCGAAACTTTTGGCCGCAAGTCTCAACACAGAAGATTTGACTTCACACTTTACACCCGTAACAGTTGACTTGTGTTTACCAGTCGAAGATTGTTTATCTATTCCAGAACTGACATTCTTTAGAACTTATATTAGGACCATATAACTAAAATTATTTCAGAACTTGAATTAGAACTGAAATTATTTCAGAACTTGAATTAGAACCGAAATTATTTCAGAACTTGAATTAGAACTGAAATTATTTCAGAACTTGAATTAGAACTAAAATAGGAATTATTTTCAGAATAGAAATAGAATTAGAACTGAAATTAGAGTCTTAGAACTGAATTTGAACTGAAATTGGGAATTATTTTTAGAACTGAAATATCACTGGTGTAGAGCCTACTATATAGAACGCACGACACCTGTGCGCACTAGATTGGCAAGAGTAGGCTATCATCCGGAAAAATCAATTTTCCCATCTTCTCCCTTTACCTCGTCAGCTGCCGCTGCCACTATCTCTGCTTCTCCCTTTGAGTTCCCATCTCCCTAACTCTGATCTCCCTCCCTCCTCTCTCTCTCTCCCTCTCCCTCTCTCTCAATATGTATTATATTATTAAATAGGTTGCCTATTTGGATTATGTAAAACCTACGACAACTGAGCCTTTAAAGGTTAGATGGGATGAAACAATAGCGATTCGACTTACTCTGTTGTCAACCTATAAAATGTTTGAAACCATTTTTTCTCGTCGGGTAATAGAATGATGGTTTGGAGATCTTAAATTCAATCGATAGAAGCTTTAAACACACTGGCTCATGAATCAACATGCACGACATTGAAAGTTGAAACACAGTTCATAATAGAACACGTTCACTCACATCTTTTCCGAATCCTCATAGGGAACAGCAACAACAGCAGAACTTGTAGGCGTTGAGTTGGTCCCTCAATCAGTCAAAGACTTCGGCGACTGATTGTTAGCGCGTGCACCTGTTGAGAATAATAATATATAACCGCAGTGTTGTTAATCGCACAAGAAATACAGGAACGAGGACTACCAGCATCTGGCCAACAGTCATCTGCTGCTACTGCTGCTGCTGGTGCTGCTGCTGCTGTGGCAGTGCTGCTGCTGCTGTGTGCGCATCATGACAACGCCTAAACAACCACTCAGTCACTCACCATAGATGGACGCGTGGCGACTCTGGCAACTATACAGTAGCATTGCAACTCGTCGCATGCATGCAATGCCAGGCTGCAGGGTGGACTTGACATAATGAATCTTCATCACTTGTACAAAGACATGATGTGTTTATATCTGCTTGGATCTATGACATCCATATGATTCAACGCATAATTATAAATTGAAGGGATTTTGATAAACTACTAAATAGACAAACAGCCTATTGTAATAGGGAGTTAATCATAGTATTTGATGATGCAAGGCTCTGTGCGCATGCGTCTAGACGTGTACACATGTGTGGCATCGTATGTGTTTGTGAGTCTAGTAGTGTACACTACACATGCGGTATCCTTTAAACGTATGTGGGTTTAGACGTGCACACGTGTGGTCTCCAGTATAAATTTTTTATTATGTGTGTGTGCGTGTAGACTATATGTGTTTAGAGCTTTATCGCATCGGTGTAAAACTGTCAATCAAAAATATCAAGAGACCACAGGCGAAGCAGAAGTATGAATGACATAAAAAAAGAAGGCCGTACATGAGAAAAATAGGGGGAAACGTGCTGAAAAGGAAAGGAGATAAATGAAGAAGAAAGACGGAACGAGGGGAAATAGTATTGAAATGTGTACAATCCACGTTAATCAAGTTGAAGGCATATGTAACCATGGGTAGGTAAGAAGACAGATAGAAGATGGGTAGGAAAAAACATCTGTTAATAGCTGGCATTGCTTGAGGACTGTTGAGAGTAGAAAGGGAGAATTAGGTGACGAGTTGGATCCAAAGGAAAAGGGAGACAATAATTATTGCATGTACATTCGATCTATTAGTTAACATAAGTAGCATATTTCCAATGACACGCAACGCATAATCCTCCTCATCCCACCTCGTCTTTCGTTGGAGTTTCACGCCGAAGCGCTGAACAATTGTGAGTGAAGGACTTGCCCAAGGTCCTTACGTAGCGAGGCGGGTTCGAACCTCGAACCTTCCGGCTTCAAGGCAACGACGCCACCACTTACACCACCGCGCCCCACAAAAATGTATCGTTTTGGTCGATTGCTTTGTCTAAATGCGGAATTTGCACAGTAGTTTTTTTTATTACATTGGAATTCACCACTGGCAGATCATCAATCATGTCGGTGTTATTCGCCGTTTCTTCGCCCACTTCGTGAGTTTTGATGTAGCTTGACCCACGTGATTGCATGAGTATTGCTTGCTGTCGGGTCTACGGACGTAGTGCATGGTCCTGCAGCTGAGCATGTCTCGCATTTGGGAATGCTTGGCGTGGACTATTATTGTCAGTCGCTGGTGGCAATTCGATCTACTCTACGGTATCTCCAGTTGCAGTACTTATTATTACCAATGGAAATGTTTTGCCTAAGTTATCGCAACAGGGTGCGATGTCGGGATCAAGGGCAAAGGGAAGACCGAGGATTGGATGGATAGCTAATGTCATCACATGGATGGAACTACCATTCGAGCGTATATTGAAGGAGACGGAGGACAGGAGAAAGTGGCGAAGGCATGTCCATGAAGCGACCAACCCTCGAATCGAGGAAGGTTAAAGACAAGACAAGTTATCACAACTTGGCTGCTTGAGTTAATAGGTGGATGGGTTTTCAGCATAACTCCTGAGTATACATACGACCTCACTTCAAGCGACCATCGATCGTTGCAATCGGTTTCATTATGAAGACGCTATAGAAGTCTTCAGATTAAATTCTTTCTATTGTACGATTCTTGTTGAAATTGAAACGATGAAAGAACTGACTGAACAGACTGACTGACCTCGGAGTAACGCGTACCTTGTGACGCACATTGCTTGTACAGTGTACACCTTCGTACTTAAATCAACTCTAATGTCAAATTACTAACTCTAAATTTAGCTCACTTCACGTGAAAATAGCGACCTTTGACCTTCGTCGCGATTGCGCAGAGAAGAATCCGATCTGCTCGACAATGTGTAGAACACAGTGTGTACTGCCTGAAACTTTGGTATTATCTTCTGCGGCGATTTAGACCACCCGCGCTTGCACCACATAAACAAACGCCCACACGCATGCGCGAGACCATTGTTGCCATAGCAACGCAGGTGCATATTCGAGTGACGCGAATGACGACACGTTAAATGAGATGGTAGATGGAGCCGTTGGCAATTAGGAAACATGTCTCTGCTCTTCGCGTCTGACCCGCAGGGGCATCTCTTAAAATATTTCCAGGAAATTTAGCTCGCTGCACGTGGGAAGCGCTACAGACAGACAGACAGACACAGACAGACACACACACACACAGACACACAGACACACACAGGCAGACAGACAGACAGACAGACAGACAGACACACACACAGAAACACAGACACACAGACACACAGACAGACACACAGACAGACACACAGACAGACAGACAGACAGACACACAGACAGACTCACCTTGTCTTTCCTTCTATAGCGCCATTTATAATGGCTACGATTGCACCATCTGATTAAAAAAGAATCTACATGTGCCGTTGTTTAGTCCAGTAGATTGTTTAGTCCAGTAGTCTTAACCTAAAATTTGTAGCAACTAGTGTGAGACGCGTATAATAATGTAATCAGTCATGGACCCAATTTGGCACTGGCTTTTATAAGGCCAGCATAGAAAATCGTAGTATGACTATCTGGGTCCAAGCTGCAACCGTTGCTGAATGGCTTTTAGGGCGACCATATCTCTGTCTGTCTATCTGTCCGTTTGTCTGTATGTCTGTCTGTCTCTCTCTCTGTCTATCGCCCTCGCGCACGGGCGGGCTTTGAGTTAATCAGCAGGAGCAGTGAAGCCATGGATTACACTATACACAATGTAGCTACGGTACTATATGGCAGGCAAGCAGGCTGCAGTCGTCGTCCTATACCTGTACAGCACACGCCATCCGCCGTTCATATCCACGCAAATAGCCACTCAAACACGAGTGGTATTTAATCATGGAGAACTAACTTCTGCACGCGCACACATCATACACAGTTACACACATATGCATATATATATATATATATATATAATTAGAAATGCATAATTACAATGCACATACATGTATACATGTATATATATATATATATATATATATACATTACATGTACCGGTATATGCAATTATGCATGCACACTAAACACTGAACAGCGTGTGCTGATTTAAGTACAAACGGTCGGATATATTCCTTCTTTATTTTCTGGTATTGGCCTGATACATTGACCGCGTATTCCATTCATATGAGATCTAGGTAAAAGGTTACACGTCATACTTTTTAATGTATGCAGTTTCTTTTGAGTAGGTTTTGATATGCAAATAATACAAATAATAATCAATGTAGCCTAGCCTAAATATCTATAGCCTACTTCTGCTTGCAGGTAGGCCCCTATAACCATGTTGGTGAAATCGGGCCGTGCAAAATAAAAGTCTTGAATTTGACTCTCATTTGATTTTAAGTCTAATCTTTTCGGTGACCATGCATGTTGCGATTGATGTTTCGTCAATTGTTGTGAGAACGTTGGACATTCAACATTGTCGAAACGAATCATTATTAGCAGTGCTAAAAGTGTAAAAAAAAGGTGCTTGGACGCCCCTTACCTTTCCAAAAGAAGTGCCAGGACGCTCCTTACATTTTCAGGTGTGCTGGCCAAATAAGTGGCAGGACGGCATAGAGATTTGAAAATAAGTGCCAGGACGCCGTCCATGACCGTCCTGCCACACTGTAAGCCCTGATTACTAGCCTACAGCCGATCTTTAACCCATTAGTGCAGTGGTTCCCAACCTTTTTTGACTGTAGGGCCACTTTTTCTAAGTTGGAAGACACGAGGGCCACTTTTTTCGTAGTTAATGGACATTGGGGCATTTAGGGGGCCACAATGCCAAAATTCAATTAACTAAAAGCATATAAAAATTGTCATAATTAATTCAAAGTAGAATGTTTGATGTCTATAGACGTCGAAATAAAATAATTTGTAATAGAAAATGATTATAATTATGTTCGATCCTGTCCAAATTGTCAATTTTTTCATATATTTTTTGTTAATTCTTTGAGAGATGAGGGCCATTGTTGAGGCCTTGCGGGCCATTTTCTGATGCCTCGCGGGCCACTTTTGGCCCGCGGGCCACGGGTTGGGAACCGCTGCATTAGTGCCTAGCGTCCCCAAAAATGGGACACCACTTCAAAAATTCACAGAAAATTAAATGTGCATTGAAGATGCAATTTAATGTAATAGCCGTTATGCCAACATGTTGATTAAGTGATTCTAGCAAAAAATGCGCACCAAAAATATTATTTTCGACCGAAAATTTTGTTTTTAATCAGGTCATTGACCTATTTGAGAAAATGTGAACATTGCGGACATTCCGCTTCTTATTTAAAATTTTGCGTGTGCATTTCTACAAATCTGTCTTTGGTTTCACAAACGTTGGTATATACTAATACATAAATAATTATATAAAATTAATTTTAATAAAATATAACATATGCATTTTATCACTGAAGCGCTGTCCCATTTTTGAGGACGCAAGGCACGAATGGGTACGTGAAGTTCAGTACACGCAGTTTTGCATCTTGCAAGACATTTTATTCAGATATTGTTTGAAAAGAAGTATAAACGGCGGTTTGTAGGCAGAAGTATCACTCTCAGTGAGAGTTAGCATTATAAAATGTTATTTGACACAAAAATTTATTAACAACTTCAACTGAAGGCTACATCAGGCCTATGTATATATGTATAGCCTACATGATTATTTCACATGAATAGAAATCGTCCAGAATCTACTAGGCCTATGCAATGTAGTGCAAAATAATAGTCAAAATGCACTCATTCTCTTGTATGCAATTGCTAGAAAATTAAATTTAGTAATTTTATTTATTATAATTTATTTCAAATAAATAAGAAAAAATCCTTCGCGATGTAATTTGTCATTCTTTTGTAAGGTGTCAGCCAAACTCAAGAAATGCCATTGTGCACTGTGCTCAATATAACATTCCTGTAACATTTCCAGTTAGGCCTACTACAATTTCAGGTAGGCCTAATGACTAGTCAATGGCATGGTACTGTGTTGAATACACCACACGGCTTTTGTTCTGATTCACATCCATGTCACCATATGGATGAGTTGGTACATGGATCCAAAGCCTGGATTAGTCAGGAGGCATATTTGTTGTCAATTCAGTTGATTCCTACTAACAAATAGTGGTTCTTTCACCATTCTTTACCGCTCTCAGACTGCAACTAAGCCTTGTTGGCTACACAAACTGTCCGTTGAATACACCACATGGTTACTTTACTCAGTCAGACCTATAATGGAGTTGGGGTCATGAGTCCTCAACTTGGTGTGGGTGGTCATTGCAACAACTATGTTGTGTAGGCTACTATGACTACTTCTTTAACACTCTGAGACTGCTACAGCAGTTGAGCAAAATATACCACTATTGAGATGATACAGGCCAACAAATGTGGAGATTTTCACGTCCTTTGGTTGAGCTGTTCAATATAGAAAAGTGAGGGCCAGTTCATGGATCTAAATACATACTGTATCTATTAGGAAAATGAAAGCTGACTGTATGAACCAGAAAGTATGAAGTTCACCTAGTACTTTAGCACTAGATTCCATCCGTTGTAACTCAGATGCATTGTGCGAATGAAAGTTTGAGAAAAATGATAGGTCGGTCCACATAAAGAGGGTTAGGCCAACAATCTACTACACAAAACCAGTCAAAAGCACTTTAGCACTTAAAACAGCTTCATGTAACTGTCTTATAATCTCTCTGCAACAGTATTGGTTGCTATTGCTATAGGATGTTGATCTGAGACATGAATAGCATCATTACGATATGTTGCGTGTAAGCAATTCATTTCAAAATGTGAACAATTTTGCATAAAAATGCATTCAGGCATACCATTTTTGCAGAAATTTTGCTTATAAATTTGATTTTCAATGATTCTGAGTGCAAATTATATATCTTATCTCTTAACTAGACTGTATCAACAGTCTTGAGTGATATAACATGTACATATCACCATGTAAATCTTCACGTACCCATTCGTGCCTAGCGTCCCCAAAAATGGGACGCTTCAAAAACTTGCTCCTAAAGCATCAAAAGCAAAATTTTTGCAGAATTTTTTTTTTATTGTCCAAACTCGTCATTTGCAACAAAGTTTTTATATTTTGAGATGATTTTGAAAAATCAGGCACTAATGGGTTAATGCAACAATAATTTAGACTTTGCGAAATCGTCACGTCTTGAGGTTAACGTAGACCTAGAGCAGAGTATAGGTCAACAACATCCTGAAAACGTATAAACTCAGCAAGGTGCTCTTCATAATAATTTCGGAAACTTTCTTAAACTCGATCAACAGGAATGGAATGAAAATGTCTTGACTTGTTTTTTTTAAGTTGAAACCTATTAGTAGCCATTGATAACATTCAGAGTCTAATGGAACTCAGACCTGCAATCAGAGATCAACTGGAAGCAGAAGTTTTGAGGCACCACCGTATTATAGGGCTCCATCTTTGGACGCAGGGATCACTTAGGCGCCGGACAGTTGGGCTCCACATCGGTTTAGGCCGTATTATAAATAACACCGTGTTTCTAGAAGCCATACATTTCCGAAATGTTTGCCTGCATAGTTTCGATTTAAGATCGAGGCGATGTAAACGCCCTGAGTTGGTCTACGTTCTGTTGCCAAAATAATTACAGGAGAAAATGAACTTACGATATGTTGCACGCTTGAATCAAAGCCCATGACAGACTTCTTACGAATAAATTCAAAAATCTGACGATTTGCAGAGCTCAAATCAACTAGCATGGGAATTGGGAACGATAAGTAAAAATAGTTAAAACAGTAGGCTATTACATATTGTGCAGCATAACAGAGAGTGGAAGTTGAAGAAACTTGTAAATTGGTTGGACTTGAGAAGTATCGGCTCTGACTAAATTGTATGGCCTATTAGGCCTAAGTTAAGTCGTAGGCCTATTTAAGCTGCATATTATAATAATATTATTCTTTAATGATTCAATCTGACAAACCGCAGAATGATTACAGGTAGGCCTACAGGTTATACGAAATACGGCCCACTATATAGCGCGACACGCAGCCGCAGGTCGGCTTTACAGCAGTATGTTTTTGGTTAGATCTAAACGTATTTTGCGGCAAATATCCGCTGTAAGAATGCAAATAGGGCCTTCTGCGATGGCGTCAAGCCTTCTTAGACTTCCATTCTGACGTTCTTGTTTTGGTGTCTGGAGATACGGTTATATTATTAGAAAGTAATGGCTGTGATCCAAAAAAATACAGTCGCAAAATACCTGAACCTTTGATTAGTTTCTTCATCGCTAGGGTGGACTCGAAGTCCAGGAGGCAAGAGCGATGAACAACAGAACATGATCCATGCATTAGACGATTATTACCGATGCCAAGCAACTAATTGGATGATTCTTCAGTTGATGGTTGAAGGTGCAGAGCTTTTTCTGCTTTATCACCTCATTGGCAGCCACTAATATATTATGTGAAATCAACGCACAACAAATAGTATCAGCACAGTTCACACAAAGACCCAACACACACACAGACTCACACACGCACACACAAATGCACACACAAACACACACACAGGCACACAGGCACACACAGTGACACAAGCACACACGCACAACACACACAAAGGGTGATGTTAACGTATTAATTTATAAATATAGCTGAGGGTTTAAGTATTTACAAATTCAATTGTAGGGGTACTTATAATTTTATATATTATAATAAATTATATATTTTGTGTTTGCGTATTTTCCAAAGATTAGCCTGCATACCGTACAGTCGCATGAGTAGCCTATACAGTCGTAGTTTTATGAAAACGTCAGACAAGCGCCAGTGTACAATTCGCTGATGCAAACACATGAGAAGAAGAATTAAGCTCACTCGGATTTTGAATTGACAACACCTTTACTATCCACTCTCCACTGGATAATGATTGTTTCTTATGGCTATTTCAATCAAAAACAAAACAATCATTGATTGATGTCTTTAATATTAAAGCAACAGATTCATAGGAGTGGGATGATTAGATGGATGATTAGATGGATGATTAGATGGATGATTAGATGGATGATTAGATGGATGATTAGATGGATGATTAGATGGATGATAAGATGGATGATTAGATGGATGATTATATGGATGATTAGATGGATGATTAGATGGGATTAGCTCAATCGATATCTTGCGTAATTCCTCAGAAGAATCACAGAGTGGCATGCAGTGTTGTCCCTCTCAAGGAATTACTTTATGGTTGAGTTGTAGCTTTATGATTATCAAAAAGTGTTCGACGTGATTTGACTCAGAACTGAGCATTTGCTGCGACGGGTCCTTCCACATGGAATGGCCTTCCCCACTTCTACGGACTAAGCTCATGTCTGGGCTATTCTCCGCATCCTCTCGCATTCTCAATGCGTTTCTTTTCCTCGGGCCTTCTATGCTGAAAGCGCCTCTGAATAGTCTATGCTGCGAGAAGCGCTCTATAAATTTTCAGATATGATACGATATATATATATACATATATGTAAAATGTATATGATGAGAAAGCTGCTAACGCGGAAATTGCACGAATGCAGCAGTTTGCCATCTCATGACATGGTGCATTTCAAACTGCCCCTACGTCTGCTCTTTGGTCGTCGAGGAGTTGAAATGTAGGACCCGAAGAGACTAACCCTACCTTCACCAATTCAAACCCATGGCAGAGGAGTGAGAAGATCTGACTGCTTGCTAGACACCAGGAGATGTCTCATATTTTTCTACTACGGCAGTACACTCCGTATACAGTCATTGTCTCGTGGAGCCTAACCCACTTTAGTAAAAGACAAGCGGTTGTCTGCATAATAGATTCCTGTAGTTCACCCACCCGAGAAGATATGCGCAACATAAGATAACCTACAATGTATAGTTTAAACAAGTGAAACAACGCTATCGTTTTAAGGGTTTTAATATGAATGCCAATCTGATTCAGTGTCTTCTTCCGTTGGTCCATTTTCTTGCGTTCTCATCTCATTTGTGGGGCGCGGTGGTATAGTGGTGGCGTCGTTGCCTTGGAGCCGGAAGGTTCGAGGTTCGAATCCATCTCGCCGCGTAAGGACCTTGGGCAAGTCCTTCACTCATAATTGCTCAGCGCTTCGGCGTGGAACTCCGATGCAGTGTCCGCTCTGCATCGGGAGCGCCTCTGAGTAGCGAGAGCTTGAAGGGGCGCTATAACAAGTGCACATACAAACAAACATACAAACAAACATTTGGAATGATCAGCTAAACGTCTTGGCTACAAAAGTATTGTGATCTTATCGTAGTTTCTGCCAAAAACATAAGAGACGCTTTGAGATGGAAAAAGAGAAACTCTCAAATTATTATGTTCTTTAAATATGCATGTGAGACAATATAACTCAAACTAGAAATCTGTCTTCAATAGCTTATGACAAATCAATAATTAATATAACGTTGGTTCTGCTACGTCTACTGTTTGAAATTGTTTGCTCAAGTGGAACTTGGATTCGCAATAGTCTATAGTGGATTGCGTGTTTGACAGTCAACTGTGAAGTTGGGCTTCAATTCCTACCACAAAAAGAAGTATTTTCGAGTTCAACTTGTAGCTCCCATCGAAATCGGCTATAAAAAGTGTGCATTGTCTCTATGCTATTATTTTCTTCTTCTCCTCCTATTGTTTCTTTTGTCTTCTTCTTCTCTTTCTGCGCAAATCAGAATAGCGGATTCATATTTTTTTATTAGCAGAATAAAACTTATTCACACACATACATACACACACGCACACACACAAGTAACACAATTTGGTTGTTTTTTCGCCTGTTTTCTTTCTGATGTAACAGTTTCAAACTGCATGCATCATGAGTAGAGTAAATAGTTGTGTTTCCTGTGCAATAAATAATAATTATTGTCAATTCATGAAAAGAACGAACGTCTTTTGCGTCTCTGCAGCGGACATTCACTCTTTCCTTTGGCCAAAACGAGCTCGCGTTGTGCTAATGATTTCACATGATTGCAAACACTGAATCCAGTTGGGTTCAACAAAAGCAGCTCTCAAAAAAATATTTCCAATGCCATGTAATGATGTAGCTTACTCTAAGTTACCTGCACCTTTTTTGCGTAATTTGAGCGTAGATCGTTGCTGCATACGCAATTAAAAAGCACAGCGATATCGATACCCTGCAGTTAAACGTCGTTTGGAAATATGCATTTGAAACTAATCCAGTTGCAGATTCGGATGCATTACAAACTAATATTTAACAGTAAAGCAGATCATACTTGCTTTAGACCTACTCATTACCTATAAACTTTTGCTACTAGATCGACCTCACTCTCTCTTCCTGAAAGTTTAATATTCAAGTCATGAGCAAGCTATTTGCATTAATTAAAAAAACGACAAATCGTTTTGACTAGAATGTTTGTTGATAAGGTTGATTTTCACTTTAGAAGTGATTGATGCATCGAATGGACGTTTGCAGTTGACAGAATGCGATCCGTGCGACACATTGTGTTGGAGAACCTGCGACAGAGGCAAGTCACTATACGAATCGTCTGCGCAACTGTAGTGTCTTCTTCCCGTTATTCGCCTCTCGGGGTTCACGTGCCCGATCGCCGTTTGTCAACCTGATCGGGTCTAACAAACAAATAGGCTACACAAGCATATACATATGTACGTATATGCATATGTATGTATATAACTATATATGCATGTATATATATATATATACACTGTGTCCCAATAAATTGGGCACCCTTTTTATAATGTGAATAAAACAGGTAAAACTTAATCGATTTTCAAAATTTCAAAACTGTTTTTATCCTGAGATAATTATCTTACACTGATTCAAATATGAAGTTTCTGGCATCAATATTGACGTCACAATTACGTCATTTGCGTCAGAGAATTCAAATGTTATGTACCGAACAAAACGATTTTTGTAAACATTTGGTTTCGATATGTAAATTAACGACGTCATTATGACGTAAATTTTTAGTGAGGGCCGTTCATAAATTACCAATTTGTAGATAATTATCCCAGGATAAAAAGAGTTTTGAATTTTTGAAAATCGATTAAGATTTACCAGTTTTATTTACATTATAAAAAGGGTGCCCGATTTATTGGGACACAGTGTATATATATTCCATGTCAGCTTAATATGGTAGGAAAATAAACAACAAGAAGGTCAAGTTCGTGCAGATCAGTAGAAGAGAGGATTCGGTGTTGTAAGAATAACAGCAAAGGCGCTAAAGTACAATAGGCTACGTGTAGTACGTAGGCTAATCGAATTCTCTTACCATGCGGTGCGTTGTTACAAAAGATGCAGATTGCTATAATAGAGTGACAATGAGTCTTTACAAAATGATTTGCAGTGTCACTGTCAGTGACACTGCAAATCATTTTGCAAAGACTCATTCACAAAGTGGAAAAGTTACTGAGAGGAAAATGAACGAAAACATAAAAGAGACGAATGGATAATAAAGCTTTGACATGCAAATGCAATTGTGAAATGTGCATGTATTATGTATATGGCCTAATTATATAGGCCTATATTGTCTTTAGCCGTCTTTGATCTGAAGGCTGGTCGCACCATGAACCGTCTGTCTCCAAATGTATCTTTGATCTGTCGTCCTCAGTAGTTCCATCACAGTCAAACCTGTCCAAGACATAATGTTTTCAATCCAGATTATTATCAGGCAGACAGACAGAGGTGGAGAGTGACAAAGACAGAGAGAGATACAAAGACACAGAGAAGGTAGAAAACATGAGACATATACACAGAGAAAGAGAGAGCGTAAGTGATAGATAGACAGACGAGGGCAGAAATAGGCATAAAGACGATGGTCTGAAGCATACTATAGTTACTATACACAGCCACTAGACACCATCAAACGACTTTGAAAATAAACAGTGAACTGAAAGTTCAATTTCTGTTAATGACAATATATTATTTCCACTAATTTCGATTTGGACGTGTATAACACTCGTGTATAACACTCGTGTATACTGTATAACACTCGTGTATAACACTCGTGTATAACTTTTGTGTATAACACTCGTGACGCCCTTTAACACCAGTCTTCTCACCACCTTAAAACGGTCTTCGCAACAGCCAGCTTCTTTGCGCTGACACTATGACCGTCGCGCCAACTGTCTACATACTCTACCTGGCGTTGGCGTGTTCCTTGCATCGGAAAACATACGACAGATGTCACGAACATCGCTGTGGCCGAGAGTGGGGTGGTGGTGGTGGTGGTGGTGGCGGTGGTGGTGGTGGTGGTGGTGATGGTGGCGGTGTGGTGTGGTGGTGGTGTGGTGTGGTGGTGGTTGACACGCAGGCGACCATTCGATTACTGTCAAGTCGTTTCAGACCCAGGGGACCGGACACTTTTGTGACTATGCAATTCGTCGAAAATGTAATTGCTAATCACAAAAGTCGGCGATCCCCGGCCACAGATTTTCTACTGCGTCGCTAGGTGGCGTTGGTGGCGTTGGTGGTGGCGGTGGTGGTGGTGGTGGCGTTGGCGGTGGTGGCGGTGGTGGTGGTGGCGTGTCTTTCGACGCCGCCTCTGAGTCGCCCTCCAGTGAAGGACGAGGCCCAAACAACCGACTGACTGACAGTCGGCGAATGTTGACCAAAGAGTTCGTTAAAACATTTAGACTTACAAATCCACTGCACTAAGAATACAAGAACGTGGATTACCTTTGAAATAAAAGATGTCAAAGCATGGGACAAGCACAAAATCGCATTGCATAGGTCTATGCTATATTGCTTTTACCATCACGAATCATGAAGCACAGAGAATTCTAATGACATGCAATTAGTACGAAAACAAAAAGAACAATGCTGATAGCTGTAGAATATTTATTAAGTTTATTAAATTGCATCGGTGTAGACCTGTTTGATAGCCATGCTCAACAGTCATGTTTAATGAGTTTTAACGAAGGCGCTACGTGAATGGCTAGATAATTATGTACTTGTTTGCATAGCAAAAAATATCCAGAATCGTTGTAATTTGGATGTGTTTTCTGATGCAAGTGTAGCCGTATAGTAGAGTATTTAGATCTATAATTATAGTGCTTTTAAAGCGCCTTTTAGAGCCTCTTATGAAGTCCTATAATTAATTATACCTGACTCTATAGTCAGAGAGGCTTACATAGGACTTCCTAAGAGGCTCTAACAAAAAGAAGAAAGCATAGATTCGACCTACTGCGCAATTTCGTAATTACTTCTTTTGTTTCGTTGAATCACGTGCTTCTGAGTACATAATCCGCATTAATCGGGATGCTACATGTCCCTCTACATCTCTGTTCTTCCTCTAGACACTCAATCCATGTCTTCCATGCCTGGTTTTCTCTAACTATTATTTGACAGTAGAATCTTCTCAGAAGATTTCCTCAAAAGTAGGCCTATTTATGCAGGGCTGTTTTTAAGGAGTTTTTAGAACTGCACAACCTCTTCGTTTCTTTCCCATCCTCCATGGTAAATTACTCCCAATCGGAGAAAAATGGCCTTTTCAACTAGTTTTAACTGTACAGAAGTGTTTCTACAAGTGCACAAATCCATTTAGAACGGCACATTTACATTTTGTGTACAACTGCACGTTAAAATAAGTCCTGTATTTATGTGAAGTGATCAGTTCTTAGACGCTCTTCTGTTCTTGAGATTCTACCTGAGTTTTACTGCACATGAAAATCCTGTTGTTGGCGCATGAGTTTTTTCTCCGTCAGTTTTTGTGGTGACGGGCGTAGATTTTATGATATAGGCTTATACGTTCTTAATGCATATTCATGATTAATTTAGTTGCTAGCTAGTCTTGCTTTGCTTTAACTAATTTAACCGTATACCAAGAACTTGCATCGTCGATAAGTCAGCGTGTATGTGCACTAAACGTCTCCTGTTAAAATATTAAAGAAAAAAATAATATTAAAAAAATAATATTTAAAAAATTGCTATTTAAAGCACTTGAATCTGGATAAAAAAATTGAAGTAAAAGAACTTGTATAGCACGAGAATAATAATTTGAAAACCGGCAAAGTATACCGTGCAGAATAATGTAACATTTATTATCATAAAATTATGATTTGCGTCTTGATCGAAAGAACTTTTGACTTACCGAAGATGTCTCTCTTGCTGCTGCAGTTGATTCTCAGAAGAAGCGTGTAAAGACAGGCGTTTCATAATCTGCCTGTTTAGTGTTTACCATGACGTCTTCAAAACTCAACAGAAACTCCTCTAAAGCATATTAATTTTACTTGTCGTTGAAACAGACTTGTGACTAAACCGGGAATTCGACAATAGACAGTGTTCAATCTAGTCCCCCTGCCTTGGGGGGGGCGACATCTGGCTTTCTGGGCGGGAGGGGCGCGAAGAAGCCAGTTTTGGTCGGACTTTTCGGCGGATGGTTTAGTCGCCGACGACATCTTTATCGGAACATTTTCTGACGACCCTTTTTGTCATTTCTTTTCCACTGCATCGAGATAATTAATGAGTTTCATTTTCATCTTTCTTCGGGCGCTTTGCCTGTGTGCGGGTTTCGTATATATCAACACGCTGACAGTCGCTGACTGTATCCACCAGTGACACGTAAACACCGGTAGTCCTATATGCATTACATGCACACATAATATTATATAATAATATAATTCATACATACATGCGGTGGTGTAGTGATGGGTTTGGTGCCTTGGAGCTGGAGGGTTCCTGGTTCGAAACAACCTCAAGCGTACGAACCTTGAGCAAGTCCTTCACTCGCAACTGCTCATGCGCTTCGGCGTGAAACACACATACATACATACATACATACATACATACATACATACATACATACATACATACATACATACATACATACATACATACATACATACATACATACATACATACATACATACATACAATACATACATACATACATACATACATACATACATACATACATACATACATATATACATATATACATATATACATAGTTTACATACATACATTCATGCATACATACATACATACAAACATACATACATATATACAATGTCATACATACATACATGCATACATACATGCATACATGCATACATACATACATACATATATACATACACACATATAGCGCATGCATGTATACATGCATATATACATATTTATATACACAATTTCTATTGCCAGGCTATTTCTGTATCTTGGTAAGATAGCCAGGTTAATCTGCTCAATGCTCATATACCGATCATATCTTCCAAAATAGACCATATACCATATTACACCGTATTAGCTTGGAATTATTTTGATCAGGGATCCCACAAAACATCGTCCTATTTCTTTGGATAATCCCAGATGAAACATGCAGTAGTGTAACTGTGCCTATGTATTTTTGGTAGCAATTGGTCTCATACTAATACCACTCGACGGTTCAAATGACCAGAAGTGTCTTCTTTCTGTAAACGAAATGAATGCTGAATCAAAATGTTGTATTACAAGACATGATATCTCAAACCAAACCGAAATTCCAGTGAGTCGTAACCACTCCCCCTTTGGTAGTCCAAGTCACAAAAAAGCTTGGTAGTCTGAGAATCAACTGACCGGCAAAAAACAAATTGACTACTCTTGATATACTGTACACGCGTGAACGGAAAAACCGAACCTCTGCTGTTGCTACCATAGGCCTAATTTATGTAATTATAATTTGTACATTAAAAAAAATTGGAAAAATGTCAGTTTAAAAAACATGAAGCAGATAACTATCCCTTGCTAGTTATAGCCTAATGCAAGTTAAGTTTAAAGTTGGGAATAAAATAGTTTTATTCTTGATAATAGTTTGTCGTGTTTGGTGTTAATTTCTTTATTAATTTTATTGTAGATATTCGGGTTTTTTCCGTTCACCGTGTATAAACCGACACAATGATGATGATTATGATCGTTGCTATTATTTTTTGGCTCCGAGGTAGGCCTACTTCGTTCCTCATGAACTTTTAAAATGTAAAAGCAATGGGCCTGGAACGGCTGCACTTCATCCATGTCGAGCATGGGTCTTCTAAATGAGCCACTAAATGCTACGGCGTTGAGGCGCTCAATTGTGATTGAGAGCCTCTGAAATAAGTAGCTGGTCTCTGTCTGTCTCTCTATCTCTGTCTGTCTGTATGTATGTCTGTCTGTCTCTCACTCTCTTTGTTTACACGCAGCTAGTGTGAGGTGGTGACCCATGTCCGAAATAAAACTGAGGCCTGCGCTGTTGATGGGGTTCAGTGTTTCCAGGGCTACGGGAATAAAAACGTGCGTGTCTAGAAATGCGTGGTATTTCTGCATCTTTCTATCCTCCGCTAGACACGCCGTTGCCCCTTCTCGGGCTGCTGATGCTGATGCTGCAAGGTATGACGGTGCCAGTGTATCAATAACTGTGACGTCTCAGACCAGACAATTATTATTATTATCATTATTACTACTATTTTTTAAATTTGTTTATTTGTCTCAAATTGACTATATACATGTACGTCAAGGTCCCAGTTGGAAAATGAACCCGCAAAAGCCACTTAGTTGAAGCGCTGAATCGTCAGCGAGAGGCGCTACTATTTAATATTATTATTAATATTATTGCACTATTATTATTACACTATTATTTTTACTATTATTATCAGTATTATTACTAATATTTTCATTATTACTATTATTATTATTACTATTATTATCATTATTATTATTACTATTACTGCTATTATGTTTTGCCCCGAGTTATTTAGGATCCCTCAGGGTCTTCATTGTTAACTATTATTAAAAACTAGTCTGGAATTATAATAATTGTAATTATTACTATTATTATTATTTTTATTATTATTATTATTATTATTATTATTATTATTATCATTATTATTATTATTATTATTATTATTTTTTATTTTTTTAAAAAAATTTTTTACCCGAGGTACCTAGGATCCCTCGGGATTTCAAAAAATTGTCCGGAGACTGTTAGTTGGTGGGTTCTGGAACGGCTACGCTTCATCCAATTCTGGCGAGTCAAAAGTGCTGTGGTAAGCAACGGCATTGAATCGCTGAATTATTATTATTATTATTATTATTATTATTAGTAGTAGTAGTAGTAGTAGTAGTAGTAGTTTTTTTGCCCTGAGGTACTTCATTCCCCCAGGGACTTATGGACTATTATTATTATTAATATTATTATTATTACTATTATTATTATTATTATTATTTTTTTATTTTATTTTTTTTTTGCCCCGAGGTATACAGGATCCCTCAGGGACTTATCTACCGCCTAATATAAAATCACAGTCTGGAACGGCCCTATTATTATTATTATTATTATTATTATTATTATTATTATTATTATTATTATTATATCGACATAGAATCAGCCGATGGAAGTGTACGGGCTTCAAATTGCAGTTTGAATGAGACGACGATGTTGCAAAATGGCCACTCACCGCATGCATGAATAATTGAATATGAATGAATCGTATGCGGACGTTTCGTCAACGGACGATTCGTCCACGGACGATTCGTCACAAGGAATAAATTGAATAAATCCAGCTTCCGTTCAGATACGCGTTCAAATGATCGTTCCAGCTTCTATTTGAGCAAGAACTATGCTTCGCAGATCGAACTTCCATTTTGGAAAGAATTTGTGTTATCATTCCAGCTTCTATTTCAGAAAAAAATACGTTTTCTCATCCAATTTCCGCTAAAAACTATATTTTTCACCAAAAAACGTCTCTTTAAGCTACAAAATCTTTCCATCAATCCCACTTTCATTTCAGGAAAACATATTTTCATTAATCCCGCTTTCATGTTACAAGAATTCTTTTCATCAATCTATTTTTACTCAACCACCGCTGGACGAATCGTCCGTAGACGAATCGTCCGTGGACGAAACGTCCGGGAAACCGAATGAATAATTATGGCCGGGTTCTACAGCAGCAACAGTACTGTCTTCTGCAACTGAACGCAATGCGTCTGCTTAGCACTAGCTTTGTCACACGTCGTCACCTACATCGAGCGACAACAACCTGTTAAAATCAGTTTCATTTGATGTAACCATAATTTTTTGAAACAGGTGTTTCAAATAAGACCGTTTTTAAAGCATCGCCAAAGTCATTGTAATCGTAATAATAATCATCATCATCGTCAACAACGACATCATAATCGTAATCTTCATCATCATCATCATCATCATCATCATCATCATCATCATCATCATAATCATCATCATCATCATCATAATCGTCACCACCATCATCATCGTGGTCGTTGCTCCCATTGTTGTCTTTAAGGACAGAATAATAATTCCCAGCCATGAATTTCTGTTTCACACGACAAAGAACATCTGCTTACCAGTCGCATGATCATCGTTACCAATAGCAACCACGGCAGCAGCTGCAGCAGTCACATCATCTTCTTCATTGCCATCATCGTCATCGCTATCACAGAGCATCATCACTAAACCAAGCCTTTCATCCTTTCCTTCATTCATCGTCATTCTCAGCTTCTTGATCATCTTTTAGTTAACGCCATCTCCGCTTTCATAATGAGCCTCTAGTCATCGTCATCACCGTCGTCATCATCGTCATCATCATCGTCATCATCATCACTATCGTCATTAGGTCTTACCGTCGGAATTATCGTCTTCCGCCTCGTCACGACGATCTGTTTATTTGCTGTTGATATATTTTGTTATCGGTGTCATAAGATATCATCATCGTCGACATTGAATACACGACGCACGTGTCAGCGATCATTTTCAACGTCATCATCATCATCATCATCAACATCATCATCATCGTCGTCGTCGTCATCGTCATCGTCGTCGGCATCGTTCGGCATCAGCAGCAGAAACGCGATTACGATTTTCAGCTGCTGCACCCGTACAATTGGTGTTTCGGCTGATGATGGGAGGAGATGAGATGATCGGAGAGGAAAGGAGAGGATATCAAAAGAGGAGAGGAGACAAGAGGAGAGAACACAAGAGGAGACTAGAGGATATCAGGAGAGTAGAGGAGACAAGAGGAGAAAAGAAGAGAGGAGAGGAGAGAGGAGAGGAGATGATATCATGAGAGGAGACAAGAGGAGAGGGGACAAGAGCAGAGGAGAGGAGAGGGGAGGAGAGAAGGAGAGGAGATGATATCATGAGAGGAGACAAGAGGAGAGGGGACAAGAGCAGAGGAGAGGAGAGGGGAGGAGAGAAGACAAGAGTAGAGGAGACAAGAGGAGAGGAGAGAATAGAAGAAGAAATCAGGAGAAGAGAAGAGAAGAGAATAGAAGAGAGGAGAGGGTGGTCGCTTGTAGCGCTACATAAGCATCACCCTTTGAAACACACGTCGTTTAATGATGCAACTGTGGAATCGGAGACAGGCGCCAACACCGACCGCTGCTCCTCGCTAACAAGATTCTGCTGCAGCGCTGCACAACAGCGTCGCACAGCTCGCCAGCATCACCGCGGATACCATCACCACTACGACGAACGACGACTGGCAGCCCACCACCGACATACAGCAGCAGCAGAAACAGCAGAAACAGTAGAAACAGTAGAAACAGCTACTCGACCGTCTGGACTGACATGGAGAGATAGAGATGGAGAGAGATGGAGGAAGGGAAGGGGAGAGGGAGGGAGGGAGGGAGGCTGCGACGAAGGGAGGGAAGAGTGAATGGGCGATGGGTTAAGCCGGAGGCATCAAAAACCGCTCCGTCAATTCCACTGCTTAATGTTATGAACAATACGCCAAGCCTCTTAGCGCCTGTGGCTCGGATTCGAAGACAGCAGCAGCAGCAGCATCAACAGCATCAGCAGCAGCAGCAGCAGCAGCAGATGCAACCGATGAGGACATAGGCTGGGCGGGTAAAGGTGGAAGGAAGATGGTTGGAGAAAGAGAGAGTGAGAGAGACGGAGGGAGAGGGAGAGGGAGAGGGAGAGGGAGAGGGACAGTGACAGGGAGATGGACAGGGACAGGGACAGGGACAGGGACAGGGACAGGGACAGGGACAGGGACAGGGACAGGGACAGGGACAGGGACAGGGACAGGGACAGGGACAGGGACAGGGACAGGGACAGGGACAGGGACAGGGACAGGGACAGGGACAGGGACAGGGACAGGGACAGGGACAGGGACAGGAAGTGAGAGAGAGAGAGATGATGCCTGCGCCTCTCAAGGAACAGTTTGATGTAACAAGCCGTTCAATTCTTTCAACTATAAAGTCAAGACTATTACGTTTCAACGGTTGGCGACCAAGAGGGAGACCGGAAGTCAACAGGCGTTGGAGAAGAGGATGAGGAGGAGGAGTGGGAGGAGTGGGAGTGGGAAGAGGAGGGAGGAAGGATGATGAAGGAAGAAGGAGATACAGAGGAGGAGAAGTAGCCTCAGGATGAAAACGAGAGAAGAAAGAGTGGTGGGGGCGAGAAAGGAACCGAGGTCGAGGGATGAAGAAGACAAAGACGAAGTCTAGGGAAAAGGGAGGACGTAGGAAGGAGAAAAGAGGATGATGAGAAGAGGAGAAAGAGGAGGAAATGCAGCGGGAAATCAGAGGAGGAGGAGAAGAGGAGGAAAAGAAAGAGAGGAGAGCGAGTAACCGAAGAAGACAGAATTGTGGGAGAAGTGGATGGATGGAAGGATGGATGCAGGACATTGCAGGTGAGAGAAAGAGAGGCAGAGAGGGAGGGAGAGAGGCAGAGATGGAGGGAAAGAGGCAGAGAGGGAGGGAGAGAGGCAGAGAGAGGCAGAGAGGCAGAGAAGGAAGGGAAGAGGCAAAGAGAGAGAGAAGGAGAGAGGCAAAGAGAGAGAGGGAGAGGCAGAGAGACAAAGAGAGAGTCAGAGAGGGAGGCAGAGAGGCAGAGGGGAGGGAAAGAGGCAGAGATGGAGGAAGAGAGGCAGAGAGGGAGGGAGGGAGAGAGGCAGTGAGGGAGAGAGGCAAAGAGAGAGGGAGAGTGGGAGGAGGTCAGAGACGAAAAGACCCACAAATTCAGATAAACCGGAACCTGACCAGGCGACATCGAGTGCACGTGTTACCATGACAACGAAATCTTTTACCTTACCGACGGAGGAAGAAGAAGAAGAAGTAGAAGAAGAAGAAGAGGAGGAAGAAGAAGATGAAGATGAAGAAGAAGAAGAAGAAGATGATGATGAAGAAGAAGAAGAAGAAGAAGAGGAGGAGGAGGAGGAGGAAGAAGGAGATGAAGAAGAAGAAGAAGAGGAGGAGGAGGAAGAAGAAGAAGAAGAAGAAGAAGAAGAAGAAGAAGAAGAAGAAGAGGAAGCACTTCCTTGTTGCTAACACGAAAAATCGTCGTCACCAGTAACATGGTTACAGGCAGATAGTCATGTGCTGTCGATGACGATGATATGCCTCGTCTCAAAACATCTTTAAGCCTTTTACAGAAGATAATACGTTTATAATGGCACGTCTCTCTTCTGCTTCTGCATGCGCTGGCAAAATCGCAGCGACATTTTGCCTTAGGCATTCAGTTCAAACAACAGACTGAACGTGTGTTTTAGCACACACGATTCATGTGCATACATTTTGTTTCCATTTCCAGCTGTGCCTGAGACAAATTCATCATGGCGTTGAAATGGAGCGCTTCTGGGTAGGTTTCTAGAGGGGCACCTTATGTAGGCCTAAGTACCTAGAATGAACGAATGAATAAATGAATGAATGAATGAATGAATGAACGAACGAACGAATGAAATCTTTTGTATAAGATATCGCCGTTCAAATTTCTTTTATGTTAATAATTGTTAGTTAAATTGGAGGGGAAGAGGAAGACTTTTTAAGAACAACCCAACTGAGTACCTTTCTATCTTTTTCTATCCTTTTCTATCTCTTTCTACCTCTTTGTATCTCTTTGTATCTCTTTGTATCTCTTTGTATCTCTTTCTATCTCTTTCTATCTCTTTCTATCTCTTTCTATCTCTTTCTATCTCTGCCAATCTCTGGTCCTTTGGTCACCGGATTTTTTCTTCACACGGTGCCTTTACTCAAACTATTTGACACGGCGTAGTGCTATGTGTGCATTTGGTTTTTAAGTATATTTTTATAACGCTTTAGAAATTTTCAGATTGCTGTTACGATCTAATAGTTAATAATTATGATTACTGAGTATTAATTATTATTTTTACACAACTGCTAACTAGTATAATAAATTATTGACTATTCTCATTTCTTTCATGATCGATTGATTTCTTAATCGATGGTCAAATTAATTCATCCAACAGGAAAATATTTGAGTAATTATGTCCTTGTAGGTAGTTCAATTAAGCGCTCTGTCTCTGTCTGTCTGTCTCTGTCCCTGTCTCTGTCTCTATCTGTCTCTGTTTCTGCCTCTCTGTATATGTCTGTCTATATCTCTCTGCATACTGTATGTCTCTGTCTCTCTGTGTCTGTCTCTGTTTCTATGTATGGTATCTGTCTCTGTCTCTTTCTTTGTCTCTGTCTCGGTATCTATCTATTTGTCTATCTCTTTCTCTTTTTCTCTTTCTCTTCCTTCTGTCCGTCTGGCTGTCTCTCTTTCTCTTTCTCTCCGTCTCTCTGTCTCTCTCTCTCTCTGTGTGTCTCTGTTTCGTAGTGATTATTTAGTAGTCATCGGAACTTTTTAGAACAATAAGAAGCGAAACGTTCACATACATGTATACCGCAAAAAATTTATTTTGCTCCATGATTTACTCAAACCAATTTCTTAGGGATCTTCAAAATTCCCTGTTGGTAGAAAGTAAGACCATGACACTTTAAGTAATATATGATCTATTCGCACATAGCAGAATTTAAATAACTTCCCTTTTATTTCATCTGTTAATAATAAACCTAAATAATGTCAAAAGAAAATCAATTTGGAAGAGAATTGTATTCTGCCCCACTGTCTTATTATATCCTGTATGACAAAAAAAATCAGAATAAGTACCGTAATAAGCAGAATATTGTAATAATCTTTATTCACACAGTTGGAAACAATTGGCATGTACAAAATCGCAAAAACTATTCTGAAAATATGACGCGCATGTCTAGGGCCTATTATCATTTTTAAGAATAAAGTTTCTTTGTCATCTAGATATTGTCGTCATTATTGTTTTTGTCAGACCCCATGCGGAACTGTGCCTTCCGGATTGCAAATATATGGCACTTCTAGAAAACTTTCTTGAAAATATCCGGAAAGAGTCGCTAAAGTTCGTTTTCATATTAATATTCGCATTATAAATGAGAAAACATCAATTTGATTAAAGCAATATATAATTTTATTTTATTTTCTGAACGTCTGTTGGGTCAGGCCTCGTCTTCAGGGTGTGAGGAAAAAGTACATTTGAAAGCGACCAGGTAATAGTGTTGAATACAAATGACAGTGTTGTTGAAAGTATCGGGCAAATGTACTTAAGTAAAAGTAAAAGTAAAATGGATTTTTATTACTTGAGTAAAAGTAAAAGTACTCATCACAAAATTAAGCTTACTTAAGTAAAAGCAAAAGTATCTCCTTCAAATAATACTTTTTAAGTAAAAAGTAACAGTACCGAGTCTTTCTATAACTCAATCGATTATTAACTTTCAAAAATACTAAATTCTGGAAATGGTTATCGTTGAGTTTATTACGCACGCTTCTTATTCATTTTAGCACAATGCACAGCTGAAGAGTAGTCCTGCTGCAAAAAATGGCAGTGCATCCAGCGTGCACCATCCATCGAAAATTTATCTTTAGCCATGCAAATTTAAATCAGCTGTTTTAGCTTAGCGTAACGAAAATGTTAATTGGCTCATTGAAGTAACGAACATTTCTAAGAATGTCACGTAAATTGAAACTTGCGTTGAGGACGACAGTGGACACTTTGAGCACAAATTCTAGTCTGATATAATTCAGATATAAAATTAAAATTAAACTAACATTTGTAATTATTGACAGATGACATCTTAAAAATATTGAAATTTCAGATAATTTTGTGCACTTATCTCTGAAATTTGAATTTTTTATGCAAATGACGTCATTATGACGTCATTATTGAGACTGAAACTTTTATATTTTCACCAATGTTAGACAAGTATGTCTGGATTAAAATGGTGTTTGAATTGTAAATATCGATGAATGTTTACTATTTATTTTCATATTTACAAAATGGGTCCCTTTTTTCCCGGACACAGTGTATATATGAGCCTGAAAGTTACAAATTCTGACAATTCTTTAAACGTAATCGTAATCCGCAAATTTCTAAAGTGCCGCCCGAAAGCCAAAAGTGGCACAGCAGAGGTATGTGCAATTGTGCATGGGAGGAGGAGAAGAGGCAGACCCCGAAACGTTGGGTGGATCATGGATGTGGTGGAGGACTGCCGGACGATGGGATTAACCGTGGGAGAGGCGACGCGGACAGCACAAGACAGGGTCGACTAAAGGCTATCCATAGAGGAGCGGCTGATGCGGGCGCAAGCTTCGCCAGGGCCATAAGTCAAGTAAGTCAAGTAAGCCAGCATATTCACGAGCGCTGTTTCTAGCCAGACGAGTAGACCTAAGGAAGTCGTATATAGTCCGATGCGTTTATGCATATAAGATAGCCACAGGTGTAATAAATGACGCAGGTGCAATAAATGACACAGATGTAATAAATGACACGGGTGTAATAAATGACACAGGTGTAATTAATGACACAAATGTAATAAATGACACAGGTGTGATAAATGACGCAGGTGTAATAAATGACACGGGTGTCATAAATGACACAGGTGTCAAAAATGACACAGGTGTAATAAATGACACTTTTAGGCTAAGAGATTACTTTTATGATTTTCATTCAGAAATCAACGGTTGATAAATAATATGAAAGCTCAAGTCCTATAGGTACTCGAAGAAGTGAACGATATCTTCGACAACTTTTCCAGACTCGACGTCAATCTGAAGTTTTATGTTGCACATAGACTTGATTATATATTTATAAAGCACCTTCTTCTGCTATTATATTGTAAGTATAGTCCTTGAAACAAAATCGCTGAAGCCTTCGTGCCAGATTCCATCTTTTTGTGAATTTGTGAATATATACATAGAAGAAAGCAAATCTATTCTCCCTGCGCTATCGTGCTAGTCACAGACTAAGCTTACAGCTAGACATATTATATATATATATATATATAATTATTGTAGCCTATGGCTCTTTGGCATAAAGTTGCTACATGGTGAGAATTTCTGTGGAGCTATCAGAGTTCCCCATCTTTCTTAGGGTTCCATAGTAAGATCTTTATTGCGCGCTCCACTCAGTATATGCCTATAAACCAACGTCTTACTCTTATCATTCAGTTTTTTTTACAACACGGATACTGAGTTACTTTACTCTGGCTTCTTTTTATAGAAGCAGTGTAGAACATGATATGTAACAGTTGTCATATGGAATTAACACATAGAGGACACGAGATGGACGGCCAGTGAAGCCAGCCTTCCAAACTACAGTTTTCAAATTTGGTACTAGTCGATTTGTATCATACCCATCAGTGGCGTAGCAAAGAGGGGTTTGGGCGATAAATCCCCATTGGTTTAGGAAAAAACGTTTTTTAAATGTTATTTATCCAATTATATAACTTATAATATAAGAAAAACAAGCATCCGACCATAAGCCCCTCATCGGAAATTCCTGGCTACGCCACTGATACCCATAACTGGTCATCATTTGCGGCGAAAGCATGCACATCAGATCATCGCTTGATTTCCTACAAACTCCGTCTAACGCGTGTGATTACATCATTCCGATTATTATTCACAATATGATTCGTGACTAGAGAGAAACCTTACAAAGACGGCGCGCGTGATCGTCTGATAAAAAGTGGCGTCTAAAACGTGACTCGATGGTTCTGATCATACCTTTGATGCGCGGTGACCGTCGGTGGCGTCGATGTCGGTGGCGTCGGTGGTAAATCTCTTCCCCATCTTCGGTGATGCTCTTGTCGCCGCTCTTCCTCCTTCTCCTCCTCCTTCTCGTCTTTTTCTGCCTCCGGTGTTGATTTCTCGAGCTGTCTTCTTCGTGATGATGGTGCGCCACCAGCCCATCATACAGTCATGCTCTGTCGCAGTATCAAGTACTCTGGCAGACTCCGGCACGGCGCATCTGGTACTTAAAGACACCGCAGCGTGTTGTAGTATCGATGCAGCGAGTGACACATCGAGGTGCGCATCACAAGCAGTCTGTCTGTCGCTTGGTGTATGTGCGTGTGTGTGTGTGTGTGTGCGTGTGTGTGTGTGCGTGTGTGCGTGTGTGCGTGTGTGTGTGTGTGTGAGTGTATGTATGCGCGTGTGTGTGTGTATGTGTGTGTGCGTGTGTGTATGTGCGTGTGTGTGTGTGTGTATGTATGTGTGTGTGTGTGTGCGTGCGTGTGTGTGTGTGCATGGAAGAACAACGACAAGAAAAGGCTGTCATCATCGTCTTCTTCGGCTTCTTCTACTTCTTCTTCCTCGTCTTCTTCAGCTTCTACTTCTTCTGCTTCTGCAGTTTCTTTTTCATTCTCTTCAGCCCAGCAGAATGCATGGGGACGCATGCATGCATGCATGCATGCATGTAGTGAAGCCAGCTCCAAACCCTTCGCCGCTCGATGCATCTTGCCCGGCGCTGCTACATCGAGACACACACACGCACACACACACACACGCACACACACGCACATCTCATCTCCTGTCATCTTTCCACACGTTGATGAGCGATGCTGTGTCGGCGACCAATAACGAGCTAATAATGAGCACTGCAGCAGCAGCAGCAGCAGCAGCAGCGCGGCCCCGCTCGCCGCTCCTGCTACGATTTGCATCGACGCAGAAAGACGAAGGGACAGAGAGAGACAGACAGACAGACAGACAGACAGACAGAGACAGGCAGAGACAGAGACAGAGACAGACAGACAGATACAGAGACAGAGACAGGAACAGAAACAGAGACAGACATTCAGACAGAGACAAAGACAGAGACAGAGACAAAGGCAGAGACAGACACAGACACAGAGGTGGACAGAACAACGGTCAGAAGGCTGGATTGATGAACATACTGCATGAGTGACGGACAAGACGGCTTAAATGAACGGATAAATAGAACGATATTTACACAAAGACACAAACATAGAAACGAGGATATGTAGAAAGACAGAAAGACAGACGGGTGCTCAGAAATAGCGACGGATGGAAGATCGTCGGGTACGAAAACAGTCAATCTGAAAGACAGACAGACAGACAGACAGACAGACAGACAGACAGACAGACAGACAGACAGACAGATAGACAGACAGACAGACAAACAGACGGACAGATAGACAGACATACAGACAGACAAACAGACGGACAGATAGACAGACATACAGACAGACAGACAGACAAACAGACGGACAGACACCCAGATAGAGAAGTGGACATGGAAACGGACAAACAGACAGACGAGTGAGGTGGGGGAGGAAGGGAGGTTGGGAGGTAGTGAGGGAGGAAGGAAGGGAGGGAGGGAGGGAGGGAGTGCCTGCTCAATATATTGACGGAAAGGTGCTTGTCTGGAGATGATGAGAACGTACGAAGCGGCGCTCAATCCAAGATCCATCGATATCCATCTCATTGAATATCTCTATATCTCCACACATCTGAAGATACATATCTCGTTGAATATCTCTATATCTCCACACATCTGAAGATATATATCTCATTGAATATCTCTATATCTCCACATATCTGAAGATTTATATCTCATTGAATATCTCTATATCTCCACACAACTGAAGATATATATCTCATTGAATATCTCTATATCTCCACACATCTGAAGATGAGAGACTTTTTATCGTCATCATCATCTTCACATTCATCTTCTTCTTCGTTGTTGCTGTCGTCGTCGTCATCATTCATTATTATTTGTCCTCAGGTCATTATCGTGCTTCCTGATAAGAAGACCAACTCTTACTCTTGTGGCTGCTCAACTTCAGTCAAATGAAATTGTGATGTGATGTGAAGAGATGTGTTAATCTCGTTAAGAAACAATAATGCTAGTGTAAAAACGGATGTGTAGGTAGCACATGACATTGCTGGTTTGACTAGTCAAGAAGAACGCCATGGCTTGAAAATTTAAATGTGAAGAATGGCAAAGCTTTCAAACATCTTTTAACAGTATAATATAATCGTTACATTACAAATGACACCATTTTAACATATAACAGAAATAATATCGTTTTTATACTATAACAGTTCGTAAAATATTATGTAACAAGTTCACCGCCTACTCAAAACCATTTTACTTTGCTATATATCCCTGTGTCTTTGAGCGGAAATAAATCCTGACGGAACTTTCCCCGCCCCCATCTAGAGGCGCCTAGATTAAGGATGCAATTCGAAGAAGTATCCATTAAGAACATTAAGAACCGTGCGGATACAGGAAACAACAGCCATTAGAGTCGAAAGAACGAGACTATAGGTCTCAGGCGTGGTGAACAACAGGTAGGACGACTGGACGAGGGGCGTGTCTCATTGCAAAACGCAGATTAATGATGTAAGACAACTAAAGAAGGGGAAATAACTTACACGTGTCAGCTGTCACAACTGTCACAACGCGCAGAGCCGTCAACAAGAATGCAGCGAAAGTGCGCATAATTTAAAGGCTTTGAAAAAATCGATTTAAAGCCAAAGCCTCTTGAAAGTTAAAAGCCGTAATCTTCGACAAGAGGCAGAATCCCTTCATTATTGCTATTTATTATCATTAAATTATTATTATTATTATATTGTTATTATCATTATTATTTATTATTATTATTATTATTATTATTATTATTATATTATTATTATTATTATTATTATTATTATTATTATTATAACACAATCATTTATTGAAAAACAAAACAAGCTTGAAACCGGACTGATAACATAAAAGTGTTCAAGCGTAGAGAGCATTGATATCGTCCCCGGGGAGTGGTGCAAAAGTACCCCTATAAGCAACTGCATTGAAACGTTGTGTGCAAATAGAAAGTCTCTGGAAGAGGTAGACAGTTTCTCTTGGGTCACCGGAAACAGCGGCAGCGGCACAACGGCGGCCCAACTATAATAAAATTATTATTATTATTTTTTTTTGCGCCCCGAGGTATTTAGGATCCCTCAGGGACTTAAATATTAATTAAGAACAGAATAAAAACATCTGGAACGGCACCTAGTCGTCGTTGAGTTCCTGCGCTGGAAAGGCACCGCGGAATGCAACCGCATTGAAACGCTGGATCATAATACTGATGCGCTGATGTAGGTAGGAGGTCTCGCGTGCATCATCATTCATTGTGCTGAGTGCCTGTCCCAATGCAGATATAAACTCCAAGCCCTCAGCATTAACTGGGCCCATGGTTTCGAAGGCCAGAGGGACAAAGTGATGGACCGTTGCGATCTGCACATTATTATTATTATTATTATTATTATTATTATTATTATTATTATTATTATTATTATTATTATTGCTATTGTTGTTGTTGTTGTTGTTGTTGTTGTTGTTGTTGTTGTTGTTGTTATCAATTTCAATATTATATCCGTAGCCATTTTACCCGAAGTGTGAATGCAAGCTCTCAGGAGATAAAAATTGTCCCGGAGACATCTAAAAACACATTCGTTAAAAATACGGTATTTCCATCAGTCTGACGATCAGCTGCATAATAATTACTGCTCTTCTGAAAACATTTTAAAACTAAAATAAGAGAAGAAACGAATAGACTTCAATTCTGTTTTATTTGTATCATTGAATGTGTCTTGCAGGCTTTGCAGTGTGTTTTGATAGGCCTAGATTATGTTTATTTAAAAAAATTATAGTCCTATATTCAACATGGCTGACCAGTGCACTTTATACTTTTTAAATCTAACGACCTTCTGAAGAAATCTGCGGCAAATTCTTCTGATAATTTATTCCAGCGCTATACAGCATGGCTATAGCCAGTGTCTTTTCCCCATATAATGTAACAGTCTTTTTGAAGGAAATCACTAAATACAGCTGTGCAATCTTAGCAACTAGACAGCGGCTAAGATCTTCTTTAAATCTAAGCCGACCATTTCCATGTCGAAGCCAATCACTTTAAGCGGCTGAACACAGTAAGCAAGAATCGTTGTTGCATGCTGTGCATGTGTACATGTATATGTGATACGTAACGGTTGTTCGTTTAAGTCGTAACGAAAACAGACACAGGTGATGGCAGCTCAACGAAAGACTGCTGCTGCTGATGCTGCTGATGCTGCTGATGCTGCTGATGCTGCTACTGCTACTGATGCTGCTGCTGCTGATGCTGCTACTGATGCTGATGCTGCTACTGCTGCTGATGCTGCTGCTGCTGCTACTGATGCTGCTGCTACTGCTGATGCTGCTGCTGCTGATGCTTCTGCTACTGATGCTGATGCTGCTGATGCTGCAGTACTGCTTTCGTTTCTATAGCATCACTGTCACAAACTGTAACAAATACCTGTGAAATGAATATGGGTAGAGGTCATTTGAAGAGCAGAGATAGTCGTGGCGTCATGTTTAGCCTCTGTGTTTATTAACAACATGTTTATGGGATCTGCAATTTTATAAATATCAGCAAACTTCAGAGGACAAAGTAAGAGATCAACAACAATGAAATAGATATGAGATTGGGCAACCCATTGTTGGGCAGTCCGTGTTGGGCAGTCTATGTTGAGCAGTCCATGTTGGGCAGTCCATGTTGGGCAGCTCATTGTTGGGCAGTCCGTGTTGGGCAGTCCATGTTAGGCAGTCCATGTGCGAATTCTGTACGCTGCCCGTCTACATGGTTGGGTTTCGCATCTGCTGGTGACCGAGAGGACGCGTCTTGTGTACCCAGAAAACAAACTGAACTTCTATGAACGATTTATTCTAATCAATCCTGATTTAATGTTTTCATGCTTTGACACTATTATATTATTCACTTACTATAAAAAGTTTGTATATATGCAATAAAGTGCTTAAAAGTCACTCAAACTTTTAAGTAGGCCTCCAACGAGATAATAATTATGAGAGGATCGCACAGAATTCAGGCGTTTGAAGATCCGTTTATTTTTTTAGTATCACCTTTCAGTCCTTCACCAGCGACAGGTTCCTTTGTTCCTCTAATGAATTCGCCTAATTATCCACCAGTGGAACAATCAGATATCTTTCGAATTAATACGGCGCTATAGAAAGCGCCAAGGCCTCCTTTTGGCTCCGGTTGATGTCTGAATGGCCTTGAATATACCATTGACCAATGACCATGACACCCTAATTCGTCGCCTGTCTGTTTCTTTTGGTGTAACTGTTGCATGGCTGGACTCTTAACCATTTTAGATGGCCGCATATTCTTAGCCGTCTTTACGGACAGTCGACCTAATTGAGACGCCGCACCTTTCTTGTCTGCCCTCGTCTCTCGGTCCATTGCTGCATATTTTATACACTGGTGAAATTGCAATTGTCATGGTCCTGCGATGCGTGCAGCAGACTGATGACATTCTAGTTTACACACATCTTGTCTGGCATCGAATGCTTTGACTACAGTCAGGGGCGGATACAGAAATTTTCGAAGGGGGGCCAAAATTTTCGGTGATCTTCGCCGTAAAAATCTGATGACCTTTTTTAGTCTTCCGGCCGAAATGTCAGAAAAATTTACCTTTTGGAGTCGTCTGGTCGTAATCTCTTTGTATTATAAAACCAAATGGAGGGGCCACGTCCCATGCAATTTTTAAATGGGGCCTTAGCCGGATTGCCTCCTGGATACGCCCCTGACTACAGTTCCCATAATGCGGCATACCCACTACACCACCGCTCTCAATGATGGTCACAAGTTCACAACTTACCCAGCTTCTTGCATTAAGAAATTTGGATGAAGCGCTCATCTGTTGCATCATCTAGCAAAATGAAAGTAGCCCAATAAATTGAAATTTATTACAGTAGGAGAAGAAGACAAAGTTGAAGATGAGCACGCAGGAGATGAGAAAGGAGGAACCAAGAGTTGTAACATGTGGTCAATTCAGAAAGGAAGGATGTAATGAGCCAAGTAAGAAGATGCGATTAAAGAGCCAAAAACCAACTGATTAGCCTATATGAGAAGGTTGTTGAAAAAACTATTGGAACTGAAATGAGGTAACACACATCTCTGGAGACTAGAATGTGCGTAGAGAAAGCTACAGGTAAAAGAGAGAAAAAGAGAATGACATTGAAAGCAAAAAACTGATGGAAACAGTGATGCAGAATAAGACGGCGGAGGCTGAGAAAGAAAGGAGGACTGACAAGAATTGTCGTGGAACGAGAGAAAGACGAGCAAATAACGAAAAGACACGAAGCAGCAGCAGCAAGGATTAGTAGGATAAAGAGGTATACGAGTCTTAAGTACTGCAGAAGATGCCGCAGAAGTAGAAGTGCCAATGTTAAGGGGCGGTGAACGGAATGTGCTTTCAGTGTCGAGAAAGTGGCCATCTCATTTGATTATGTCGAAGACTGTATGGCTGCCGTCGTCGTTGTCGTCGTCATCCTCGTCTTTCATTCGGCTAATTAAGGACGTCAGGACTTGTCCTTTCACGTGCATCAGTCCGTGTTAAGACCCTCCTGATGGAGAGCGGTTCTAGCGATTCTATTGCGACCGTCGATACCAAAATTATCTATTTCAGCGTCGTCCTTTGGGTGAATTGATGCAAGTTACAGTAAGAGACGAGAGGAAGGTAGAGCAAGGTAAGGTAAAGCAGTAGGGCAAGTAGACGTGCGATGCGATATTGTGAGATCGTGTAGGGACTGTAGGCCTATACAGGATGATAAGGTATAAAGAATACTAAAGATACAATTATGTGATTAGAAAATTACGCAAAGATCCTACGCAAAAACCGTCGCAAAGACAATGATGCTGATGATAATCATGGCGGTGATGGCGGTGATGATGATGATGATGATGATGATGACGACGATGGTGGTGGTGGTGGTGGTGGTGGTGGTGGTGGTGGCGGCGACGACGACGGTGGTGATGGTGGTGGTGTTGGTGGTGTTGGTGTTGGTGGTGGTGGTGGTGGTGATGATGATGATGATGATGATGATGATGATGATGATGATGATGATGATGATGATGATGGTGACGACGATGATCATGATCATGATGATTATGATTCTTCCCATAATTATGTACATTATGTGCACTATCGTTATCGTTTGTTTTTGTTCTAACGAATGCTTCTATTTATCTTTATCTTTTTTTATATTGTTTTCTATAAAGTTCTGATCATGTGCACGATTATCACAATGGCAGAAATGATGCTGAGTGTGTGAAATAGCGAATCAAATCTTCCTTAAGAGCTTGCCCTTTGATGTCAGCATATGTGACCGTACTGGATAAATGTGAACCATTGCCAAGGATGATCAATAAAACAATAATTATTATCTACATCTGTACGTCTGTCTATCCGTTCGTCCGTCCGTCGGTCGGTCTGTATGTCTGTTTTATGATTCTTCCCAGTCTGTCTGTCCGTCTATGTCACTGTATCTCTCTGCTGTTCAAAGTGACACCATGTGCACCATGGATAA
The DNA here is from genome assembly GCA_945859605.1 of Lumbricus rubellus. NCBI lineage: Eukaryota > Metazoa > Annelida > Clitellata > Crassiclitellata > Lumbricidae > Lumbricus > Lumbricus rubellus. The sequence goes on from OX243814.1 coordinate 24,925,191, forward strand.
CGGCTGACCGACTGACAGACATTGTTTTATTTAATTTCTTTATCGCTTTTGATCCATCATTGTGTTTTCTGTATTTTAATCACCAAAACTGGTTTGGAATTATTGCTGCCATACATGCAACAAATTGGTTTAGTACTTGACTTAGTTCAGACACTCAATCAGTTCATTTAATCGGCAATTTATAATTATACGCCTAGTGCCTGGTTGATGTATCGGAGTTGGCATTGAAGGTCAGTATAAGCCATTAGCTTTTCTTTATTCCAGCTGCGCTGTTCTAGCGGAATTGTGACCGTTCTACTAGTTTTTTGTACAATGAATAAGTTCACTTAAAAACAGATTCAATTAAATTAAAATTCAAAGTCGTTAGTTTTATATCAACTTGATTGCCGCCAATCTGGCTTTGTTGGTCTAACAATGTGAAATACTACGCCAAAACTATAGACCTACAGACTTCAACACTCCTTGGGGCCGTCCATAAAGTACGTCACGCTCGAGGGGGGATGGGGTGTAAGACAGTGTGACAGTTTGTGACAGGGGGTCAGGCCATGTGTGACGTCACACATTTATTTATTTTAATGATGTGTATTATATAATTGTCTAGTCTAATTTTTACAATTTTTGTTTTCAAATTCATTCTACATTGAGTTAGCCTACTGCTACAATGAATACTGTGACAACTGTTGACAATTAACTATTCTACTATTAAAGTCATTTTAATAATATGTTAGTTCTTTTAAGTGGAAACTTTACAGTTTAATAGTGAAGTGTGTTTTAGATTAAATTTGAATAAGGTGTTAATTTTTTAAAAATTCGAAAGTGTGATGTACTTTAGGAGGGGGGGTCCAAGACAGTGTGACGTACTTTAGGAGGGGGGGTCCGAGACTTGTGACAGTTTGTGACAGGGGAGGGGGGGTCAAAAATGGTCAAAAATAGCGTGACGTACTTTATGGACGGCCCCTTGGCTAAGGTGACAGCTACCAAGTGATTGTGTAGTACATGCAACGACGAGCATATACGCTGCGCTCAGGCCCGGATTAACCACGGTGCTGATTGTGCTGCAGCACAGGGCCCCGAGTTTCGATGGGGCCCCCAAATTGTAAAAGTAAAAATAAATAAAGAGAGGATTCAGGGAAAAACAGTGCAAGTTGCAATGCATTATGCAGAGCAAATTAGCAATCATAGCTATGACTATAAATATATAACCAAATAATGTCATAGTAGGCTATATGACGACGCCACTTTGATGATTGTATCCCTCTCAAACTGTACGAGTCACTGATAACCTTTGTGGAGGAATTGCGAGGAACTTTCGATGATATAGAGAAGAAGACCCATGCAGGGTTACGTGGATAATCACCAATATAAGGAAGCCGAACCATGGGCGGAGTTTATCAAGGGCTAAGAGGGGAGGGGGCTAAGCCCCCAAGAAGGTCCAGAGTCATATATTTTGCCATGAAAATGGTATCTTTTCCCGGGCTTAGCCTCCCCCAGAAGGCCCAGACTCGAAAATATATGCGGGGAAAAGGTGTTTTTTCACGAACCGAAACTTTAATCTCTAAAAAAGATCACTTTTGGCGGAGAAAATAGTCTGGTTTTATGAGATTTCGACCTCATGACTAAAAGAAGTCATCAACATTTTTGTGCCGAGGATATAAAAAATCGGTGCCGCTCGCTCTGGACTGTTTCCACCCCAACCTAAGCCCAAGTTTTTACACCCTCCCCCAAGAACGGAACCAAACTCCGCCCATGATGTCAGTGCGTGAGTCGTGAGCTCGTGACAATTGTTTTATCTACTTCTTATATGTGTGCTGTAATTTAAAGTACCGTAAAACGGGGTTGCTTTGCCCTGCTGGGTGACTTTGACCCAAATTGAAAAATTAGTTTGCACACCTCCCAGCTTCCGTAGTTATCACGTGGTTTTGAAATGCTTTATAGCTGATGATATGTCATTAAATAACGAATATTTAAAAGTAATTTGATTGATTTCATTGTAATATTTGTTGAAATTTTTCACATTTATTTGCACACCTTAAAAAATGGAAAATTTTAAGATGTGCAAACTTATTTTTCTGTGAGAACTACCGTCAATAATACCGTTGGTGACAATTACACTTGTCAATATACATTATAATGGCATGTGTATGGCACACCGTTTGTTCCGCGATGTTGCTAGTAAGTAAGTCAAAAATGCAAGAAAATTTTTGGGGGTGACTTTGGCCGGAATTTGGGGTGACTTTGGCCCATATTATAAGTTGCTGCTGACGATGTATATATTATGTTTTTGTCAAAATTAATAAATGTATTTGCTTAAACTTCACTTTCTAAGATATTTGACTGGTTTTTGGTTGAGCATACGGTACCACTTTCTTGAAAAGTGACTGTTATAGTCACATGTACGAATGAGAACAATTTAATGGCATGGTCAAAGAAAAAAACCGAGGAGCTCAAGTCAGCTGTTTAAATAGAAGTGATATGAGCTTGAACTGGTCTTCAAATGTGGATCAGATATTACCATACAGCAGCAATTTTAAAAATTCCTCCATCAAAGAAAACATTTGCACGAGAATTGCACCAAGTCCCTACATTGGAAAGTAAATGGAATTCGTGGACGTTTCATTAGTCAGTCGACTTCACACCAATTTTTTTACAAGTCTTTTATAAGTACCAATACAGCTCCACAGTCATTTTGTGTTAGTTTTCAGTGAAGACATTGTTCAAAGTGATTAATTGATATTTAAAACAGATGGAGTTCACGAACATTTCAATTGTCATAATTATGACTTCGCAGTAGTCCTTTACAAGTCTTTTACAAGTACCAGTACCAGTACCAGTGTCATTTTTGTGTTATTATGAGTTTATATATCTTTTAAAACACATTCCTTGGGCCAAAGTCACCCCAGCAATAGGTCCACTTTTATAACGGCAAAACCACTGTGTGCCAAAGTCACCTCGCCTCATGGGGTGACTTTGTCCACACACAAAAAAATTAAAAAATACATTTATGTCCAACATATGTAGGAAATAAGCACATGTTCTATTCTATCAACCCCCATGTCTTCCTTTAACACTTTGCTCAAGCTCATTGCTCTGTTGTGGGGGGGAGTGGACAGAAGTTTTCCCGAAAATTTGGGCCAAAGCAACCCCGTTTTACGGTATAACAAATTATGTTTCGGGTTATTGTATGTTTGCCTGGCTTTTTAAAATTGTAAGGGGCCCCGTCATTCGATCAGCACAGGGCCCCCAAAACTGTAGATCCGGGTCTGGCTGCGCTTTATTTTTGCCTTTTGTCCAGACTGTAGGATCTTTTACTAATTGAGGCTCATAGTTTAATACAAATGGATATTATGTCGATTCAGTCGTTATCGGCTTATCGTTTTATACAAGGTCATCTTGTTATCGATCTCTTGCATGTTATAATATTTTAGATTAGACCTTGTTTTGTAATTTCATTTTCAAGCGTAGGATTTATTTGAATTTTCTGCCATTTCAACGACATCCATCAACAACACCCAACGTATTGGATTGTATTGTATTAAGCATTTATAAAGCGCCTCTCATAGTAGAGTGAACCATTCAGGAGCGCTCCCAGTGCGCAAGACCCCGCGAGAAGAAACAGGTTATGAGAAGTATAACCCCCACACCTGAATAGCGATATAAATCTGTAATTACGTGTGCACGTGATTGCAAAAAGAAATTTGACATCATCCTTGTGTCTGTCTGTGTAGGTGTCCGTATGCTTATCTCTGTATGCAGCTTGTCTGCATATATATACATATATATTATATATATAAGTTACTAACTACGTTAAGTTTAACCTTGAGTGACTGGTGGTTGCTGCATAAAGTTGAGTGACTCAGAAGTTGTTATTAGAGAAGTCGCTTGGAGCAGTGCTTGTAATTTATGTCACTCTGCAGCATCAGTCCTTCGATCGCCATCTGTTTACTCAGACCGAGTAACTGGAACATTTGGCCGAGCTAAATTGACGCCATGACACCGGAAGTGAGGGACGCGCCGTGACTACCAGACGCAGACACCCCTATGCGTACATGAGGCGGACGCAGGCGCAGGCGCACGCAGGCAGTTGGTGATTATGATTTGGGTCACGGCGCGGATATAAGCGGCTAATGAAGTGGTCAGGCGCCGCCGCCGACGACGACGACGACGTGAATAAGCGACATACGAATGTCCCTTGCGGCCTTCCATATATGGGTCATTGCCAGCGCACAGCTGCTGCAGAGAGAGTGGACGCAGTTGCCTACTGCAGCCGCGGTGGTAGAGGCAGCTCTACCAGCTGCACCACCACCACCACCACCACAACCACCACCACTACCATGAGCCGCATCATCAGCGTCAGCGGCAGTAGCGGCGACCAGTCTGTCGTCGGAAGTAAGCCCCGGCCATCAATTAGCGGTTACAGATGACATATCTGCCTAGACAGTTGCTTAGCAACGAATGCCTTCGGAGATTACTGCAATATCTACATCTGGCTTACTTTCGTCTTATTCCTTATCGACTCCTCTCTATCTCTGTGTCTCTCTGTCTGTCTCTCTATCTGTCTCTCTGTCTTTCTGTCAGTCTCCCGGTCCACCGCCTTCGCGCCATCAACAGGTAGAAGAGAGAGGGGGCGGGAGGGAGGGAATGGGGAGGGGAGGGGAGGGGAGGGAGCTCGTGCAATAGGGACGCTGTTGATGAGAGTAAATTGGCAAAGGAAGTTGAGGATGAGGAGAAGGTGAGGAAGGAGAAAGAGGATGGTTGGATAAATTGGAAAACGGAGGAAGAAAGGAAATGAAAAAGGAGGAGGAGTGATGTTAAATCAAAGAGCGGCAGCTGAATCAGCACACATGTCTATTGTCTAGACACGAAAACTGTAGGCTAAATTGTAACTATACGGAAGGAATGGTAGTTAAATGTTAAATGTAATAGCAAAATGTAAAGAAAATACTAAAATAACTGAAGAGTGGATGATCTGAAGAGAACAGAGAAGAAACTGGGCGCTAGAAAAAGTTTTAAAAAAAGCAGGAGTAAAGTTTGTTACTGAACGAGAAACTTTAGAAAGAGATTCAACAGGAAGAGGGGGTAAGAGAGCAGGATATATAGCCTAATGAGTTTTTGTTTAAAGCATAAGAATGATGATGATGATGATGATGATGGTGCTCTGCCAGGGCCGTCTTATGGTCATTGTAGGCCCTATAGACACTTGTGCATATTCATCTATTCGTAGGCCCCTAGGGCATATCCAACTCAAATATGTATTAATTCAAATTGAAACACATTCACATTATTTCTTAAAATCATGTTGAACCAAGTATTGTGAACGCGTTCAGTTTTGATTTTAAATCTCAATCTACTTTTTGTAATATTTATTTTCGATATCCGCTAAATGTAATATTTCCGGTTTCCGATTTTCGACTTTCGGTTAGCGGGCGTTTCGGTCTAAATTCTAATACCAATAAGTTTAAATCCAGTGACCCATCTCAATGGGAGATAAATGCGGCATTTATTTTTTATTATATTTTTCAGGATTTCGTAGGCCCCTCGTAAGTTCGTAGGCCCTAGGCACAGTGCCTACTGTGCCTAATGGATAAGACGGCCCTGTGCTCTGCCAGTAGACAGGTTCATTGGCTTTTACGCCCCTGGGAATGAGATGAGTGAGGTGTTTTCCCGTTGCCTTCATCACAGACAATGATGGGTAAGCAACTTGCCCAAGTTCGCTCCACAGCAGCTTGCACCACTGCGTCCCACACGTGCTAGCTCGAGATAATCGAAATCTCTTAATGTCAACTCCCAGCCCGGGGCTTGAACCGCAGTCCGTTGCAACCAACAGACGAATGCCGCTCGCGCCAAGCCTAAGAATACCCTACTGTATTTAATTTAGGTAACGGTTGATTACTGCTGCAAGATAAAGATATTATTATTATTAAGTGTAATAATGCCAGATCTTCTTCTCCCCATCATAAATAAGAGCCATTTATAATGTATGTGGAATGATTGCTTATCCTGACTTTTTAAAAGTTTTTTTGCAACTTCTTTGTCAGACGTAGAGCTGAAATTTGTCTTATCAATCAATCAATCAATCAATCAACTTTTTTTATTGAAAACCATCACAAAGTAATTCAAGTGCACAGTTTACAAATTTGTGTGCAGGTTGTCAATAGGTAAACCCAAAGCAACATAATTATGGTTCCGCAAAACAGGGTTCCCTATTTACATCAGTAATTTATCAGTTATTATACATTGATGGTCACCGTTATATCTTCATAATCATAATAATAATTATTTTAAAATGTCAACAGTTGATTTTTATATTGGGAGCTTAAGGCTCCTCACAAGATGGGTAAAAGCACACTAAACACAGACAATTCATGCAGTGCATATAAATATAATATGAACAAGTGCATTATGCAAGCAACAATAATATAACTCAAACAAGTGCATCCAAAAGGGCGCCGCAACAAAAGTGCGCATGACAAAAGCGCGCAGACAAATGCGCGCAGACAAAATCGCGCAACCAAAGCGCGCAAAAAAGCGCGCAACGATCATACATAAATACATACATAGTATTTACATACATACATATGTAAATAATTACATAAATACATGCATGCATCATCATTATCATAGGGCTCAATGCCCGTAAGAGTCCGACGCCACTCTCTGTCTGAGTCTGTCTCGTGTCATGCTGCCCAGCCTCAACCGGTCCGGTCAGCAGGTCTGCTCCATACCATTAACATCTTGGAGCACCTAGACCACCTTGTCTGATTGAAGAGAATATTGGGAGAGAAGCATGAAGGACAACGTGGGTCAATGCCCGTATGTGTCCCATGCACGCTCTCTCCTTCAACTCTCTCCACCGGTCTGTCCTAACCGGCCTGTGCATGTCTGCTTCACATCATGACACCTTGAAGCATCTGGGTCGCTCTGTCACTTGCGTCGTGGTCTTTGCGGATTACAATCGTCTTGGTCTTTTCCTGCCAGTGTATCGCCACCCATCTGGCAAACCTTCCTCCTTTGTCCGGGCTTAGGACCGGCACAGGGACGTTGTTGGTTCCCTGTGGCAGAGGATGGATGCAGTTTAACGTCATGCCCAGGACATGCATGCATGCATACATACATATATACATACAATACATACTACATACTCACATACATGCATGCATACATACATACATACATATAGTATTTACATATGTGCATATATAATTAGATATACATAAATACATGCATGCATACATACATATATACATACATACATACTCACATACATACATAGTACATACATGCATACATACATACATGCATAAAAAATATTTTGTGTATTTGTATATTTGGTCTATGTGTTCTTCGTCGCGCGCATTTGTCTGCACGCATTTGTCGTGCGCGATTTTGTTACTGCGCGCATTTGTCTGCGCGCATTTGTCTGCGCGCTTTTGACATGTGCGCTTTTGACCGTGCACCATCCAAAAGGTAACATTTGAATTTCCGTTTGAATTGATGAAAAGTGGGTATGTGTTTAAGGTCATTATAGGCAGTGAGTTATCCACCAGTAAAATGCTAGAAAGTACTCGTTAAGGCAACTTCCAATGCAACATGTATATGCCATTTAGTGTATCTGACTCAAAAGGTGAACTATGCCATGCTCTTGCATTTTTTCAATTGTCTATGGTGTTGTTAGCAATGTTGCAAGAATCGCAAATACGTCTATGACAAAGTTTGGTAAGTCTCTTGCATAGGTTCAGTTTGTATCATTCTAAGTATCACTCATCGGTATCCAATTCGGAGGAAAGAAATCTTCTTTGTTGAAAAGCGCATCTAACTTAGACCCCTTCAGCGGCCAATCCATGTAGTGTAGTAGATCGTGGTACCTTTGGCAAACCATGCGGCCCACCACCCATACGTACCAACGGACATGATGACATGGTCACACATAGACAGCAGTGCAAGATCCTCACCAGGCGTCTGATTAACGCTATACGCGATGTTGACTGCGTCTGGTGAATATCGGTCCATGACGATGTGTTCTCTTGTCCACTTGAAATCATTTGAAGCAACAATGAACTGGACTTGACCATATTTCTCGACGAAGTATCCCATAGCTCTCTGGAAATATGTATCGTTGGGAACCGTGAAGCCGAAGTTTTTGAGGTCAGGTCTCAGGACATCCCCTTTGCGAACGTGTACTCCCACTCTGACGAACCCAGCTTGTTTCCAGCCAGAAGGAACGCTATCTTCTAAAAACATTTCCATTGCATTCTGTATGTGATCCTTAAAGATCAGAAGACGTCTCAGGCGACGATCAATCCCCACCGTGTACTTATAGCTCTGACGATTTCCGCTAACTAGAATGGATTGGTTCGATAGCACACGGCCTTTTACAATCTTCTCATAATTATTATGTGTGATTATCGTAGACAAGCTCCCGATCCTCTCTAAGCACGAAACAAGGGCAGATGCCATCGAAACGACGTTCCAAATTCAGCTGAAAAATGTCTTCCAGTGATAAATGAATCGAGTTCTGTAACACGGGTCTCCTACCCGTAATATGAGACACGTAAATTACGGCTGCCAGAGAGTAAAGCTGATTTCCAAGTCTACGACCATCTAGAACACTGGAATGAAAGCTGGCAAGCTGTGTCACGTTGAGACGTTGATTAGGCCTATTAGTGAAATGCAAGTCTGTGATGCGTGACTTAAGATTGAAGTAGATAATCCAAGCGAAAATAGCAAGTATTAAGCCTACGCAGGTCAACACTTTCGGCTTACTTGATGTTGTTATTTTACTCAAAGCGAAGGTCATGCTGTCGTGCATCAGACAAATCTATGAGCTATTTTATGAGATTCTGGAAGTTGAAGAACTAGGCTACGTGTACGATCCTGAAACAGACAAACATTAACGAACGATAACATTGAAGGACTAGCTCCACCATATCTTCGAGAACTCTGCTGTTCCACCTTAGGAGTTCTGCGTCGATCCACCCTTCGATCGGCGAACCAAATTGAGCTTCTGGTTCCCCGCGCGCGGACTGCTATGCGACAGCGTCGTTCATTCTCAGTTGCTGGTCCTATCACCTGGAATGGTCTTCCTGTTGCATTGCGCCTAATTCCCAGAGGTCACTCCGCTCTGTTCCTTAAGAACCTAAAGACTGTTTTATTTAGCCGTGGTTGGGCCGGGAGCGCTTCTGAGTAGCCTACCTTGAAGAGGCGCTATATAAATTTCCGAAATAAATAAATAAATAAATACCCAAGTCCTTAAATAATGACAGGAAAGAAAACTGACTGGACATCAATGCATTTATTATTTTCATTTAAGGTGTCTCAGGCTAATTCCCCTTTCTATCTCCTCTTGCATCTTCACCCCCTTAATTCATGCTTTTATATGTTCTCGAATTGACTATGCTACAATTCTTCCATCCATAAGGTTCGTCTCTTATCGCTTCCGTCGTTGCTCAAATCAGCTGCCATAGACTGATTGCCCGACTTCTCAGGTACTCTCGCATCTCTAATTTTATGTTTGATGTTTTTATTAGGCTATCTACACTGTGTCCACGATAAAGTAGAACCCAATAAAAAATGTCATAACTCGGTCAAAACTTTCAGGATTTGTCTGAAATTTTACACAAAACAACAGTGGCCATATTTACACGAGATCGTAAAGTCGATTAGAAATATTCTGTAGTTTGTCAAATTTATGAGCGTTTGAAATGCAGCACCGAAAAATGCAACTTTCCAACATGCAAAAGCTGAAATGAAGCAAATTTCAGCTATAAATGGTGCTCAGAATGCCATTTTTGTACACGAACACACGACCATAGATGTAGATGCTACTGTTTGATGGTCAGGTCGATGATCACTTGGTTAAACAGCTGCCACTCTTCAACCAAACGCGCCCTACGGTTATCGATGTCATGAATACGGGAACGAAAAACGCGCTACTCCGGTACATGCACCCGGATCGAAGTCTGGACTGCTAGGCGGCCACAGCTACGGATATGAAGCCAAGTGTCTTCCGGGACAGCTACTACACTACTACGTCTATGGTCGTGTGTTCGTGAACAAAAATGACATTTTGAGCACCATATTTAGCTGAATTTTACTTCTTTTCAGCTTTTCCATGTTGGAAAGTTGCATTTTTCGGTGCTGCATCTTAGACGCTCATAAATTTGGCAAACTCACGAATATTTCTAATCGGCTTTAGGAACTCGTGTAAATATGGCCACTGTTGTTGCGTGTAAAATTTCAGGCAAATCCTAAACATTTTGACCGAATTATGACCCTTTATTGTGGGTTCTACTTTATCGTGGACACAGTGTATATACATGTAATGGTACTATAATAAATTCAGATTGAGTAGGCTTCATGAAGGGGCGCTGTATAAGTATTCGGAATGAATGAGTGAATGAAATTATGGTAGCTGGATTGGTGAAAATAATCGTTTGATCAAATGGCAGTTGGATTGATGAGATTAATTCTTTAATTAATTTGTTAAGTCGAATTGATATAGCCTAACAGTTTTGCTTAAGTAGGGGAAGCACGGACCGGAGAAGTTATATTGATGGTAAGGCCTAAGTATAGCAACTGGATAACGAACGCGTGGCAAAAACTGCTTTTGCGAAGTTCTCCCATTATGTAGTCAATTCGCTTTTGTAAAGCAATCGGGATCCGAGTATGCCAGTATGGTAGCCTACTTATTCATCGTTTTAAGCGTAGGCCTATGAAATGTTGGGTGCGCGGACTATTGATCACTGGACGGTTGACCACCGGACGGTTGATCACCGGACGATTGACCACCGGTCTAGTGGTGACTTAAATTTATTAACTAATGATGACAGAAAATGTAGTATTTACCGCTAGTAAAGATAAACATCGTCGGCTTCTTTTAATTCTTATATACGTAGACCTGCATACATGTAGGCCTAGGCTATATGAAATAGCATAGGCCTATCACAATAATATTATTAAGTAGCCTACGCATTCCAAATAAACCTTTTGTTCTTCACCAAGGTCCAGCGCAGTCCATCAAAATTTAAAAGCAAACAGGTAGGCCTATAGCTTTTATCTCAGCTTTTAGCTAAGCTTGAAAGTGAAATTTCGTAGACTATTTACCGCCAGTAAAGATAAACATCGTCGGCTTCTTTTAATTCTTATTATGTGCACAGCCTATACATCGTCCGGTGGTCAATCGTCCGGTGATCAACCGGTCGATGATCAAACGTCCGCAGTGGTCAATCGTCCGGTGGTCAACCGTTCGGTGGTCAATCGTCCGGTGGTCAATCGTCCGGTGGTCAATCCCCCTAGAATCAAATGTTGGACCTAATTAAGCTGGATTGACAACGAAATTCTTGCTAAATAAAAGTTGGATTGGTGAAAATAATTTTCTTTAGGGCCTTTAGGCCTACAGAAGATAAACCTACCTCTGAGTTGATAAGAAAATTCGTTCCTAAATACTAGAATTGCATTGGGCGTAATTGCAGAACACGGGACGCTAGTCTATTTAGTTTTTTCTTAGCTATTTCAAAACAAACTGTTTTGCAGACATCGTACGTAATCCTAATCTCGAGACTTCTACAACATAATATTTTGCAAGATTTCACAAGTATATTCCATTAAAAATCAGTTAAATTGAACGTTGTATTAAATAAATAAAAATTGAATTATTAGTAGTTGATTAGGCCTACATATTTGAAATTTTAAAGAAATATGTTGTTTTTATGAAATATTTTACAATAAACCTGACCTTCTTGACAACCAATAAAAGTCAGTATATTAATATACAACCGTTGACATGACCTCACATCAACCAATCAACGTCAGCTATTCAAATAAAAAATACGTCACGCATAATTATTATGGAGACAACACGCTCAGGGTTGCCACTCATAGCTTTTTCCACCTAGATCTAGGTTTTTCAGCCTTATCTAGGTTTCGAGGATTTTTTGGTCAGGATCTAGCCTTTTTTGCTCACGGTGGTTTTTTCCACTTTTTACGCATAAAAATTGGTTTTGCTAGGTAAAAATGCACAAAAGACGTGAAAAAAGTCGAAAATGTTGTGAATATGGACCCAAAAAGTTATAAATTTATTTTGGAGCAAAAGACTAAAAAAAGTCATCAGAAATTTTTCTCGGGAAAGGAACCAAATTTTGGTCGGATGACTAAAAAAATTCATTAGAAATTTGAATTTACAAGCGCGAAAAATCCATGTATTTCTTTAAATTTCTCGATCTAGTCTTTTCTAGCCTTTTTTTCGGCCCGATCTGACCTTTTTTCAAAATTCAGAGTGGCATCCCTGGATACATACTGTCACAAGTCTTTTCCCTCTTCTTCTCTACGTGTGACCTTCAGTCTCTTCGGAAGCTTCTTCGTATAAGTTCGTGGTAGCGTAGGCCTATCCCTAGATAACTGTTTCATTAGCTAAATGGCTAGGTTAAAGAATCTACAGTCTTTCACTGTTTTGTTAACCAACAACGACGACGTGTTTAACTCTTCTTATTATACTCCAAAATCCGATATAAAGTAAAACGATCAGCAACAACACAACAATGACTACACTTGCGTTATCATAACAACTACACGACTACTACCTTCATCAGTCTACTCTATCGCAACTCAACAACAACTATTACAGCCTATCTCAACGGCTCTCAACACACAACTCTCCTTCTTCACTTTCACTCCCTTCTTGTACAATTAACGTACGCTCGTCTAGACGTCACGTGCTGTCCAGACAATCACCTGTCCAGACGCCGCGCGGCAATTTTCACCTGGCCTACTTACGTCGCTGTACGACAATCGGCGTGCACTGATTAAATTAGCTGACATTACCTCCTTCCTTTCTTTTGAAGAGAGCTAATTAATCTTAAAAATTAGCGAACGTATAATGCTTAAACTAAATACAAACAATTCTTATACTAAATGCAATCACAAAATACCTTATACTACAATCTCGATAAGCAGTCTGCTACTACATTCAACTTTCCTTTCTTATAGTTCAACAGAATGTCAAAATTTTGCAATGATAAAGACCATCTGACTAACTTAGCAGACTTCGACATTGACTCAGTCAAATAAACTAAAGGATTATGATCAGTGAACACATTAATCTTGGAACCAATAATGATTTCTTTCAATTTGTTTAAAGCCCATATGATTGCATAGGCTTCCTTCTCAATCGTCGCCCATCTCCTCTGGGTATCTGTCAGCTTCTGGCTGATAAATGAAACGGGACGTTCTATCCCCTCATCGTCCACTTGTGACAGCACAGCCCCCACAGCAAAATCACTGCTATCACAGTACAAATTAAATGGTTTGCCAACCTCGAACATGTACAGAATAACATTTGATAAAACAATTTCTTTAAGAGAATCAAAAGACTTCTGGTGGTCCTCAGTCCAAACAATGTTCTCAGGTGTCTGCTTGCTAGTTAAATCTGTCAATGGTTTAGCAATCTCAGCAAAATTACAAATAAATTGTCTGTAGAAACCAAAGAATCCTAACATTTGCTTCACTTGCTTCTTCGTTTCAGGGTTTTTTAAATTAATCAAACTGTCAATCCTATCTGGATTCATCATCTTCTTCCCTGAACCAATGAGGTGACCGATGAATTTCACCTCACTCTTACCAAACACACATTTCTTCAAGTTCAAAGTTACATTATGCAGTCTTATTTGTTTCAAAAACAATTCTAAATGTTTCAAATGAATGTTCCAATCATCAGAATGGACTGCAATGTCATCAACATAGGGTTCAGTAATTGCATCAATCGGTTGCAAAATCATGTTTATGGCTTTTACAAAAGTCCGTCCAGAGTTAATCATTCCAAAAGGGACACGTGTAAATTCGTACAGTCCATTATGGGTAACGAATGCGGTTTTCCATTGGTCGGATTTCTTCACCGGACAAGTCCAGTAAGCACTGCGACAGTCCAAGACGGAAATAAACTTGGATTTCCCGACTTTGCTCAGCACATCGTTGACGATCGGCATGGGGTATCGACAATTTTCAGTATATGAATTCACGTACCTGTAGTCGCACGCGAGTCTCAAGGATCCGTCCTTCTTCTTGACGATGACCAGCGGACTTGCCATTCTGCTCGACGACGGCTGAATGATGTTTGCTTTCAGCATCTCTTGTATTTGTTTGTCCACTTCTGCGCGGTATATCAACGGTATTCGATAAGCCGTGAACTCCTTCTCTCGAAAGTCTGGTCTCAGCACCACTTCGTGTTCTACCAATGTACATAATCCAGGTTTGTCCGAAAATCTGTCTGCATATCGGCTCAGTACATCCAGTAGCTGTTTTTGTTGCTCGCTCGTAAGATGTCCGATCTGTTCATAGTCCAATTGCAGCGATTTCTGTGTCGTCTCTGCATGGTCTTCTTTCAATGGTAGCTCTACCACTGATCCGAATTCGTCGTCCTCTTCCACGATGAGACCACACGATAATGTTCTTGCGATGAACTTCCTCATTTTGTTGGCATGGACGATTCGTCGGCCGTTTTCATTCATGTCCACCAGATACGAATACTTGGATCTTCTTTGTAGCACTGTACATGGACCATGCCATCGTGAGATCAATTTATTGGTTGACGTTGGATACAGGACGATGACGTTTTCTCCTGGTTCGAATTCTTTATCCTTGGCCCTCTTGTTGTATTGACTGGCGTATTGTTTTTGCTTTTCCTCTGCACAATTCTCAGCAAATATCAAAGCTTTCTCCATGTCTGCTCTTAAGTTCTTCAGGTACTTTGCTGGTTGTACTCCAATGTTTGGCGGTAGATTTATTTCTTTGGTCCAGCTTTCCTTTAAGATAGTTAATGGTCCTCTTGGCATTTTTCCATACACCAGCAGATATGGTGCCACTCCTGTCGTTGCGTTAGGAACTTCTCTCAATGCCCATACGGTAAACGGAATGATTTTATGCCACTGTCTTGGATTTTCCACAATGACATGATGTACCATTTTCTTGAACGTCTGGTTCCATCTCTCGACTAATCCGGCTGCCTCTGGATGCCCCGGTGAATCGAATCGTGGACAGCATCCCATCAATTTCAAAAATTCTCTTGTAAGACTGGCTGTAAAATTCGTGCCTCTGTCGCTGGTGATCACAGACGGCACCCCCACGTCAATGAAAAGCTTCATCAAAGCTTCGCACACAGCCTTAGCAGTCAATGACTTCAGCAAGAAGATTGTCGGCCATCTTGTACATGAATCCACTATGCACAAGCAATACTTATGCCCAGCTGCTGACTTCGGTTCTATTGGGCCTACCACGTCCATAGTCATCCGTCGGAATGGAACATCTTCCCTTGGAATTGGTGTAATCGGCACTCGATCCATCACCAAACTTCGTGCCTTCAGCTGACACTTCTCACAGGACTTACAAAATTTCACCACGTCTCGACGCATCTTTGGCCAGACAAAGGACAACTTGATTCTCTCTCGTGTCTTCTCTTCTCCCAAGTGTCCGCCAAATACTGACTCGTGAGCTAATTCCATTACTTGAATTCTTCTCTCTTTCGGTAACACCAACTGATACACAAGCTGATCCAGCATTTGATGCTTCTTATACAGCAATCCATTCACCACGATAAACTCTGATCCTTGGTCTTCAGCGATCCTCCACCACGATTTCAGTGACTCGTCATTTCTCTGCTGCTCCTCGAATTTCTTCGCATCTTCCAGCTGTCTTTCATCGTTCGAATTCTCTGTGAACAAGTCCCTCATACATGTCTCCAGTTCAGCGTCGCTTCCGGAATCTTCACTATCATTTCGTTCACATGCAGCCATCTCTTCTTCAGTTTCATTGTTCTCAGATGTTGTTCTTTCGTCATCTTGGATGCTGAGTTCATCTTCGCTTTCCGTGTCATCTTCTTGCGAACTTTCGTTTATCGTTTCATCTTCTCCGTCTTCGACTTCTGCTCTCCGACTTTGTGCTCTTGTAGTCACATTCGCTTGTAGCTCTCCTTGCAATATACTGATTGGTGGAACCTCTTTCAGTTCTGCAATTATCTCTGGATGTAGCAGAAACTTTTCTGGATTTTCTTTACACAGTTCTGCTGAAATGCTGGCACACACTAAAGTTAAATATGGCGCGATATTTATTGTCCTGTCCTCTGTAGCTGCTCCTTCGTTACGACCGCTCATCCGCACTTCGATTTTCACCAACTTAGCTGGAATCGGCTCTCCAGCTACACATTGCAAATGAACTCTGCCGATTTCTTCTACTGTCGTTCCTTTCAGTAGTTCCTCGTTGATTACTGGTATCTCGGTCCCCGAGTCAATCAACGCCTCGACTTGCACAGGCTGCCCATCAGTCCCACGTATCTCCACATTTACATGCTGCAACGATATCTTCTTTATGCGTTGACACTCCTCTTTACTTTTTGTTTCTCGACAACTTTCTGCAATGGAAGTAGTCTTTATCGCTTCTTTCAGTATGGTGAACTGCGGCGTACACTTCATCACTGACTTTACTTCTGTTTCTTGGTTGCATTGTTCTTCCCAACCAGGAGGTGCATTTATCACTTGTATCTGGTTTACTCGAAGATTTTCTGCACTTCTGCTAAAGTTCTTCCTCAGATTTGCCGCTCCTGGTGCTTGGCAATGTTTTATTAGGTGTTTATCAGAATTGCAATTGTGGCAACGCTTCTTGATAAAACTTCTTTGCTCCTTGTTCTCCCACTTGTTGTACGGCGTGTAAGATGCATTACTTTCTGTTGGGCGTCCCAGCGGCGGAGTTCGATTGTAGGCTTGTCTGTCCCACGTTGACTGTTGTTTATCTTGCGACCACTGCTTTCCAGAATAATCATCTTTCTTTGCATCATTACTCTTGGCTTGGCTTCCGGTGTCTTTGCTATCCTTGTTCCACTTGGGTTGCTTTGGACTATTGTCCCATGCTTCAAATTTCGGTTTGTCTTGGAACATCACACCAATCCGATTGTTTACATGTATATCTGCGAGATCTGCAACATTACTAGCTTCCAAGCATTCTGTGCCCTCTTTTGCTAAGACAAACTGCAGTGGACCTGGTGGTAAACATTCTTTCAGCTTATCCGCCACTAACAAATCAAACAGCTTCTCGTAGTCTTTGTCCACTCGTCTACTTCGGACATAATAATTCAACAGGTTCTTCGGCCTAGCCGTGAACATCGTATACGTTTCTTCGGCTGTCTTCTTGGCATCTGCAAACCTGGACCTGTACTCACGAGCTGTTAACTTGAATTCCTTCAACAAGTGCTCTTTCACTGCATCGTATTTATCTAAATTCTCAAATGACAATCGATTCAATACCGTTCGCGCTCTCGGGGTCATCAATGGCAACAACAAGTTCACCCAATATTGCTTTTCCACAGCGAAGCTATTGAATGCATTTTCAACTGTTTCAAAATATAATGGCACTTCCATCATATCATACGGCATCTTCGGTAACACATGCTTCATTGCGTCACCTATCTTCTTAATCTTGGACACCATTGTCTCACTTTCTTTGAGTCTAATCTGTTCTGACACTTCTCGGCTCTTACGATCATCTTCGTCTCTCTTCTTCAGTCGATCTTGATCTTCGATTCTCCGCAGTTCTTCCTGTTCTATCTTCTGTTGTAATAGTTCTAACTGCTTTCTGCGTTCTTCTTTTTCAATGGCCATTTCTTTAAGTTGAGCCTCCTTGATAGCAAGTTTCTTTTGTTCTAACTGCATCTGCTCTTCTCTTTCTCTTTCTGCTTTTTCCAAACTGTCTTTTCCGGCTTGAAATTCTTCCTGACGAATTTCTTCTGCTCTCTCCAGTTCTTGTAAACGCATCTTTTCTTTTTCTTCCTCGCGAGCCTTTTTGTCCTCAATCTGCTGCTTTCGTATTTCTTCATCGCTTTTTCTTGCTTTTTCGTACTCTATCATTAACTCCGTCCGTCTCCGTTCTGATTCATCACGATCGAGTCTCATTTGTTCTAGTTGTATCTGGAACTGCTGCCTCTGCATGTCTATCTCTTGTTGTCGCAATTCTTTCTCTTCTTGCTTACGTTCTTTCTCCTCTTGTCTGCGCTGCTCTTCTTTCTCTTTTTCTTCTTGTTTACGCTCTTTCTCCTCTTGTCTGCGCTGCTCTTCTTTCTCTTTTTCTTCTTGTTTACGCTCTTTCTCCTCTTGTCTGCGCTGCTCTTCTTTCTCTTTTTCTTCTTGTTTACGCTGCTCCTCTTTCATTATCATGAATTGCAGCAACGCCTCCATAGACATCGGTGCCTCAGGCTTCTCCACTGGCTTCTCCGCAGCGCCTCCGACAGCACCTTCTTCTTCTTCTTCTTCTTTCTTAGCCCAAACCTCGGCTAAATTTCTCATCAATTCTTCCCTCGACATCTGTTCAACTTCTTCTGCGTCTACGCCTGCTTCAATTAATAATTTTACTAGTCTCTCCGAAGACATCTTCTTAATAGCCGCTTGCTTTTGCTCCGTAAGTTTCTCCATCTTACTTCTTTACTTTACAGATGCTCGATAAAATAGTAGGCTACTCTTCAAATGTTTGCAATTGACTGACTTCAAT